>WEKY01021084.1:54353-89174 GCA_013390045.1 Picathartes gymnocephalus | reverse complement strand
AAAAAAAAAAAAAAAGGCAACTTCATCTTGCGGCTGATGGGCTCCCTGGAGGCTGGGGCAGCGGGAATGCCCGGCCGGGATGGCAGATGTGCGGCTGGGAGGGAGCTGGGTCTGTGGGGCCGGAGCGGAGAGGCGCTCCGGGAGCGTGGTGTGCGCGTTTGGAGCCCGAGGATGGGCTGGTTTCACCTGTGCTGAACCCGCAGCGGCTGAGAGCTCACCCAGGTTCGGTCTCTGGCTTGGTAAAGCCGGACCTGCCGGGGCAGCTGTGGCTCAGCTGGGTGCTGCTTCCCGGAACGGGGCTGGAGCCCTCGGGGGGCCCGGGCACGGCCCCGGGGCTGCCTCCCCACCTGTGCCGGCCGGGGACAAGGTCCGCAGGTGTTTGTAGCTGGCAGATGTGAGCGTCAGCCTCTGGCTGAGTTAAAACGGGAATAGGAAAGCGCTCCCTGGCTGGGTGGCGCTGTGACAATTATCAATGGCAATTATCAGTGACTCTGGGTGCCGCAGGAGGGGCACCGTTTGTATTTGTAAGAGAGATGGGGCTGGGCCTTGGTTGCCCTCCAAATTCTCGGTTTCATTGCTCCAAATCCCCGCAGTGCTGGGGCTGAGAGCAGCTTGGGTGCTCCCAAAGTTTATTTTGGTGCTTATTTTGGGGTGGGTTGAAGCAGAAGTGGGCACAGCTGGCACGAGGAGGACACGGGGCACTGTCCCCTCCCGTGGTTCCCCGGCGCTGCTGTGTCTGAGCAGGAAAAGCTCAGCTTCACACTGATCTTGTGACTGCTGCAGGCAGCTGCCGGGCAGGGAATTTGCCGTGCCTGTGTCCTGTGTTGGAGGGTTTGTGCGGCCGCTCCCGGGGGTTTTCCCTCCCAGGCCGGGCTCTGCGGATGGGGCACGGCTGCTGTGTGCACGCATCGGGAAAGGCGCCGCTGCCCTGAGCCTGCAGAAGTGTTTTCCATCCCTTCCACAAAGGACTATTCTTTGTTGTCTCGAATTAGGATGAAACGCTTCCCCTTTCAGCTGCTTCCCCCACCGCTGTGTGTCTATTTAAACCCTCAGCCCAGAGGCTTCTCGGCAAACAAGCTCCCATCCTTTCAGGTGGCATTTCCCTTTTCTCATTGTTCCTGGCAGCCTGTACATGTGAAACCCCACCGATGTTTCTTCATTCTCGGTGTCTTTGTGTCGATGACGCTGTAAACGGGTACACACGGAGCGTGCAGCTGCCTGGGGGAGTCGCAGCATCGCTCAGGTGGGGAGGCTTCGCAGTGGGAATGAGGGAATCCCAGCCTGGGAGAGATCCCTGCTGCTCCTCATCCAGCTGTGGGAATCCTGCCTGAGGCCTCCCTGGGTCAATTAGCCGGGCTGCAAGCAAAACCAACAAGGTTAATATTCCCCGAGGGCTGCTCATTAACTGGGAATTGTCCCCAGGCTGATCTGGTCTCGATGCCGGGGGTGCTGCTCCCTCAGGGAACTGCAGGGTGGGGAGGAATGGCTGCAAATCGACTTTTATGGCCCAGAGCCTGGGAACTCCACGGTCCTGAACTGCCAGATCCTGGTGCTGGGCTTAGAAGTGATGGAGGACATTGAGAGTTAAGCCACATCCCACCTGCTCCAGGTGAGAGTTAAGCCACATCCCACCTGCTCCAGGTGAGAGTTAAGCCACATCCCACCTGCTCCAGGTGAGAGTTAAGCCACATCCCACCTGCTCCAGGTGGGCTCCAACCAGAGCATCACCATGAAATTGATGCTTTAGGATGAAGGGAACAGCCTTTGGAAATTGGGTTTTTACAGTCACAGTCAGCTCAAGTCCCAGGAGCAGGGCTGGGGTGAAGGGTTGTCCCTTTTGGGAGAAAAGCCCCTGTTCCAGGATGTTCCTGGCCATCCTGGGAGGAGCTGGGGGCTGGAAGTTCGTGTGCTGCACTCCTTGCTCCTGCGATGGGATCCTGGGGGGATTTGGGGACTGGCTGTGAGGTCAGGGCTGTGCCAGCCTGGCTGGAGGCTCTTCAGGGCTGGGTTGCTCTTGGTGTCACTCGTGGCTGTGGTGTCACCTTCCCCTGAGCTGGGGAGAGGGGATGGGGAGCCATGGATGGGGCCTTTGTGTGGGGAAGGGGGTGCTCTCTGTGGGTTGTGCTTTCTGTGGGTTTTTGGGCTGCCGGGGATGTAGCTCTGGCTGTACAGGGGGTCCAGCTCAGGATTCTGCCCCAGACAGGGACAGCCCAGGGGCTTGGACCTGGCTCACCGCGGTGGGACTGCCCCAACCTCCCCAGTGCCAGCACCTTGCCTTTGTGCTGCCTGTCCCCCTCCATCTCTGCAGGTTTGGGATGCAGGAATGGCCTCCAGCACGGACTCTGCTGCTTCCCAGAGGTGTCCACGGGCTTTGGAGAGGTGCCAGGCTCTGGGCTTGTTGCTGTCCCTCACAAGGAAGTGTGGGTGCTGCCGTGGCTGTCTGAGGGTGCTCAGGGGGTGAAGCCTGCTGGGCTGGGCCACTGCTGGATCTGTTCCCCCCTCTCCTTGGGCTTCAGAGGGTTCCTTTCTCCCCCTCTCGGTGGTTGTGCCACTCCAAGTGGGGCTCACACCCTCCTGTCAGGTTTGTCAGTCCCAGCCCTGCCTACCCTTGGCCTGAGGGCGCTGGGGACCGGCCAGAAATGTCCCTGCCACCATCTGTCCTTCGTGGTGCCACAGCCAGCGGTGCTGGGAGCAAACTGAGGGCTTTGGGCAACCAAGCCAGGGACTGAAAAGGCTCCTGGGTTCCCAGCAGGGCCTCCACAATGGCAGGAAGCAACTTCTAAAGCTTCCTTTGGATACACAGGGCCTTGGGGGAAAGATTTACTTGCTTGTTTATGCTGGAAGTTAATCTGTTTAGTGGGTTTGGCATTAGAGCTCACAAAAAGCCCTCAGAAATGGTCACGCTGCCTGTTTGTAGGGCTTTGTCTCTCACTTGCTTTGTCTCACAGCTGGAGGAGTTAAGCAGAGACGGAGCCAATTGAAATCTCACGTGTAAACTTGTTTTTCCAAACAGCCAGGAGGAATTAGGGTCAGCTCTGCCCTCCCTCATCACGAGGGAGAGCTGCAAGGGGAGGGGAGTGGGGCAGGGGTTGGGGTCCCCTCTGTGCCACCTTTCTGACCCAGGTCAGGAGGGCAGATGTTTCTTCAATAGAAAAAAACCCAACAAACCCAAACCCCCCTCGAAGAAGCCACGTGCCCTTTGGAGCGGGCAGAAGCCTCGGGAAGGGTTTGGAGAACAAGGGGGAAGTGCTGGCTCAGTGGAAGCCAGCCTGGGGGATGAGAAGCTCTCCTGGTATCTCAGTGTTGGTGTTTCCCTCGTGTTTGACGCTGTCCTGAATGTGGCAGTGCCAGCCACACGTGACCTCGCACAGTGGGAAGGGATTTTCCCCAGGCACCAGGGCCAGAAAGGCCTCTGAACAGGGGAAATGTGGAGTCACAGGGCTGTGCCTGGAGCAGGAGCTGCTGGGCTCCCTCCTGACCCAAACATCTCCTTGGAGCACCTTCAGCTGCTGGGAGCTCATGGGAGGAGCTCAGCACCTGCTCTGCGTGGGCTTGGACCCCGATCCCAGGGGTCCCACAGGTTTTTGGGAGGGTCTCCTGCTGAGCATGGAAACACCTGGGGTTTGACCAGGTGAGGGGCCCTGGAGCCCCCTTCCAGCAGGGATGTCCCCTTGTGTCCTGTCCCAGGAGGGATCACTGGGCACTGCCGTGTCCTTCCCTTCCTTCTCAGCAGGATCCCCTTGGGCTGCTGCTGTAATTTGGGAAACACCTTTTTCTCCCCTCTAAATTATGCACTTGCTCAATTTTTTATATTCCCCCCCCATCACTCCTGTCCTGAGCTTCCACCTTCCCTAGAGAGAAGCCCTGGGGTTCCCATCACACCCAGCTCCTCTCAGGCTGCCCCCAGCCTAAATCCTCTTGGGATTTCACCTGGAGCCTGGAATTGCCGGTGATGTTGGATGTTGGGCAGGACTTCAACCTTGCTGTGGTGACAATGACTGGTAGAGGCTAAAATTAACTCTTGCATCATGTGGCCAGGGGTTTTCAGAATTGCTGCCAGGAACAAGAGCGTTTCCTCTCTGAAAACCAAGTGTGTAAAACTGGGCTGCTCTTACTCACATCAGATCAGAGTCATTTCTGTTGGCCCTGGGGTTTTTGAGGAGGAAAACAGAGGCTGTTCTTACCTTGGCTGAGTTTTGCCAAACTCACAGAGCCCAGTGAGAGGGCAGGGGTCAGGTGGGGTCGGTGATGCCCTGGGTGGCCTTTCCACCCCCATTCCGGGCAGGGCTGCAGATGTTGCTGATGAGAGGGGATGGGTTTGTCTGTGTTCCTGGGCAGAAAGCAAAGCCCAGGCTGCTGAAACCTTCCAGCCTTGGCCTGCTGGGTCTGAGGGGGAGCAAAGTGCTGGTGGAGGGGAGAGAAAAAGAAGCAGAGGGTAGGGCTGGGCCCCCACCCACCCATTTTTTCTTTTCAGAAAGTCACTGTGCGTGTCAGAAATTCCCAGAGCTCTGTCTGAGCCGGTGGAGTGCAGGCTGGAGGGGTCCCTGGGGTTCCTACCTGGCCTGGGGACAAGGACAGTGCCACACTGGGGCTGCTGCTGCTCATTCTGCCTTCAAGGACATGGGCACAGATCAGTCTCCTCTCCACAACAGCCTTTCTGTGGAAAGTTTATCCCATTTCCCACCTCCTGCAGACCAGGGAACATTTTCTCCCCACCCTTCAGTTTGAATCTTGTCCTTCAGTATCTCTAGGAATGGGACTTTTGGAGTTTCCTTCAAAAACCATTGCAAATAACAGCACCAGGGAGACACTTCCCTCCCAAAGGTGCCTTTCCCTTCCCAGAGGTGGAGAATTGAACAATTCCTGAGTGTTACAGGAGCTAAAAATACTGGGCTGTGGAGCTGGAAATGAAGGCAGTGTGGTGCCAGTGGGGAGAGCATCTCTGCTTGGAGCCTGCAGTGGATCTCTGGGGCTGCAGGCAGGGAAATGTCTGTCTGGAAAAGGAGAGAAGTTCCCTCTGTTCCCCTCAGTGCAGCCTCAGTGGGGTTAATTCAGAGATTGGTGTTTCTCAGCATCAAAACTCATCACAAATTTAAGGGGCAGCGAGTGGAATTCCCCTGTTATCTGCTCGGCAAGAACCCACCAGATCCTGAAAACACTGAGTGTAGAGAAGAGCCTTTTACAGATAAGTCAGAGGAAGTCTCAGTTTGCAGGGTGGGTGCTGGGGAGGTTTGGGGGCAGTTCTGGGCTGGACAGTAATGCTGGTGTGGTTTCAGTTTCCCCTAAACTTTGTGCTGGTTGTGGTCTCTGTTCACTTCCAACCTTGTAACAAAGAAATCTCTCACCTACAGATAGTCCCAGAATAGTCCTCAAGTGTCTTGTGTGAGTCAGCGACACATCCCAGGCTGCTCCTGCTCCTCAGGGAAATGCACAGCTGGGATGGAATCCAGGCCTGGCTGCGGAAGCAGCAAAGCTCCCAATGCCTGCTCTGAGCTCAGGTCAGTCGGGAAGCAAAGCCAGTGCAAAATGCTGTGATCCCTGCTCGGTTCCTGCTCAGGCTCTGGTTGCAGAGGAGGCTCCAGGGTGAGCAGAGGGACGGAGCACCTCTCCCACGAGGAAAGGCTGATGGAGCTGGGATTGCTCAGCCTGGAGAGGAGAAGCTTTGGAGTGACTTTGGAGGGCCTGAAGGAGCTGCAGGAAAGATGGTGAAAGACATTTTACAAGGGATGGAGGGACAGGACACAGGGAATGGCTTCAGACTGACACAGGGCAGGGATGGATGGGATTTTGGGAAGGAATTCCTCCCTGTGAGGGTGGGCAGGCCCTGGTACAGGGTGCCCAGAGAAGCTGTGGCTGCCCCTGGATCCCTGGCGGTGCCCAAGGCCCTGGAGTCAGATCAGAAATCTTGTGCTGAGAAGTTTGTCACCAGGATGATAACAGGGTGATGGTTTCACTCTGAAATCATTCAAATTTTGTTGTGGTTGAGTTTTGTCTGTTTTAGGGGCAGCCCCGCCTGCCTAACTTTTCTCATATAAAAAGTGACTGAAAAATGAGTTGACTCGAGAGGAGAGGCAGTGACAGCAGTGCTCAGCCAGGATCCTCCATGGGCACTTGGGTGCTGGAGCCTTCCCCATCCCTCTGCCTCCAAACCCTGCTTGAACCACTGAGTTTGCTGGAGGAGCCCTGGCAGGCTGGGAGAGAGGTGAATCTCCCTCCAGGAGGGCTGGGAGCTGCTTGGTTAGAGCTGATTTCCTGACTAACCTCAGGTGAGGTTTTGTGCCCCAACAGGAAATGGGAACTTTGCTCCTGGCTGAAGAGCCAAAGCACCCTTGGTGTGGAAATGAGACCTGTCCCACAAATTCCAGGCTGCTGGTGTCCCTGGCTGTTTGTTGTCACCCCTCAGGTGCCCTAAATATCTAAATAGTGCTGCTTTTATTTTCTCTGATGGGTGTTTTCCGCATTATCAGTGCGCTAACAGAGGGAAATACCCCCCAAAAATTGACCTTAGGAAGGTTTAAAGTGCACGCTCCACCTTCCAAAGTGGGAATAACTTGGAGCAGAGGTTTTAGAGTGGTGACTGTTGGATTTTCTTGGCCTGGTGGTTTATGGAGAGCTGCTCATCCCAGCCTCTGGCACTCAGCCTTTACACCTGACTTCCCAGAGGCGGAATTCTAATGAGGAATCCTGGGGGCCTTCAGCAGACAAAATCACCTGTAAAAATATTGGGTTCCGCTTCTGTTTGCTATGAATTGGATTTGGGGGGTGGGAGAAGTAAAACCCAAACTAAGCCTGGCTGCAATTTCCATGTTCCCATTATTGCATGATCTGAGCTTCTTACAGGCTTCGAAATCTTTGGTTGTGCAACTGCTGGCGAAGGAAGGAAGTGGGATTATTCCTGTTGTGCATGCGGGAAGCAGCTCAGGAGAACAAGGATGGGAGTTGTCTTGTTTAAGGATGGCCAAAGAGGTCTAAAAATTCAACTTAGACTGCCCTGAAGAGGGGTTGGGTGCCCTCCACAGCAGGTGCTCTGTGTCTGGAGATGTTAATTTGTTTAATCACCTCAGTTCTGCATAGGTAAAGTTGGAGGCAATGGCTTCTGTTGCTGGATGGAGCCAGGGTCAGCACAGAGCACTGCAGCAGAGCAGATGGGGTGCTCCAAAGTCACTGCCTGATTTATGGTTTTTCCTTTTTGCTTGGACTCCGTGGTTTCTGGGAGCTCAGGATGATAATCCTGGAGTTTCTGCCCTCACTGATGTTGTAGGAAAGAAGACACCACGAGTGTTGGCTGGGCAGGAGTTCACAAAGATTTTGGGTCTGGGCAGGGTCCCTCCCAACCCAAACCATTCTCTGAATAAACTCCTTCTGGAGCACAGTGATGTGGCCATCCACAGCCAGCTCTGGATGTCTTAATTCAACCAAATCCTTGTCAAAATCGGTATTTTTAGGCCAGCAGTGGCAGTTGCCTTTGTTAGCTGGTGCTGAGTGTGGACTTCAATCCCCAGTGGTTTCATCCTCTCTGAGCAGCTGCACTTTGGGGGGTTTTTGGAGGGGAACTGGGTTTTCCTGCTGAATCCACTCCTCTGGCAGGGCTGCCCGGCTCAGCAGTGGTGGAACTTGGGTGATGCCTTCTCTTGGGCCGTTGCTCTCGGGCTGCAGCTCGTTGTTGCCATTGGGAAGTTTGGGAAGCCCTGTCCCAGCCTGACCCTTCCTTACCAGTAATTTGTACCCAGGGGGAGAGGAGAGGCTGGGTAGGGTCCCTGAGGAAAGACCTAAACGGCTCAGGAAGGGTAATCTGCCCATCCGTGTGACCCATCCACTTAAAACTCTCTGATCTCGCCACGCCTTTCACACAGGCAGCTCCACCCCGCAGATTCAAGGTACCCCACCTGAAAGGCTGGGGCTGTGTTCTGTTGAGGAGAATCAAGGGCCACCGATTCCAAATGCAGCCAAATTTTCTTCGTGGTTTATCCCAGAAGAGCAGGCGTTCACCAGCCCCTATTTCTGTTCCCCTCCAAACCATCAAGGCGGGAGAGGGGCCTTGAGATTCCTTCTCTACCTGCCTGTAGGGCCCCCAGTGAGCTTTGCTGTCCCCGAGGGCTTGGTCCATCTGAGAAGGTCAATTTTCCCTGTTTTCTCAGGGGAATGGAAGCCCTTAGGGATGGCAGCTCCTGTGTGTCGTTCTCTCGGTGACTCCCAGCGAGGTGTGAGTTCTGGGTGTTGTGTTCTGACCTTGTGACTGTTGGGATGCTCTCCCTGCTAATTAATGCGCTGTAATTGCAGTGCTCATGGATATTCCCTCTAAAAATACCTCGAGGTGCCTCTCTGGTGATGAGCTACAGAAGGAACTTGTAAATAATGAATGTGTCCAGGCCTGAGCCACTTTTAGGTGTGCTGGAGAAATCTTCTGGTAATGGGGCTTCACCCCCTTGGGGAAGGGAGGCAGGAGATCTTTCCCTCTAAACGGAGATAAAATTTCCATCGTGGCAGCAGAAATCCAGGCTTTGATGGCTGCAAGGAAAGGAGTGATGCTTGAGTCTCACCCAGACTGGAAAACAGAGGCCTCAGGCTGAGCAAATGGAGCAAACCCTGGTCATGGATGGTGGGAAGAGCCTTTCCTTCAGGTTTTGGCAGCAGCTGGGCAGGATGGAGCTGTTCTTTGAGGATCCAGCTGCATGAGCACTCAGGGAGGAGTGGATCTCTTGGCTCTGGCTCTGCTCCTCCCCAGCACCAGGCAGTGCTGCCTGCAGTGGAACTGACCCCTCCAGCGAGGAGAAAAGGCCCCGGGGCTGCCTGAGCCCAGCTCACCCACGTGTGCCATCGCTTAGGGCAGCTCAAAGCCCGTGCTTGGCCCTGCAGCTGCTCTTCTGTGTCCCCCTGCCCAGCCCTCTCTGCTGGGGTACCTGACAGCCTGCTGAGTGCCAGGGCCAGCCTGCTTATTTCTGACCACATCATTTGTGTGTGGGCTTCATTTCTGGATTTTCTTGCTCACGGCTGTTGAGGTTCCTGGAACCGCTCTCCCCCAGCCAGGGCCCTCTGCAGTCCCAGCACGGCCAGAGCTGCCCCTCGGATGTGGCAGGAGCCTGAAATCCTCCTCCAGAGTAGGAAAAGGAGCCACAACTTCCCCCTGGCTCCGAGCACTTCTCCTTTTGGCACAGCACACGGAAGGTGGAGTAAGAAGATCTCTGAAATTGCAGAAGTGGGGGTTGCCCGTGGAAACCGTGCCGAGCCTGGGGAGGGGGATCTGCCTGCGGATGGATTCAGCTCCTGGCCTGGGGCTTCCTCCTCAGCTGGGAAGTGTTGCAATGTCGGGAGAGCCAGAGGATGCTCTGCAGACCTTGCTCTGGGGAGTTGTTTTCCCCCTGGTTTTCCACCCTTTGGAACCCCCGTCCCATGTGGTTGTTGCCCGTGGGTTGTTTTGGATCTCGTGGAGTGCTGCTGATTTCTGCAGGGTTATTCCCACTTTTGTGATGATTCTCAGCTGGGAGGGAGAAGCCCTGGCTCAAACCTGAGCTGTGCTCACGGGGATGCTCTTGGCTCTTCCCACCGGGAGCTGCCAGGGAGGGATGAGGCTGCCGGGGTTTTGGCTGGAATTTTCGTTGACCTCATTTGGTTACCGAGCCCTGTGTGCTCAGTACCAGGGCAAAACATCCCAGGGAAAGTAGCTTATGCAAAAATACCCGGAGCCAGCGCATTTCCAGAGACACAAAGGACTTTCCGAGGTCACACCACAGATCCCCAGCCTGGGAACCACTCCCAGGGCAGCTGAGGGGGGAGAGGAGGAGTTGGGCCCAGGGAGAGAGCAGCGGTTTGGAACCTGCTGTGGATGGAGATGACTGAGGAGGGGTCACCTTGTCCCTGTGGGTTCCGGGGTCCCACAGCCACCCCAGCAGCACTTCCCCCCAGCCTGGGCCGGGCTCAGGGCTCCTGGAGCTGCTGCTGCTGCTGGAGTTTTGGGGTCTGGGGAAGGGAGAAGGAGCAGCCCAGACCCCCAGCCCTGCTGCCGGCTGCTTGGGGAGGAGATGCTGGGAGGGGCTGGGGGAAAGCTGGGAGTGTGTGATGAGAGGAGGTGCCAGCACAGGGAAGTGTCCGTGAGGCTTGGCAGCAGAATTGGGCACAGTGGAGCTGTCCTGGGTGGCACAAGGGCAGCTGCAGCCCCTCTGTGCTCTGCCCGCATCTCCAGAGGGTGGCCCTGACACCCCGGGTGAGTTTCCCTTTCTCCTCTCAGCTTTTTCCAGCCCTTTCTCCTGCCTAGGGCGCAGTGGAGCAGCAGATCCATGGCTGGGGCCAGAGCCATGAGGAGATGATGGGATGGGATGGAGGATTATGGTCAGTAGCAGTAAGAGACAAATGTTGGATCCCTTTGATGCAGATTTAACCCCAAATCTCTGGGTCCTGCGTGGGCCCCTCAGAGCTGAGTCCCTCTCTGCCAGGTGATGCCTTGTTCAGGGGCTGAGGAGCTCTCCCAGCTCGGGGGCCTTCTCAGCCTCTGTGTTTTACAGATTTTGCTGGGTTCTTTCCCTTCCCCAGCTCTGACTGTAATGGGTGTGTTTGGGACCAGCACTTTGAAGCCTTAATTGCAATTATGAATCTTCCTCTGTTTCCAGGTCTCCCCTAATTGGCTTCCTGTGTGAACTTCCAGAGCTGCTAAAAACAAAACTGCGGTTTTTGTGAGGGAGCTGCTGGCGTGGGACTCCTGAGCCCAAATAAAGCCGGGCTCAGCCGGGCCCTGAGAGCTGCTGTGCCCAGATGCCCACAAGGGTGGCATTATATCAAACCTAAGCTGATTTACATGCCTGCATTTGCAAACTGCTAATCTGGTGGGATTTTTCTTTTTTTTTTTCCTTTCCCCCTCCTCTCCTTTTCTTTTCAGCCCCCTCTAATCTCCTGCTCTCCCTGCCAGGTTCCCAGCTCCTTTGGCTGAAACAGGCCCCAGCTAAATCCTTTATCTGTCTGTTTGGCAGCCCTGGGTGCAGTAGTTAGCAAACGAGTGACACTTTTCCTGGCTCATTAATTAGATTTACTGAGCTGAGTGCTTGCTGCAGCAGCAAATAGTCCGGACAAGGCAGTTCTGTGTTTTGTTTCTTAGAAATTTGGGGTTTAAAAAAGAAACAAAACCCAGTTCCAAGGCAGTTCTGGTCCCAGTGGTCAAATCCACAGCTCCCCTGCTTGCACTGCTGCTGGAAACACGTGGTTTGCTCGTGTGCAGCTTCGTTTCTGCAATTTGCTGCTGCATGGGCAGTTCTGGCTGTGTGTCATTGTTTTGCTGCTCAGAAAGTCAGAGGATGGGTGGCTGGGTACCCTGCTGGGTGCCCGTGGCAGGATATCTTGGTTAAGGCAAGTGGTTCTTGTGGGTTAGAAATAACCTCGGTGAAGCATTCGGGTGTTTTTATGTATTATAAAAATGCTTTTTGGCACGGCCTGCTCTGCCAGCTTTGCCTGCCAGGTTTATAAATGGGATTGGGAAGGCTACAGTAGGAAATGAAAGGGAGAGGATGAAAGAAAATTCTGGTTCACCTTTACCTGCCACTGCTTTGCAGCCGAGCAGGAGCCTCTGCCCCTCCTGTTGGAGGGGAAACTGAGGCATGGAGCGGTCTCACCAAACTCTGGGCTTTGATCGTGGATTTGTGGCTCCCTCAGGAAGCACCGGACAGCAAAAGCTTGTGTTATTTTGGTTTAGGGGCTGAGCAGTCTGGGCAGGTGACGAGTGCTGGGGCCTTGTCCCCCCCCTTGTCACGCCCTGGGGAGGCTCAGGGATGCTCCTGGTGCTGCCGAGTCACAGCTCGAGCCGGGGGAGGGAAAAACCCCAACAAACTCTTTGAAACACGGAGCTTTAAGATACCGCCTTAAGCTGGAAGAGCTCCTCAACCCCGGAACACCATTAACTTCAGTTTTAAACGTTTATTCCAACAAAAAATGTGCCCCGCACACGAGGGGCTCAGACACCGCCCAGCAGGGTGTGCGGAGACAGAGCGGCCGCGGTTCCTGGAAGGAGTTTTGGAGGCACAGAGCTGGGGGAGGAGAGCAGAGATGCCCGCGAGGTGTCACAGAGCTGTGACCAAGCGCGCTCTGCGCTTCGCCCGCGGGGGAGCTCCCTCCCGGAGCGGCCGCGGGTGTTCATCCAGCGCGGACCCACCGCCGGCACCGCAGAATTGCCGCTAATTGGCGGCCCCTAAAGGCACAGGGGCCAGGCCGGCTAATTAGCCGGGTCTTTACACCTCCCCTGTTAATTGGGAGGGTGCAGGATATTCCCGCAGGGAGCCGGGCTTCCCGGGAGGTGACCCCCATCAGCCTGCGGGCTCCTTTGATCCCCGCCGGCGGCGAGCCGGGAGCTGCAGCTGGGAGCCACCAGGCTGAACTCCGGCAAAATAACCTCGCAGGTCTTTGGCGTTGGCATTTTGAAGTTAAAGAGCACAGGAATAACGTGAGGTCTCCCCGGAGGTAAGTGAGAAGGGGAATAAGTTGCTGCCAGGCCGGGAGTGCTGAGGTGGGAAGTCGCGATCTGCCCCGAGCCTCCCTCTGTGCTGGCAGAGTGACCTCACTGGGCTCTACCTGTGCTGTTCCTATTTTTAAAAAATTAAATTTTAAAAGAGACCGTCCAGGCACCTCACAGAAGCAGTCCCGAGTGCCCAGCTGAATACAGGTGTGACCTGAGCTGTGAGCGCTGCAGGTTAAAATAGAAGAGGTGGAGAAGCTGAGACAAGCACAGGATAATTCTGGTGACTGGATTTTAGAGCAGCTCGGAGGGGGAAATGCTCGGGGTTTAAGGGATCCCAGAACCCCAGGATGGGCCAGGCTGGAAGGGATGCCAGTGGTTCATCTCCAGGATCGTGCGCGGGTGGGTCTGGGATGATCCCAGTGAGGAGACTCCACCTGGCTCTGGTCTCTGTTCCAGCTCGGGCACTGCCCAGGGCAGAAATTCTCCCTCCTGTGCAGGGGGAATTCCTGGGAAATTCCCCACTCTGACCCAGTGTTTCACCTGCCCTTACACGGGGTTAAAGCCTTGTTCCCGATCCCAGGAAGTCACGGGTGTTTCCATAGGGAGTGGGAACGAGCGGCAGTGACTGGGAGTCCTGGAGACACAGGAGAACAGTTGGAGCTCTGGGTTTTGGCTGTCTCAGGGATGCTGCAGGAGGGCAAACCAGCACAGGAACGTCCTTGGGGGCAGATCCCAGGGTACCAGTTCTCCCACCAAAAGCAGCTCTCAGGGAGAGCTGGGGGCTTGCTCTCAGCTCAAACCTAAACTGGTGTGTGGAGCAAAATGTCTCCTTTGATTACGAATGAGAAGTTTCATTTTTTTTCTGGCTCGATTTTTGCTTTTTGAATCACAGTCAGATGAGGGCAAACACTGTTTTGAAATGATGAGCTGCGAGGTTTGGTTGTGAGTTCTTGAGACCCCCTCTCTCCACATCTCTCCTTGTACATCCTCTGGGCAGATGCTATTTTTTTTTTTTTTTTTTTAAATCCTCTCCATTCACTGAGGAATTCCCTCACCTCAGAACAGTTTCTCAGATGATTTTGTTCATTTTGCCGAGTCTCTTGCAGCCCCTCCTGTGATTCAGTTTGCTGCTTTGGTTGCACACCCTTGGGACAAGTTAATCCTAAATTTCAGGTCAAGCATCTCCATTAGCACCAAGGCTGCCCCCAAGGACCCCTCCTGTGCTGCCCTGCGGGAGGGACGTGGCAAAGGGGCCTCCTTGGCTGCTGGTTCGTGATGCCGGGAGCCCCCACGGGCTTGTTTCCCACTGGGAGTGGTGGGAGTGCTGCTCCTGATGCTCCAGCAGCATCTCTGTGGCTTTATCAGCTCAGGGACAGCACATCCCGAAGCAGAGGACAGCTGAGGTGGGCAGTGCTGGGACCCTGCTCCTGATATTTTGAATTTTTTTCTTTCTTTCAGTGGAGCCTTTATCTCCAAATCTCCCAAACAAAGGCAGTTACCCTTTGGAGCTGTTGTTGTTCGCACCTCTGGGGTTTATTTTTTTGGCGTTCACAGATCCTTCACCTCCCAAGCTCAGCCTTAAACTCCGGCTGCTAACGCGGGTGATCTCGGGGTGGGCTTTGGGAAATCCCGTTAAATAACTGCCCCCCGCAGCGACAGCAAGGGCTTGGATGGAGGGCTTTGAGTGGGGCTGGCTCGTCTTAGGCTGCTCTGAGCCTCCTGTGGGTTTCCTGCTCCCATCCCGGGGCCGGGCTGTGCCGGGAGGGGCTGGGGCGATAAAACCACTCGTGATTATCGAGCCCAGAGCTGCCGCTGCGGGCTCTGCTGCCCTCGCAGCCGGGCTGGGGCTCTGAGCCCCGGCAGCCTCTCCTCCCTGCACCGCCCTCCCCTGTGCCCCGGCCGGGCTGTTTGGGGCTCTTTGGGCGGCGTTGCTCGGTGCTGAGCCCGCCGGTGTCACGCGTGTGCGTGGCTGCTGTGTGCCCTGCCCCTTTCTCGCCCTCCCCGGGCCTTGGTGCCTCTCAGAGCTCGCTGGGAGGGAAGCACCGGAGGCACCCTGAGCAAGGGAAGTCCGTCCTGCCCGCTCTGGGGAGAGGCCGTGCCAGGATTTGGGATTTGGCCCCTGCCTGGCACCCAGGGCACCCAGCTCTCCCTATGCCCGGGTTTTAGCTGGGGTTTGATGGGTTTGGCTGTGGGTTTGCTGGTTAAATACAGCTGGTGACCAGAGCACTTCCTGTATTTGTGCCTCTCCTGGATGTTATTTTTCCCTTGCTTGGATGATGATCCACCCCTCGGTTGCAGAGTGTTTTTAAGCTCTCTCCTAAGCTGGAGACCTTCCCCCAATGAGTGCAGACCTTTCTTGCTGCCACATCCTGGTGCTGTGTGGCCGTGGCCAGCCCGGCAGACAGAGCACAGCAGAACTGATCACACAGGTCAGGCTTAACTTCCCCGTCTGGCAGGGATTTCTCTGTGCCCTGGCCATGGACTGACCGTGGCCACCACTGTGCCTTCCCACAGAGCCACTGCTTATGGGAATGGGAATTGAGAGTTAATTTGGGCACCTTTTTTTGTGCAAAGCAGCATCTCAGGGCTTAGATCCACGCTGGATCTGCACAGCCACGAGCTGGGTGACGTCGGGGATGTTGTATTTGGGGGAGAGGGACAGGCAGGGCACAGTGCCCATCCTGGGGGTCCCTCACACCCCAGGTCCGTGGCTCACAGAGCTGTCACTGTAGCGGGTGGCATCTTGGATGAATCACAGCTCATCTTTCCAATTCCTCGGGCTGGAAGGAATCCCAATCCCTTCCTGCCCGGCTGCCAAGGACTCCCCCAGCCCCATGGTGCCCGCTGTGGGTGCTCAGCTGGCGCGGGGGGAGCAGGCAGCCAGCCCTGGGAGTGAAACACGGGTGCTGCTTTGCCCCTGTTGTGTCACGCTCTGTAAGTGCTGTTTGACACTCAGAGGACTCCGAAACTGCTTTGCACGTTAGGTGCTTTCCCTGCCCCGAGGTGGGAGCCTCTCCTTCCGCCCAGTCCCCAGAGACAGCGGGAGCAGGGGGGGATCTCTGCCTCTGAGGGAGCTCTGCAGTCGTGGCTCTTTGAGAGCTCTCCAGTTCTCACATTTTTGGTGTAAATGAGGCT
Organism: Picathartes gymnocephalus; assembly: GCA_013390045.1. Lineage (NCBI taxonomy): Eukaryota > Metazoa > Chordata > Aves > Passeriformes > Picathartidae > Picathartes > Picathartes gymnocephalus. Next base: position 73,603 of record WEKY01021084.1, on the reverse strand, counting down.
TTGAGGTTCAGAAAAGCCGCGTGGGTAGGGCTTGGTCCTGTTCTTTCTCTCAAGGGAGCTGTCCCTGCTCAGGACTCAGGGCTTGGCCTGGCTTTTGGGAGTGACTCTCTGTGATCCTTCTCTGCTGCCTCTTCTCCTGTTGGCTCAGAGAGCGGGGACAGCCTGGGGTGAGGGTTCGCAGCCCACGGAGTGAATGTCCCTCGTGGCTTGGTGCGTCCTTGTCCTCAGTGTCACAGCAGCCTCTGTCCCCCCTGAGCGGGACAGGAACCAGGCCCTGGAAGGAGCCGTGCAGTGCCGGGCTTTGGAGGGCACAGCCTCCCCTGCAAGCACCCTGAGAGGATGTTTGTCAAACCAGCCGCCTCCTGGATCTCCTGATACCCTGCCTTGGTGTGGTTTAAACGAGCATCTTATCACCCTCATCTCCTGCTCTCTGCAGAGCTCTCGCTTGGCTGATAAACACAGCGAGGGTGACGCTTTTCTTGAAAATCGCAGCTTTCTCCCCACACTGCCCCGTGTTCTACAAAGGCTTCCTCCAGCTGCTCCCTCCCTCGCTCCGGGTTTCTATCTTTGGCTCCTGTCTGAGGTGGAGGGGAGGCAGTAAAATCTTGCAAGCAAACAGTTGAAACTCAAGATTTTCTTCTGCAATCTAAGAAGAGCTGGAGAAGCAGGTACCGGGTGTGTGCTGCTCCAGTGCCCGGCACAGCTCCCCGTCCAGGGCACAGCTCCCTGTCCTGCTCCTCCTCTGCAGGCAGGATTCATCTCCCACAGCTCCTGGCCTGCCCCTTTGGAGGAGGAGCTGGAGGGGGCAGGCAGCTGAGGTGGAGCTCAAAGGAGTTGATGGCCCTCCTGGGGAGAGCCTGTGATGATCTTGACTTGAAAAAAGCTTTGGGCAGGATCCCTTTGCTTTAAACCAAATTAATTCATTTTCCTCCTGGTGCAGCATCAGCCCAAGCTCCTGTTTCCTTTTACCTCACCAGTCTTCTCGTTCTGTTGCCCCCAGTGCCCAAATCCCTCCGGCAGCACCGATCCAGGTGCTGAGTCACATCCCAACCCCAACCCAGGTGAGGCAGCCGTGTCCCTCCGCCCACTGCCGCTGTCCCCAAACCCGGCAGTGCCTCCAGAGCTGCTCCCGAGGGCCAAGGGCCGCGATTTTCCTCTCCTGTTTCCTGCCCAGGATGCTCAGCCCCAGAACAATCGGGGCAGGAAAGGGCGTTGTCCTGCCCCGAGGGCACCCGGGGGCTTTCCCCAGCGCCGGCCGAGCCGTGGGGGCTTCTCCGATGCAGGGTCCCCTCTGGAAAGGTCTTGGCCGGGTCCTTTCCTGCCCCTGGGCATCTCCAGGAGATGCTGCTGGGATTTGGAGTCGTGGGAGGGGAGGTCTCAGCTTGTTCTGTGTGTGCCTGGGTTTGAGGAGGGGATTCTGGCGCTTTTGGGGTGGATTTTGGAGCATTTGCTGCCTGTGGTGGAGCATCCCAGGCTCTGGGGATTTGCCCATCTGGGGGGGGTGGGAGGTGTCCTGGTCGGGGGTTCTGATCCTCTTCGCTCCTTGGTTTCAGAACACCCATTCTGGACTCGATCTTGGACCCTTTCCCTCTGTTCCCATCTCCTGGGGGTTCTCCTGGGCTCCTGCACTGCAGAAGGAGCTCAGAGAAGGCCTTTGAGCCCTGAAGAAGGGGCTCAGGTGGTCCCCAGTACAAGAAAAGGGTTTTTCCTGCCCTGTCCCAGCTGTGCCAGAGCTGCTGAGGCTCCTTTTACTGCTGGGCGAGGAGCAGATCCTGAGCAGGAGAAAAGCCCTGCAAGGGAAAGGTTCAGGGCACTGAAGGCAGGCGGGGGAAGCCCAGTGGGTCCCAGCTGAGTGGAAAGTCCTGGCTTCCCATGACCTCCAGTAGCTTCACAGCTCAGCAGGAAAAGACCTTTTTTTTGTTGGTAATTTTTTTCATACTGTTTTTTTGGGTTTTTTTTGGGTTTTTTGGGTTTTTTTTGCATTTTTTCTAAATATTTCACCTCAAGCAGGACAAGGGAAAATCTAAAACCAGTGATCAGCAAGTTCCCACTTCCCACCAAAGGATAAATGTTTACCAGTTTGGTGTTAATTAACAGAAATATTTAATTTGTCTGATCACGTTTGTAACTGTGACCCACTGAGACGAATGAGGCCTCTTAACCAAGCAATCTAGGATGGAAATTCCCCAAAGATCTGGCACCTGTGCGAGGACAATTTCACAAATAATCTTAGGATACTCCCCAAGCTGAGCTTTGCTGTGCTGGGCCTTTTCTCACTCACTTTAATTCAGTGCTTTTTTATAAAATGATGATAAATTAATTACTATAAATTGCCCTTTTGGACACTCACACCTTCAGAGGGGATGGGTTCAGCCTTGCCCTGAGCCCTGACATTGGGAATTGTTGGGCATCTGTCGGAAATGGGGCAAAACCTTGAGGCAGATGGGTTTGTCTGAGGGCCTGGGGCTCCTCAAAGCAGCTGTGGTCCCTGCTGCGGGGCTGTGCCATCGCTGGCGTGGGGTCCTGTGGAGGTGCTCAACACCCCCGTACAGAGCAAAGCACTTTTCCAATCCCTTGACCTCAGCACTTGTTTTTCTTGGTGTTCTCAAGATGCTTAACAGGGCTCCCGAAAGTCAGATTGCGTTCTCCAGAACTGTCCCCTGCCCCGTCATCGTGCCCGGCGTGGGTGGCAAGGAGGGGACAGCTGGGGGAGGCCACAGCAGGAAAGGCTGCAGAGTTTCTGCTCAGCTGTGGGGGACGAAGCGAGGCTTTTCCCACGGAAAACGCTTCCATAAGCACTGCCCTGGGAAAGGAGGCTCAGGTTCATGTGTGGTCCATGGCACAGCAGGAAAAAACCACCCAAAGAGTGCCTTTTGTGGTTATGGCAATATTTTGGGTTCATTTTATTTTAAATTCCCGGCCTGTTGTGTGCTGAGACACGAAGGACGGAGGGGTTGGGGTGGGGTGAGGTGAGCCTGCTCCCCTCCGAGGGCTGAGCTGAGCCTAAACCAAGCTGTTTTTTGGGCTGGGCGTTGCACAGGTGTCTGTGAGTCACTCTGGGCTCTTTCTCAGCGCCCTTCTCCTGCCTCAAGCCTGACTGAGGGGCTGGGCTGTGATTTCCCCTCTCCTGCACAGGGCACCGGGGCGTTCCTGGTGTTCCTGGCACCAGGCATGGATTAAACTCCTGCTGCAGAGCCCGGTTCCAGCTCTGGCCCCTGCACACGAGAGGAGGAGCCTGTGAGGCTCCCTGGAGGGAAGGACAGCACTGGACGGGTGCTCAGGGTGTGTTTGCTGTCGATGCCTTCAGGTGTTTCTGCTTTGGTCCAGGGGGGTTTTCAAGATGCCTCACCACCCCATCTGGGTCACCAGAAACCTGATCAGTGTGAGCTGGAGCAGAGGCTGGACAGAATGAGAGGAATAAAGCAGGGATTTATGGCAAAGCCTTCCAAGGGCACAGCCCGGCAATGCCAGAGCCCGACTGCAGCCCTGCCAGGATGGGCCTCGAGATGGGCACAGAAAAGGGGCCTGGGCACGGGGTTTCACACTTGGAGAAGTTCTGCTCCATTGGCACCTGGAGCTGAACTGCCCAATTAATCACTGGGAATGATGAAGTTCCATCCTCCTTGCTTGGCCTCCTCTTTTTGACGTTGTTGGTGCTTTTGGACCTGAGGTTGGGAAGGATTGTCCTGGAATGTTGGGCTGGAGAGAATTGTTGTGTCTGAGTGCCCTGTGAGGAGAACTCAGTAACACTGAATATGGAGCGGAGAGCTGCACACTGAAGCAGAACAGAAAAAAAAAAACCTTAAGGCGTCACTGTCACCTCTGGGGAGCTTCTGGTGGGTCCTCCCCGACGCAGGGGCAGGGCTGGAGGTGGCTCCCTGTGTTCCTAGGGCACTCCAGCAGCCAGGCACAGATCTCTCCTGAGCCCTTCTCGGGGGCTGCTGGCAGTGAAGTGCGGGCGGAGGTGCCGAGGGCACGGGGCAGGGAGGGCTGTGCAGCCTCTGCCCAGCTCACAGCAGCTCCTGCTCCGGGCTGGGGCTGTGATGGGCACAGCCACTGCTGGGTGCTGGCACCAAACGTTGGCCACATGGGCAGAGAAGTGAGAGTTTTGGGATAGCTTTGGGAACTGTGTGGGTGGAGGTGCTGTGCAGGGTGAAAGCAAAGGCTGCCTCGCAAGTGGGTCTGTAGCATTGGCAGCTTTTACTTCTTCTTGGATGGTTTTTGTGCATTTGTGTTCCTTCTAAAGGAGAGGCAAAGAATGTGTGGGACAGACCCGTGTCTGTGCTTTGGGAGAGGGGGACACCTGCCCCAGGGTCCCTCTGGGCTGCAGGGGGGGAGGGCACATCCACCCTGTCACCTCGGATTGCTCAGGAACGTGGGAGCAGCGACCCTGGGCAGTGGCTATCCTGTCCCTGGTGTCCCAGACGGATGGATGTGGATTGGGTGGGATAAAACCTTCCTGCCCAGCACAGTCTCTGCCAGCCCAGGTTCCCTGGGCCCTGGAGGAGAGGTGGGATGTGACAGGGCTGCAGGCACAGTTTCACAATCTCCTGTCCTGGGCTCACGCGCCCTCGGTGTTTTCCACCATTGCCACAAGGGCACGGGGACCTTCCCCTCGTGCTGGCAAGGGGACAGCTCTGGAACCTTCCCCGGCCACTCGGGGTGGGTTTGTGACCATCACCCGTGGGCACCGCAGCCATCCAGGGCAATCCTTTATTAACTCTGCTCCTTCTTTGCTCTTTGGTTCAGGAGATGAATGAAAATGCAGCACACCACGTGCACGGAGGACAGGATCTACCACGCGCTGGAGAGGTGTCTGCACGGGCTGAGCAGGGACGCTGTGTCCAGCAGATGGGCTGGTAGGTGACCTGTGACCACGGGCTTCTCTCTGGGATCCACCTGGCAGGGTCTCCCCCAGGGTTCGGGGGAGCTGCTGCTGCTGGAGGCCTTTTCCCTTCCAGTGGCCAGAGTCATCCAACCGCTTCAGAATTCCTGGAGGTTTTGCTGGAACAGGAAGGTGTCCCAAGAGCCTGGACAGGTCAGGCCAGGTCCGGGCTCAGCAGGGCACTCGTGCGTGTTGCCAGCTGTCCCTGAGTGAGCTGGGCAGGGCACGGGGTTTTGCTGAGCACGAGGAAAGGCTCCTTTGTGCCATCAGCCAGGCCTGCCTTGCTGCGGGGCTGGGAGCTGTGCCGCACTGCCGCACACGGCACACAGAGGTTGGAACCACTCTAACCCCACCTCAGATACCCTGGTGGTGGCCACAAAGACCTGAGCCTTCCTCGGGGGGCTGTGAAGGGGTCGGGGCTGGTGTGGTGAGGGCAGAGCAGCAACGAGCAGAAGTAATTTCTGAGCGTGGTTCTGACCTTTCTGCCTGGTAGCTGTGTCTGTGAGCTGTGATTAAATCACTGCCAAACCCTCTTGTGCCTGAAAGGATCTGGGCGCTGTCAGATTCTGATCCCTTTTTTGTTCTTTCAACCCCTTCTGCTTTTCTTTTTCCCTACAAGTCAATAAAGAGGTGCAGGCAGGATCCTACCTGCTGCCAAATCCCAGAGCACTCCCTGTGCCGTGCCCTCACACCCACTGGAGCAATGCCACCCCCTGCTGCAGCATCACCTGGGGGCTCGCTTCGGGCAGTTCTGCCCCAGATTCCCATGTCCTTTCTTCTCCCCTGCTCTGGGAAGCAGGCCCCGGAGGGTGACCCACATTCCCGGTTCCTGGAAGCTCGGCCTCGTGCCTGGCACGGTGACAGCGCGTGACCGGAGGAGCCGTGTGCCCGAGCAGGTCACAGAGTGCCCGGAGCTCGCCTCTCCTGCAATTACCATCAATCAGTGCCCGTGCCACTCACAGCTCCCATCCCCGCCCCTCGGCGCTGCTCTTTGCCGTGGGGAAGCCTTTAAACCACCACTTCATAATTTTTCTGGCTCGTTAGCAAAGATTGGGGTGTGCAGGGCTGGGGGCTCTGAGTCCCAGTGGTTTCTCCATCCCTGGTGATGTCCCCTGGCCCCCCTTCCTGTGGCTCTCGTGGGCTTTGGCAGCAGGACCTGGCGTTCCTGGGAGAATTTTAGGCGTTTTGCACCTCAAAAATCTCCCTTTCCTCCAAAGGGTTCATGCTGTGCCAGGAGTGTCCAGCGTGCCCTGGGCGGGCGTTGGTGGCTTTGCTGTGCCCTGGTCCCAGTGCTGCTGCTGGGACCCCTGGGACCCCCCCGAGCCCTCCCGAGGGGCTGCCCCTCTTCTCCCCTGCCCCGGCCGTGCAGCCTGAGAGTCTGGTCCCGGGTGACAGGAAGGATTCAGGGAAAGCAGAGCACAGTGCCCACAGCCCAGGGCTGTCCCCTCCTGCCTTTCCAAACCGGAGCAGGGATGTTGTCACATCCTTCCCCAAGCCACAAGTGACAGTTTCAGTATTGCTGTCCTCTGTCGGGTCCGGGCTGTTCTTTGTGGCAGGGCTGATCCTCACAAGTCAGTGAATTCTTTCATCTTGCTCTCGGCTGGGCTGGAACCTTCACCTTCCTCATTTTTCACTTCTGTTTCCCAATTTCTTTGCTTTCTCCTCTTTTTTTTTTTTTACCCTTTCCATACACCAAAATAACACACACCACATCACAGCTTCTTGGGCCGAGACCTCGCTGGATTTTGCTCATTTTAAAATTACTTAAAGCTTTATTTTTCTGTGCTAACTTCACACGAGATTGCTCCAGAGAGAGCGACTAATGGTTTGCGACATGTTGTTCCCCCCTTCGTAAGGGATGAGGAGCTGAGGGCTGTGAAATCAGCAGGGAGGAGCTGTGAGGGTTTGGCCATCCCAGATATACACCCTGGCTGAGCCCGCGGCCAGCTCTGGGGTGTGAACAGATCTTTCTCCAGAATTTATAGGAGGAACCAAATTGAAATTAATTGCCTGCGACTCATAAAAATCCCCGCAACGGAAGCTGCCAGCATGGAGCCCTCCCAGATATTTGTGGGGCTGTTTGTTGGAAATTTCCCCGCGGGCTGTGGCGGTCCCCGGGTGCCTGGGGGGCAGGAGGAGGAGGAAGGGGAGAGGAGCTGCTGCGGATCCCGGCGAGCTCCGCCTCTCCCCTGGATGCGGGGCGGGATGAAAGGAGGTGCCTGGCAGTCTTCACACCCCGGAGCGTTTATTTCCTCCAGGACCAGCTGCGAGCTGGCCCCGGGGAGCCTCGGGAAACACCTTGGCCATTGTCACCGGCCGGGTCCCTGCAGATGTTTGGGGAGGGGGCCGGGGCCAGGGACCCTCCATCCCTCTGCATGGCAATGCCCCTCTCGCTGGGTAATCTTTTGGTGGGTTTTTGATGCATTTAATGAAAATTTGAGGATGCTAAAAGAAGGATTGAGTGCAGCGAGGCTGATGCTTCTGCCGTGGGGCATCTGCAGCTGTGAGGAGCTGGGTGCGATGCAGCCGGAGGGGGTCGGGTTTCTGCCTGACAGGGAGCTGCATTTGGCAGGATTTGGGTGAGTTCAGAGCAGGGATAACAGCCGGGGCTTCGAGCCAGGCGTGGCAGGGCAGGAGGGCACACTGGTGGGTTTGCTCAGGCAGGAGGAAGGTGGGTCCCACCCCTGCCGGGTGCATCCCTTTGGTCCCTGCACGCACCTGGCAGCTCTGGCATCTTGGAGACTCACCTGGCACCTGGGCAGGGGCCCCCAGCCCGGCTGGGTGTGCTGGGCTGAGGATGTGCAGGTGCTCAGGTGCCCCGTGGTGCCACTGAGATAAAGCCCGGTGTGAGAGGTTAGAGCCGGCTCCAGGGAAGGGCTGGGGTTTGTTCTTCTGCCCTGGTCTGATCCCTGTGGTCAACACCTTCCCCTGGACCCCTGCCCGTTGGCCACCCCCCTCTGACCTTCCTGAGTGGGGCTGGGGGTGACCCTGGGGCTCTGTCCGTGACCCTGGCTCTGTGTCCCCACAGCCGGGCTGTGCCTGAACTGCTGGAGCCTGCAGGAGCTGGTGAGCCGGGACGCCGGTAATTACCTCATCCTGCTGGAGAAGATCCTGGGCAAGACCAAAGAGGTGACTGGGGGCTGTCGGGGGCAGCTGCAGGCTCTGAGGCATCGCCAGCTCCGTGGCTGGCTCAGGGTGGGGTTTGGCAAAGCTTGGCGGGGGATTTTGGGTCATAAAACACTGCTTGGGGCTGGGTCAGCAGGCCCAGGGCTCTGGTGGCACCGACGCTGCGTGTCCCACAGGGAAAAGCCCCTACCCATTGTTTGGGCAGCCCTGCAGGTCCCCAGGGGTGGGGTTTGAGCCCCCAAAGCCCAGCTGGGCTCTGTGCAGATCCTCCAGCCTTCCCTGGCCGTGCCCACCGAGCTGCTGCTCCAAAGCAGAGCAAATGGAAAATTTCCTGTTGTTTTCGGTGGAAACTTCTCCGTGGCTCTGCTGGGTTTCCTGCAGGGCTGGGGCACTGGGGACCAGGGGCAGGATCTGCACTGCACAGCAGCCTGGCAGGTGACAGTGGGGTCACAGCGAGGGGACAAACACACGGAGCTGCCACGGCCCCACCCTGTGCCAGGGGAGCTCGAGGCGTCACGGGCCAGGCAGGATCGTCCTGGGCTGAGGCCAGGGAGACCCTGGAGGAATCCCTGGATGTGGCAGGAAATGGGGATGTGTTTCCTAAATCCCCAGCACTGGGATTCGTGTGAGGGGGTAAATGCTGCCTTCCATTTTATGGGAAGGAGGCCGTGGAGCTGAGAGCAGCCACGTTTATTCATGTGGGTGACCTTTGAACGGCTGGAGCGGCTCTGGGTGCAGAGGGGTTTGGTACAGGAGGGTTTAGGTGGGGGTTTACTGCACTTTGGGCTGTGCAAGTGTCTCCCTGAGCCCTGGGAGAGAGTTCTGCTGGCTATTCTCTGGAATAAAGGCTGCATTCCCATCCCCTGGATTCCACCCCCTGGATTGCACCGCGCTGCCCGGCTGCCTGCACTGGCTGGGCTGCCTGCTCTGAGCCACTTCCATGGAATTTCAAGGATCAGGAGCAGCAGAGGGTTGGGAGCTTGGCCAGACCTGGTCGTGCTGCTCTGCCTGTCCCACGCCGGGCTTAGTGGGGCTTTGGGGGTGGTTTTCCCGTGGGGATGAGGGAATCTCCTGGGCGTGCTGATGGGATGGTGGGGGCTGGAGTCTCCTGGCAGCTCCAGGGATGAGCCAGCAGCTCATCCCTGTGCCCTCGGGCTGTTCCCACAGGTGCAGGACAGGTGTGACTACGACCTGGTGACGCCCCTGGCCCTGCTCTTCTACTCGGCCGTGCTCTATGTAAGTGCTGAGGCTGCTGCAGCCATCCCAGCCCGGGGCAGCCACCAAAATCGGGGTGGCTTTGGCTGGACTGTCCCAGCCTGCTTTCATCATTTCATCCCAAAAACAAGGATTCTGTACGAACCCACAGGGATCAGGATCAAGCAACCACTGCACAAGCTGAGAGACAAAGAAAAGGAGCTTCAGGAGCTTGAAGCTGTTTTTTTAAGGCTGGGCTAATCAGAAAGGGAGATGGAAAATGAGGAGGATTTTTTTTTTTTCATTACCCTTTATAGCTGGGCAAAATTACGGGCAACATGAATGAAAAGGAGCAGAGCCTTCCCAGGAAATACTTTTATTATTATTATTATTCCCAGCACAATGCATCATTATCCCAAGGAAATCATTGCTGCCAGATCCTGCACAAGCACGGGCTCCATCTGCACGGCTTGTGGGGCTTCTAAAGGAATTTATATTTAGGCTTGGCCATGTGAGCTCCTCTTGGGAAGGAACTTCTTGGAGCTGTGCCCAGGGGAGATCCTGGGGTGGCACAGGGGGAACCTCTGCTTTGCTTCTCCTCCTTCCAGCCTGAACCCTGGAGCTGTCACACAGCACTCAGGCTTTTCACTGCTCTCAAACCTCCTGTCCCTGTCCCTGCAGGCTCCTCACCTCCCACCCGGCTCTGAGCTGCTCCTGAAAGCTGCCAGTGTCTACCACAGCTTCCTGACGTGGCCCGTGCCCTACTGTGACACCTTCAGGGAGCTGCTCACTTTCATCAGCAACGAGCTCAAGGCGCCAGGTGAGAGATCCGGCCCCAAACCTGGCCCCAAACCCGGGCTCTGCCCATCCCAAACCCAGCCCTGCTCCGGGATTTGTCTCCCTGCTGCTCCTGCCTCATTCCCCCCTTTCTTCCTGAGTCCTGGAAATGCAGATTCCACCCCAAAGCTCGGCTTTTCCAGTGGGTCAGCACGCTGCCCTCCCTCGGGATGGGATTCTGGGCCGGTCCGGCACAGGGTGAGAGTGGGTTCCTCTGCAGGAGCAGGGCGAGGTGGTGTTTCTGGCGGGTCCTTTGTGTGCAGGGAGCATCCCGGGCTCTCCCAGCTGCGGATCAGGGGCAATTAGCCAAGTGGGTAAGGATTTCCTGGCTGGGTTTCAGTCCGGAGGGTCTTTTCCCTGGCGGAGCACGTGCTGGCCGCGCCCCAGAGCCTGCCCTTTGTGAGAGGAGCTCGGGGGGGCAGGGGGGCACAGCGGTGGGGCCGTTCATGGGCAGCAGGGCGGCTGGAGCCCCCGAGCCTGCTCTTCCATGGAGATTTCCACGGGGCTGAGGGGCTCCCTGGATTGTTCTGTGCAGCCCAGACACTCCTTGTGACCCGGCTCCGGGCACATCCACGGGCAGCACCAGTGCTCCTCCTAATTAAGGGCTCCTTGTGGATGTCCTGTGGTTCCCAATGGAGCAGCTCTTCCAATTATTTCTCAAAGCCTTTTTTTCCCTAATCTCCCTGCCTTTTGGGGGCTTTTGAAGAGCTGTTATCACACAGAGCACATTGCAGCCCGTGTTTAATGCTGGGCAGGGTTTGGGAGGCCTGGCATGGGGTTGTGGCTGGGGCTGGGGGTGTTCCCCACCCCCTCAAACTGGGGATTTGCTTTGGGGAGCCCTGGGGCTGTGAAAAGCAGGGTCTCTGTCGGGGCAGCAATTCCTGCGAGATGGGAACTTGGGGGTGCGATGAAAGGTGAGAGATGAGCTTGGGGGATGGGATGAAAGGTGCTTTCAAAGGAACAAAAAGATGGAAAAACCCCAACCTGTGCAGTGGGAGCTCTGGACTGGCTGCTTCACCCCCAGCACAAATGGGGCTCCCCAGCTCCCTCCTGGTCGTTTCTGGCTGTGTCCCTGGTCAGGCCTGTGCTTTTCACCTCTCTGGAAAACTCCGGAGCTGGGTGGGGGTTGCTGAATCCTGTTCTTGGTCCATCCCAGTGCCCCAGGCTGTGTGAGTGGGACCTGGGGCCAAAAGCTTTTCCCCTCTCACAGCAGAGTGAATTTCCTCCCCTTGCCAAAGGCGCTGTATGGGAGGCATTGGCTGCTGGGTTTGGGAATTCCTCTCCAGAGCCAGTGGGTTTGGGAATTCCTCTCCAGTGTCCCCTGCTGCTCAGCTGCCAGCACCTTCCAGGCTGTTCCAGCCTTGCTACACGGCCCCCTGACCTGCTGGGGGGCTGAGGCCAAAGCTGTTTATTGAGATGAGGGTGAAGATTAACAGAATGAGCTGCTGTCAATGTTTGGCTTTGATCTGCACCCTGGGGCCGATGCCTCAGCAGGAGGGGTCAGTGCTGCTGTGGCCCGGAGGGGTCAGGGTGGGTCCCGTGGGTGCTGGGCTGGGTGGGATGTGGCTCCCTGCGTGGATAAGGGCTGGATCTTGCTGATGCCGTAAGGTTTTCCCGAGCTGTGCCCTTGTCCTGCTGATTGGGGGGGCAGGGCTCTGCTGGTGCCACCCAGTGCAGACCCATCTCTGTCACCCGCTGTCCCGGGGACAGTCCCAGGGAGGCAGCCAGGGCGTGCCTGATGGTCCAGCCTCTCTCCTGCTGGATCAGCCCGGGCTCTGTCCCTGCAGGTGCGGGGCTGGCAGTGATGTGGCCCTGTGTGGGGCCAAAGCAAGTGGGAGAAGCTGGGAAACGTCACCCACGGAATTCCCGTCCCACGGGAGCGGTGGGACAGAAGGGGCTGGGGCTGGAGCAGCTCTCCTGTCCCACCCTGGGCGTGATTTCCCACCCCTCTGGGATTTTACCCTTTCCCTCCCGAGCTCCCCTGCTCCTGGGCTGGCCCCTCACGCTGTGGCTGTGCCTTGTCCCCCCGAGGACCCTTGGTGCTGCCAGTCCTGCTCCAGGCAGGGGCTCTGCCAGCTCAGGAGTGCCCAGGAGGGCAGAGCAGCCTGCAGGGTTCTGTGCCTCAGTGCCCTGCTCTCTCCGCAGGGATCACTTTCCAGAGGCTGGTGAGGACGGAGCAGGGGCTGCCTGTGAAGAACTACCAGAGCTCCACGGTGTAAGTGTGGCCACGGGCACCGCTGGGGCTCCCTGTGGCATCCCTGGGGGCTGGCACTGCTGCAGCATCTCCCAGGGGCTGGGGAGAAGGGCTGGGAGACCGGGATGAGCTGTGGGAAGGGGGAGGAGAGAGGCTGGGGCATTTCCAGAGGTTTGGGACAGGGTCTGTGGGCTCCCCGTGCCAGTGACCCTGCAGGGCTGAGATGTGGGGAAGGCAAAGTCTCCTCCCCAGGGAGCTGCTGATCCCAGCACACGTTGGAGAGCAGCTGGGAGATGCTGTGATCCATGAATTTGGGAGCCACCACCCCAAAGGGAGTCAGAAGCGAGTCCATCCCAGCCCCAGAGCAGCGGGGAGTGAAAGTCTTGCAGCTCTGAGCAGTCACTTTGCACCTCATTCGAGGTCTGAATCTTTCCCTACCATCCTCATTTGTGAATAGGGAATTGAGGCTGGTCTGTGCCATCCCGGCCCCGGGGACAGCCCCAGCCCGAGGGCACTCCTTCCTCTGTGCAGGAGGCTGTCCCCTCATCCTGCCCAGCTCTGGGTCTGCACCGTGTCCCACCCAGCAGCACTGGGGCAGTGGCTGTATTTGCATAAACCCCCCAAAACCTGGCACAAATCACAGAATCCTGGAACACCCTCAGCTGGAAGGGACTCCCAAGGATTGTCAGGTCCAATTCCTGAACTGTGAGCTTGTGGAAAGCTTGTGACTATTGCCTGAGCCTCCTAGAACCAAGCACATCTTTAATTCAGAGCCAGCTTTGCTCGCTGGACACTGAGTGCAGTCACCCTGGAATGGAGCACAACTTCTCTGGGCTGCAGCTTTGGGAATTCAGAGCCTGTGGATGTTCATGTGGTTCTCAGAGCAAAAGTGCAGCTGAAGGGCGTGGCTCTGGTCCTTAAAGCTTCTCCTCAGCTGCACCTGCGGGGGGGAGATGCTTTGGTGTCACTTGTGTCCAGTGAGATGTTCTGGTGTCACTCATGTCCCAGGGGATGTTTCAGTGTCGTTCACGTCCCATTAGATATTTCCATGTCACTCGTGTCCAGTGAGATATTTCCATGTCACTCGTGTCCCAGGACATGTTTTGATGTCCCTCATGTCCCGTGGGGCCCAGTGGCTGCTGTGCCGGGGCCCTGCCAGGGCTCGGTGTCGTGGCCTGACTGCTGTCGCTGTCCCCAGGACGGTGCTGCTGCTGAACCGCTCGGAGGTGCAGAGGGAGTTCCTGTCCATCGCGGAGAAGCTGAGCTCCAGCGAGCCCCCGCAGCGCTCCACGCTGCTGCTGCTCCTCGAGCACCTCTACCAGGCCACCTTCGGGCCCCGCTGTGACCTGGCCAGGCTGCACCCCCTGCTCAAGGTGGGCTCGGGCAGTGCCCGCCCTGGGGTGCCCCGGGGAGCGGCTCAGTGCACTTGGCTGCTGGATTTCCTACCCAAAACAGGACACTTCTTGTAGGAAAAATGCCCGTCTTTCCCTTCTCAGGTTAAACCTGAGATACAAAGTGTTTTGTGAAGTGTTTTGTGCAGAGGGCTCACTCCCCTTTTACCCTCCCACTCCTTCCCATCCTGAAGAGGGGAGACGAAATGCCCTCAGATTTGAAAATCAGCAGAAGTATTTGACCAGAGAAGCACTTGGGGGAGAGCCAAAAAATCATGAAGAAAACCCCTGAGGTGTTTTCTAAGTAATTTTTACTTTCATTGGAAAAGTCTGGGGGGACTTGAAGGGGGATGGGAGTGGTGGCGGGGAGAGAATCACCTCGTTATGATGCTGCCCATGTGTTGGCTCAGCCCTGAATGTGTCCCCTGGCTCTGCTCCCCAGTCCAAGCCCCTGCAGGAGCTCTCGGAGCTCTACGCCAGCGCTGCCGATGCGCAGGAGGCGGCGGCCGCCAGCAGTGACCCCGCCCTGGCCCGGGAGCGGCTCCAGGCCGTGCTGCGCGACATCGCCGGGGCCGCCTGCTTTCCTGCCATCACAGGTGAGCATCCCGCCTTTCCCCAGGGTTTTCTGCCCGCTCAGCCCCTGCAGCAGCCGCAGCAGCACGGGGGAGTGGTTCTGCAGAGTCTCAGCCCAGTGCAACCACTGCCATGAAAAAGCACCGCCCCAGCTGCCGTTTAAATAACCACACCGCGAGCCACAAAGGCTTTCATTAAAACAGCACCCAAATGAGTCGTCCAGGCTTTGAGCAGTTTAAGGGTGAGATGAAAGCATTAACTCAGAAACCGAGGGTAGCTGTGACACCTGGTGGCTGCGACGGTGTGACCTGTCCCCTTGTCCCCACTGCACGTGGCTGTCTGGGGCTAAGGGCAGCACTGTCAACGTGGCCTGGGCTGCCCAAAAGGTGCAGAGGGTGGGTGGCACCGCCCAGGCCCGGAGAGCTGGCACTGGGGGACCCTGCAAACCAACTGCTGTCCCTGCTCTCTCCCCAGGAGAGGCCCAGCCCTGCAAGCTCCAGCCCATCCCCATTCCCCCCGCTCGCTGCTACACCTACAGCTGGGACCAGGACAACTTCGGTGAGTCTGGGGCCTTTGCTGAGCTCTCAGCCCAGCCCAGCAGTTTTGGAGGAGAAGTAGAAGGTTCCCTTTGTGCTGAGCTGGTGTCTCCAGCTTCCCCATTCCTGGAAAAACCTTGTTTGCTCCTAGGAAGGCTCCGTGTTCCTTCCCTGCTGGCCCCGGCAAGCGGGAGCAGAGCTCTGGCCCAGGCTTTGCAGTGAAGCCCAGCCCTGACAGGGAGCCAGGGTGGGTCAGTCTGGGGTTTTGATGAGCCAAGGGCTTGGCTTTGCTCCTGTTAAACCTGGATCAGAGGTGAGGGTGTGGAGAAAGCCAGGTGGGAAGGAAGCAAAAGCCCAGCTGGGGTTTGCCTTTTGAGAACCCAACCAGAACCTCAGGGAGAGAAACACATCTTACTTTGCATTGCAGCTGAGCCTTTTGTGGCAATCTAAAAACATTAGGGAGGAGGTTTCCAGCTGCCCGTTTGACACCAGGAGGGAGCAGGTCTTTGGCCACGAGGAGCGGCCGTGGTGTCTGGGGTCACCACGTTTGCAGTGGCTCTGCTGGAGCCCGTGGCAGACACCTCGTCCCTCTGGTTGCTTTCAGACATCCTCAATGACGTCCTCAGCAAGGAGTGCAGCACTGCTGAGCCCCTGGCCTCGGAGAACGAGGAGGAGGATGAGGAGGAAGATGAGGAGGAGGAGGATGTGGAGACCGACGGCGGCTCCCCCGAGCAGGACTCGCTGCTGTCCCCGCTCTGCGCCATCTCCAGTGACTCCGTGTACTCCGTGCTGTCCCAGGAGGGCTCCAGGCCCTCGCGGGTGTCCCTCTTCACCTCCTCCAAGGAGTCCATCTCGGAGCTGACGGTGGTCTCCAGGAAGTCCCTGAAGTCGTTCGTGTCCAGCCTGAAGGACTGCATGGACAGCGGCTACGCCGAGGACAGCGACGAGAGCTCTCTGGACGCGGCGGGCAGGACGGAGCCCAAGGCGGACCGGCCGCCCCCCAAGCACCGGCAGTCGCTGACCAACAGGCTCTACAAACTGTTCAAGAGCAAGAGCCAGCAGCTGGTGCTGCGCCGGGAGCTGCGGGACTGCCCGGGGCCCTGCTCGCTGTCGCTGCGGCGCGCCGAGAGCCTGTGCGCGTCCCCGGCGCAGCCGCGCGTCCCCGCGCGCTCCCNCGCTCGCCCCCCGGCCCCTCGGGCTCCCCCGCCGCCCCTTCCTCAGCTGCGACGAGGACGCCAAGGTGGGCACGCTGCGCGTGGTGGTTTTCGGCTCGGACCGCATCTCGGGCAAGGTGGCCCGCGCCTACAGCGAGCTCAGGTGAGCCGGGCGGGGCCGGCCGCAGGTGCGCCGCTGCAGGGGCCCGCGGGCCGAGAAACAGAACTCCCAGGGCAGCGCCCTGGAAGAATCTGCCGTAGCCTTTGGGAATGCTTTGCACTTAGGGTGAGGGAAAAGGCTTCCCCCATGGTGCTCTGCAGGTTTATTCTTTCCATTGGCCTGGGCTTTGCCCACCTCTAATTGTTCCTATTTGTACTTAGCTCTAGAGATTTCTTCTTTCTCTCTTTTCTTATTTGTTGTAATACCCTGAGCATCCACTCTCAGGTTCCCAGTAGGCCAGTGCCCTCTGCCCGGCCCTCGTACCATCTCTGTGCCCGCAGGCTCGGGCCTGTGACCCCCCATACTTAACCCAAAACAGTACCCCGATTCTCTGTCTTCTGTCCCTGGTCCCTTCGGCGTATGGAGCAATAACCCTTCGCTGGAGCTCTATACAGGAGACCCCTCCTGCCTTCTCTCCGCTGAGCTATCGTGGTGTGTGCGAGTGGACGAGTGACTGTCTGTGCGCCCACTCGAGCGGCTCCCTGAAAGGACACACTCTGGGGGGGTTGCAGGGTTCGCCATCCAGCCCCCCCCCGCTGCAATACCCCGCTCAGCCACCTCTCCACCTCCGCAGGCGCAAGGAGAGCTCCAGCCCCTCGCTGACGCGCTACTTCAGGCTGCAGTTTTTCTACGTGCCCGTGAAGAGGAGCTGCGCCGCCCCATCCACCCCGCAGCTGCACCAGCACCCCTCGCCGGCCCTGGGGGACGCCCCGCCCCGGGCACAGGTGGGTGTCACCTCCCCGCTGGTGGCTCTGCTTGGCCCGGGGTGCTGTGTGAGGTGGGGCAGGCTGAGGGGACCCTCGGGGTGACCCCAGTGTCCGGTTTCAGGAGCCGTCCCCGGCTGGGATGGAGGGCAGCACCAACGACATCTCCCACTACATCGGCCTGCTGGACCCCTGGTACGAGCGCAACGTCCTGGGGCTGATGAACCTGCCCATGGACGTCCTGTGCCAGGTGCGTGTGTGCCACGGGCAGGGCAGGCTGTCCCCTGTCCCCTGGGAACGGGGGAGCTCTTTGCAGAACCTCCTGCTGTGCCGCATGGGCACGCGGTGGGGAGGGGGCTCCTGGTGGTCAGCAGGAGGTTTCTGTCCCCAGAGGGGTGGGCTGGGCAGATGTGGGCTGGGAGCGCCACCTTCCCCATCACATTTCTGACCCGTTGTGCCACCCCAGAGTGCCAAGGCTGAGGCTGAGCCCCAGGAGGAGTGCCAGGAGCAGCTGCCCATCCTGGCAGACATGATCCTCTACTACTGCCGCTTCGCCACGCGCCCCGTGCTGCTGCAGCTCTACCAGACCGAGGTGGGCACGGGGCTCAGCCCCAGCCTGGCCAGGGAGAAGGGGGGTGGCTCTGCCTGTGCCACCGCTCGGCAGCTGCCTGTGCCGCCCTGGGGGTGTGGCACAGCCACCACGTGCTGCTGAGGCACAGCTCGGTCCCCTCCGGTCCCCTGCGTGTCCCTGCTGCCCTGGCTGATGCTGCTGCCTCAGGGATTGGGGATGCCCAGGTCCTGCCCAGACCATGAAGTCCCACGAGCAGTTTTCCACCCCAGGGCCTTTCCCCGTGGCACAGAGCGGTGCCTGTCAGTGCTGCCAGGTTTCCCACATCGCTGGGATCTCTCCAGAGCTTCCCAAACCAGGCCCCTTCATGAGGGGGGGGGTTTCCACACCCTGCTGTGTACCTGGGGCAGGTGGAATTTGGGGCTGCAGCCCCTCCTTTGGGGCTGTGGCTGGGGACCACCTGCAGCAGGGCTCGGTGAGCAGGGATTTGTGATCCCAAAGCAACTCCCAGACCCTGCTGTTGACTCATTGTGGTTTGTTTTTGGTTTTTTTTCCATTGGGCTGTGGAGTTTCAAGCGAACAGGAGGGGTTTTGGGTTGTTTTGGGGGTCTGTTCAAACAATCTGAAGCCCAGCTAAAGGCAGGTGCCACCCCAAGCAGCTGCTGAAAGGTGCTCTGGAAACATGGAAGGGTTTTCCTAAACTGACCCATTTCCTAAGGACTGAGAGGGGTGAAGGTTGCCTGGCCAGGCTGGGTCCCCTCACCCCCACGTGTCCCCTCTTGTCCCCCTGGCAGCTCACCTTCATCGGGGGAGAGAAGAGGACCGAGGTCTTCATCCACTCCCTGGAGCTGGGGCACTCAGCAGCCACCAGGGCCATCAAGGCCTCAGGTCTGTAGCTGCTTCTGCACCCGCAGCTGCCCCGGGGGGCTGGCAGGGAAGGGAAGGAGGGGCTGGGGGAGCTGGGGCTGCCAGAGGTGTCTGGGCCAGGATCCAGACAGCTCTTCACTGGTTTGGGAGAGAAACATCCCAGTTTTGTGTTCCCCTCAGGAGAGAAACCATGGCAATGCCTGACTGTTTGTGCTGCTGTTAACTCTAGAATGGGTTTACAACAAAACACCTCCGAGCCCGTTTCCTTCCTCTCATCAGCACCTGCCAAATGCAGCTCTTTATCTTCCTTTTTACTGAATCGTCCAAAAGTGTCATTTATAAAATCCCTCTTTTCATCTCCTCATTTTCCTGGGCAAAGCCAGGTTTGTGTGTGTGCTTGGAGCCTTCTGCGGGTGATTTTATGTACTTTTATGTTATGAATTTATAGCATGAATGCTATTAAGGAAGCAGAAGCAGTGGCAGGAGGAACTGGCTGCGGTTCCTGCCGGGTACCAGGGACAGGATGCTCTGAAGTGCAGCTCACACAGACCCCTCACGGCCAGCCCTCAGCACTGCACCTCAACAGCTTTAACCAACTAAAATACCCCGCTGTGGAGTGTGCCCACCCCACTGGCCCACAATCAGGCTTGGGCAAAGAGCCCTCCCCTCCAGCTCATGAAAAATGCCAGTCCTGACTCAGATGTTTTCCCCTTGGCTTTCCTGGCACCACTTCACAGCTGCGAAAAATGATCCGGGGGGGAATAAACCAGTTAGGAAGTGTCAGGCCCAGTGTTCCAGGGCTAATTTAATGTGGGCAGCAATCTGCCTGAACAGACAGGAGCAGGGAGAGCCCTGTGGCCTTTCTTGCTCTGTTTTCCCTGGAGCTCTGACCCCTCTGCACTGGTTCAGCCAGAGCCACTTTCAGTTCTGCAGAGTGGTTTTGTGTTGTAATTCCTCTCAAATTCTTTGCTTTCTGCAGCTTTTAAGCCACCTTTTCCTTT
>WEKY01021084.1:22884-48081 GCA_013390045.1 Picathartes gymnocephalus | reverse complement strand
AAAAAAAAAAAAAAAGGGCAGGGTTGGAGATGACTCAGTTCAGAGAAATGAAAAGGCAGTTTCAATACCAGCACACTCGCTGTCAGCTTGGCTTTCCCTCTCCCCAGCTCCCCTCACCTTCTATATTTGCTGGAGCTGGACTAAAAATAGAACCGGGCTGAAGGCCAGGGTAGAAAATAGAGCATCAACAATGTTCAGTGTGTGACCTGTTCCCTTACAAACTGTAAGGAAATCGCCCGGGGCTGGGCTTGGCCGCCTGCCAGCGGCAGCTTTCCCTGCAGGACGGGAGAGGAGCTCGGACAGCTCCCTCTGCTCCGGCCGGAAAATCCCTCTGCTCCCCTCGGCCGCCTGCGAGCGTCGTTATTAAAGCAGCTCCGGAGGGATGGAGAATTAAAGCAAAGCGTCCCTGCAGGGCAGCCAGGGCAGCAGGGAGCCGGGACCGAGGGCAGGGGGAGGAGAAACGGCCCCGCTCGCTGCCACCCTGGTACTGCCACTGCCACCCTGGCACTGCCACTGTCACCCCGGCACTGCCGTTGTCACCCCAACAGCCCTGAGGGCCATTCCCTGTGTGCTGTCCCTCCATCCCTTGTCCCCAGTCCCTCTCCAGCCCTCCTGGGACCCCTTTAGGCCCTGCAAGGGGCTCTGAGCTCTCCCTGGAGCCTTCTCTTCTCCAGCTCCACCCCCAGCTCTCCCAGCCTGGCTCTAGAGCAGAGCGGCTCCAGCCCTGGGAGTGTCAGGTCATTTCAGGAGACAGAGGTTTTCCATGTGAGGAAGATTCTGACTGCCTCTCTGCACCCCACCCCTGCACAGAACTGACCTGGCAGGGCTCCAAAATACCTGTAAATCCCAGAGCAGAGCGTTTGCAGGGACAAAGAGCTGGTTTGTCCCTGGCCTGCCACACAAGAGCTTCTTTCTCTGCTTCAGTTTGGCTCTTCCCCTTTTTTTCCTTCACTTCTGACTGAAGGCTTTGTGTGAGCAGGGTCATACCTGGCTCTTCCCCTCTCTGTGGCCGGGAGCTGATGTTATCTGGGGGGAGTTGGCAGTTCCCTGTGCTGCTCTGAGGGTTTCTCTCAGCTGTGTTTTGGTGTTTGATGACATCAGAAAATATGGGGAACCAACCCCTTCCTCCCCCCTTCCACGCGCTGCCAGGAGGAACTGTGGCCCCACAGCAGGAGGAAGGTTAAACTGCTGTGACAGAGGTGGAAAAGGCAGGAGGGGAATGGGGAGGGTGAGGCTGACGGGTCCCAGCAGGAGCCTTTAGTGAAGTTTTGGGTTGGGATCCCAAACTGAGCAGGTGCTGGGGGTGGGCTATGGGCGGTGTCCCAGAGAGCTCTCTGGCCTCCCCCTTCTCTGTGCAGGGTCACAGAGCCCAGTTCTGGGACAAATTAGGGGATGGTGAAGGCTTGGGGCCCGCAGTGCCCAGCTGGGAGGGGAGGAGTGCAAATAGCCGGGAGCAAGTGGGAGATCCCGGCCCTGAGAGAGGCAGCAAAGCACGAGCGCAGCTGGAGCCCCTCCCTCCTTCGTATGCAAAGTGTGGGGCTCGCCCCCCTAATCCTGCCAGAGCCCTCTTCCCTCTGCAATTTGCATGGAAAACAGGAGAGCGTGGCAGGTCCTGCCAGAGCCGCAGCTCCTGCACGCTGGGAAACTCCCGCAGAGGAGGGACAGACAGACAGAGGTGGCGTCGGGACAGGTACGGCACAACGCACTGCTGAGCAGTGACGCTCCAAACCTCCACCCGCGCTCCTCAGAGCGCTAATTGTGACCCTGGCAGGGACAAACAGGGTCCCGGGGGTGTCCGGGCCGTGTGTCCCTCACGGACGGGAGCGCCCGTGAACGAGCGCAGGGCTGGAGAAATGAGGATGTTTTCATTGCTGCTGCTGCTCCCGGAGCCTTCCTGCCCGCGGGGCGGCTCCGGGCGGGGCAGGGGAAGGGGATGCGGGGCTTGGCACCGGCGCAGCCAGAGGGAATTGACGGCTGAGAGCCGGAGCTGCCCCCTCCTGCCTTTCTGTCCCGCTCAGGAAGGAAGGAGGTTATTTTTAAACCTGGGGTGCAGGTACGGAGCGGTACCTAAGGATTCTCCTCTTGCGAAAAAATGGGAAGTGATGCAGCGTCAGCTGCAGTTCCCACGCTCCCCCCCGAAGGATTTTCTTCCCCCAATCACTTCCCCCAGCAAAGCTCGGCACCGCAGAGCCCGCTCTAGGTTTGGGGGCGAGGGGCTGAGCCAGCACGGCGCTGGCCACAGGGGCTCTGAGCAGAAGCAGATGTGGGAGATGCAGCGGGAGGGAGGCGCTGGCAGAGGCACAAACACCGCGCCTGGAACGGGCGGCTGGAAAAGTGTCTTTGGATGGACTCCTGGTCTCCAGGAGCAACGCCGTTTGTTGGGAGGTGTGAGGATCCAGGCTCTCCCTGCCTCACCGGCAGGGCTTGTCCCAGTCTGGGCTGGCTGGCAGCACAGCAGGGGCTGTGCCAGGGCCGGGGCCGGTGCCAGGGGCGGTGCCAGGGCTCGCAGGCTCATCCCCGAGCAGCCCGACCTGCGGGGCTGGTTGGAGGGGATTGGATCCAGGGCAGGGCTGAGTCCCGCCCGGCCGGAGAGCGCCAGGCGCCAGAGACCCGCACGGGGACAGCTCTGTCACCGGGGGACCTCTCTGTCAGAGAGGAAGTTGTCTCGAAATAACTCGGCGCTTCCCTTTCTGCCCTGCACGCTTTGAAGCGGCTGCAGAGCCCGGGAGCCGCCGGGGCTCCGCGCCCCCCTCCCCGGGCAGAGCGGGCCCCCGATGTCCCCTGCGGGACCCTGCTGCGTCCCCCGCGCTGGCCGGGCCCTCGGGGGGATCTGCGACCCCCTGGGCCGCCCGTGCCCACCCTGAGGAAGGTAAGAGCCCCGGAGGGCGCGGAGCTCCGGGCGTGGGGGATCCCGCGGCTCCCCCGTCTCCCCGCTGCCCCCGCTTGGTCTGGGGACCATCGTGGGCACGAGCGATGGGTGCCAGGGGGTGAAAGAACCTGGAGAGCCTTGGATGGGGGCAGAGCAATTCCTTCTCTCGGGAAGAATGAGGGGAGGGAGCAGCGATGGTGCAGGAGATCAGGAATGTGCTGCTAAAGGAATATTTGTGCCAGCTCCCCCCGCCAGCCAGCGGGGTCCTGCTGGCTTTGCCTTTGGCCCAGGCGGGAGCGCGGGGACTTTGCTGCCGGTGCCCCGGAGAGGACACAGGTGCCTTCGGTGTCGTCGCTGCTCCGGCCCCGTCCCAGGCCCTTGGCCAGCCCTGGGCGAGCGAGTCCCACCCCATCCCGGGGCTGCTGAGGCACCAGCCCGTGCTGCTTCGCTTTGTTCTGTGCGGAACAACAGCTGCAAGGGACAGTCACCTGCCCAGTGCCACCCCGGGGCTCCCTGTGCCAGCTGCCAGTGCCCGGGGGGCTGTGCGGGGCATTTTGGCACTGCCAGGCTGGTGCACGTCCTGGCACGGGCTGTGTGTGCTGCAGTCGTGTGGCTGCCCGGCTGCCCTGCCCTTGGCCCGGCGCCTCGCCTGTCCCCTGGGGCCGCGAGCAGCAGTGACGGGGCAACGGAGAGCGATGGCAGCGGCGATAACGAGCAGAGCCCCGTCCAGAAAGGAAGCCGAAAGCTGCGTGCTCGGAGCCCGGGCTGCGAACAAACGCACGTGAGGCAGCTCTGCGGCAGGCAGGGCTCCGTCCCCCTGCCCTGAGCGCTTTCCCCGGCACCCTCTGGCTGCTCAGAGCCTTCTCCCCTTGACCATTCACCTCGCCGGGAAGCTGTGCCCTCCCACGGAAGCCCTCCAGGGGTCTGTGCAGCTCAGCAGCTCCTTCTCCTTTCTGTCCTAAAGCTCTGACTCGGTGATCCCGCTTTCCCTGCCGCTCTCTGCCTTTGCTGAGCTGTGCGGCCGTTCCTGGCTGCTCCGAGGGCTGAGCTGGCCGAGTCACATCTCTGTTCGGAGCTGTGACACGCCTCCAAGGCAGCACCGCCACCAAACGTGACTGGGGCAGGGGAGCTGCTGCCAGAGACCTGTGCTGGACAGGTTTGATGGAGGTGAGTCCCTGCTGAGGTTCTTCAGGCCAGACTGGAGTTTTGGGGTGCTCACTGAAAGCAGAGGGGGCTGTTGTTGTCTGTGCCCTGTCATTAAATCCCTTTTTTGACCTCACTGTCTGGATGTAACCCTAAACCCTCGTCTGTTCCTTGCTAAGGGCATCTCTGTGCCCTCCCTGCCAGCAGCTGTCACATCACTCTGTCCCCATGGTGCCAGGAGAGCTCCCCCAGCCCGGGCTGCCCGCAGGGGTGGGTGCCACGCACGGCGTGCCGTGGTCACTCTGGTCACCCTCCTCCTGCCCCCCTGGGCGATTCCTCTGTGCCCTCCCCGAGTCTCCCCCGCTGAGGGTAGCTCCCAGCAGGGGCTGGGGAAGCTCCTCTGCCATGGACAGGACAGTCCTGTGTCCCTGCACTGAGCTGGCCACAGGGACATTGTCCTGTCCCAGCGGGTGACACAGAGATGTCTGGGACAGTGCAGGGCTGTCCCAGTGACTGTGCAGGTGGCAGTCCTGTCCAAGGGAGGGAATTCCCTAGGAATGGGTCTGGAGGGAGCCTGGGCACAGCTGTGCCACCCCACAGCCCCTCTGAGCAGGAGAGCAGCCTGGCCTCTCCCAGCTTGGCCACACTTGGAAGTCTGAGCTCTCCCTGCTTTTATTTCCCCCTCAGGTGGACAGTGCTCTCCTGGGCTGTTTGTGAGCACAATCCTGGCAGTGGCTTTCAAATCACACATATTATTTTCCCCTCTGATTGTTTTTCCAAAGTCGACTCTGGGGATG
The DNA here is from genome assembly GCA_013390045.1 of Picathartes gymnocephalus. Taxonomy (NCBI): domain Eukaryota; kingdom Metazoa; phylum Chordata; class Aves; order Passeriformes; family Picathartidae; genus Picathartes; species Picathartes gymnocephalus. The sequence goes on along the minus strand of WEKY01021084.1, from coordinate 43,272 downwards.
GAAAGAGATGCTAAATCTAAAAAGCTGCTGTTTCCGGAAAACTCGTTCCTTTCCTTGGGAAGAATGAAATGTGACGTTGGCAAGGAAGTCCCCAAACAGCCGGTGGTGTCCAGGAAGCTGCTGGACTTGCAGAGCTTCAGCAGCGCTGCTGGGCTGATGAACAGCCACTGCAGTGCTTCATTACTGACCTGCCCCTCCACGGGCAGAGCAGCCCAGCAGGCAAAAGGAGCCTCAAAGCGGTGCTGGGAAGCAGAGTCTGGGCTCGAGATCCTCTTCCTTGGCAGTCAGAGCCCGAGGGAGAGCATCTGCTTTCAGCTCAGAGCTGTCTGGAGCCAGAGCCCTGCCAGGGTTGGAGTTAAAACTGGAAATCAGAGCAGGAGGGGGGCTCGGGCTGGGCCCCAGCACTCAAGGTGCTCCCAGCTCTCCTGCAGGTCTGTCCACTCCAGCAGCGTGGCCAAAGGGGCCAGAAACGAACCGGGGCATCTCGCTGTGGGGTTTGAGTCCCACACCCAGAATTTTGCCCAGTTTTCGTTTGAACTGAGAGCCCTTTGAACTGATGGGAGGGAGAGGAGCAGACACTGCCCTCGCTGTTTATCCTTGGCCAGGCTCCTCAGGAGACCCTGGAGTTCTGCTGCCAGCACAGCCAGGAGGGAAAGCTGCCTTTGTCCTGCTTTCCTACGTGTGCAGCTGTGCAGGAGCTCGGGATCCAGGCCAGAAAGGGTGGATGCTGCACTGGCAGATGGACAGGGCTTGAGAGGAGGGAGCAAACAGGATGCAGCATCTGCCTCTGGTGGGGTCCCCTGCAGCTCCAGCCCGGCCTGGGGTGAGGATGTGAGGGGTATGAGGGATGTGAGGGGTGTAAATCATTAAGTGGTGTAAAGCATTAATGGATGTCAGGGATTAGGGGTGTCAGGGATGAAGGGGTGTCAGGGATGAAGGGGTGTCAGGGATGCTGCTGGAGCCGTTTCTCGGCGTTTGGAAACTGCCAGCTGCAGTTTGGGGCAGCCCAGGGGATGCAATGTCAGGTTCCCATCGTGGCTTGGGGAAAACGTCCCTTCAGCTCCCACATCCCCCTCTCCGGCTCCCATCCCGCCCCATCCCACCCCATCCCGCCCCAGCCCACGGCCGTGCTCCAGCCGTGCCGGCTCCGGGAGGAAGCTCGGGCTGGGCGGGTGCCCGGGGCTGTGCCAGGCTCTGATGCGCCGCTTTCAGAACCAGCCTCGCCCGCAGGAGCCGCGGGCACACGGGGGAGGGCGGCTCTGGGCTGTCCCCAGGACATTTGTCATCCCGTGACGCCACTCTCTGAGCCCGCGTGTCCCCTCGGGCTGAGCGCTGCCCGCGGCTCCCGCAGGACGCTCCGGCGCCGAACCTCCCGCTCCTCCTGCCCATGGTATTTGTGCGATCGTGCCGTGTTTCGGGAGGCAGCCGCGGCGGCGGCGGCAGGGTGGGAAGGGCTGGAGCCGGGGCGGTGGCGGAGGTGGGATGGGGAGAGGGCAGAGCCGCTCTCCCGTGCCGGTGCGAGGCGCGGGTTTCTCTCTTTCCTTCTGTGGCGGAGCAGATAAAGAACCTCAGGAAAGCTTAGCTGTGGCCGGGCGGTGAATTTGTAACCAAACACGGGCTGCAGAGGCGTGGGGAGATGGCTTTGGAGTGGATAAATATAAAAATAAAATCGGGAGGGAGCCAGGGGATGTGCTCCGCGTCCCGCTGGGACGTCGCTGTCCTCGGGCAGGCGGGGAGCGGGACAGGGACGTCCCCCAGGCTGCTGTGGCCAGCCCAGCTCCAGGTAGTGAGTGGCGTTTGGGATCCAGGCAGGGAGTGCCGGGAGCAGAGAGAGGGTTCTGGACAAGCTGGAGCTTCGCAGGGAGCCTCGTTCGCTGCCAGCCCAGCTCCCGGCACCGAAGGGTTTGGGGTCAGGTGTTCTTTGGTGGCTGCAGCTGTTTCTGTGCCTCTCGTGTTTCACCTGGACGGGGGTTGGTGCCAGCGTTGATAACCTGTGAGACAGAGCAGGAGGTCTCTGGGGAGCTGTGCAGCCTCACATTTCCAGGGGACAGCCCGAGTCACTTGTGCCCACCTGTCCAGGGGCTCACCTGGACGGACTCGTCCCCCCCCCGCTCAGCCAGGCCCTGCTCTCGCTGTCTCCAGCAACCTGCAGTTTGGAACAGGAGGATTCCCTTTAACCCTGCAATTCCCTTAAACCCTGAAATTCCCTTTAGCCCTGCCATTCCCTTAAACCCGTGGATTTATCCACCATGGGGATCCAGGGTGAGCTGCACTTTCACTGCCAAGTGCTTCATTTTCAAGAGCAGAGCCAGATGTTCCCCCAAACTGCCCCAAACTCTTGGGAAAAGCGTCTTTTGGGTCACTAAGGGTTTTTGCACCATGAATCTCAGAATTATTGAAACCTGAAGGGAGAAATGGGACTTCTCTTCTTTCCCTTCCTTTTACATTTTTTTTTTTCCCTGCAAAAGGAATAAAATGCAGCTGATGCCATGGGTATTTTAAGAATTGCGGGGAGGAAGTGGAGATTTGCAGCTCTGCAAAGAAGTGGGATGAATGCAGAGAAGGCTCTGGCCTTGCTGAGCTGGCAGACAGCAAAATCCCCGGTGATGGGATGAGCTGTGCCTCGTGTCTGCTGCAGGGGAGGGAGGAGATCCAGGACAGGGAGTGGAACAGAGCAGGGAACCCTCCTGGTGTGGCCCAGGGAACCTTCCCAGCCTCCTGGGGAGCAGGGAGGGGTTCCCAGGTAAAGAGGCTGAGTCCAGCGGGGGCTGGGACCAGTCCATCCCCAGAAATGGGGACAATTCCCTTTCCTCGGGCCAGGGATAGAGCTGTGGCAGACTCGGAGGCTGCCTGGAGCAGGGGGCTCTGGTGTCCTGTGCTCCCCTTCCCCTGGGCCAGCAGCATCCCTGCCTGCCCTGCTGGGATCGGGGACGGGGCACAGCCAGGGCTGACGGGCTCTCCCTGGGGAGGCACAGCAGGCAGGAATCACCCCAGGGAAAAGAGGAGAATTTCTGCTCATTTGGGTTCCTGGGCTGGTGAGAAACATCCCCAAGAAAAGGGGAGAATTTCTGCTCATTTGGGTTCCTGGGCTGGTGAGAAACATCCCCAAGAAAAGGGGAGAATTTCTGCTCATTTGGGTTCTTCTGCTGGTAGAAAACATACCCAGGGAAAAGGGGAGAATTTCTGCTCATTTGGGTTCTGCTGTTGGACAAAAACATCCCCACGAAAAGGGGGGATTTCTGCTCATTTGGGTTCCTGTGCTGCTCACGGCCGCGGCAGAAGCAGCGGCTGGAGCCTGGCAGGACCCGAGGGACCCCACTCTTCCTCAGAGCCTGTTCCTCTGCGTGTCCTTTCACCCCCTTCTCCCGTGACGCCTCCCTGTCCTCCCCAGGCAGCGTGCCTGCCTCCTGAACGTGCTGGCGACCCGTTTTTGTCACTTTATGTTGAATTTTCCCGGGACACCCAAGCACCGGGAGCAAGCCCGTGCACCGCGTGCTCAGCCAGAGCTGCACTTTGCTGCCAGGGAGGGAAAGGGAGCTTCTGGAGCAGCCGGGCGACCTGAGAAGCAGAGTTCCTCGGGCAGGCGGAGCTCACGTCTATCTCTGCTAAATTTGGCAGCTGTGGCAGGCCGGTGGGCAGCGGGCCCGCCCCCGCAGCGCCGGGAGGATGCGGATGTGGAAACCACCGACACCTCGGGCCGCATTCGGCTGCTGCTTCCTCCGGCAGCGCAGCCCTCGGGGGCACAGCCTGGGGGTCTCCCGGGGCTGCAGGGACCCCAGCGCTCCCCCAGCAGCAGCTGTAGCTCCGGGACAGGCAGTGCCAGCCCCTCCCTGTGCCACGCTGCTGGTGGCGTTCGGTGCCTTGGGCACGGCATTGGGAGAACCTTTCCTCCCGCAGCCCGCGGTTCAGCGGGAGATCCGGGAGTTTGGGATTTAGGAACTACCTCGGTGGAGTTTGGCCCTAAGCCTTCAAATTAAATAATAATAAAAAAATCTTAAATCATGGAAATTCGGGCTTTCCCCTTTTTTTTCCCTTAGCTGAACCTTGAATTTCAGAATCAGTTCGGCTTAAATTGAACATTTCTTAAATCGTGGGAGGATGAGGATTCCCACCCTGCCCTTCTCGGTGATGCTGCTGCTCATCCCTGGGGAACTCCTTGCTGCAGGAGGCTTTGGGGGCCAAATATCCCCATGGGACGAGCTTGAGCTGGAGGTTTCTGCCCCAGCACACCCTGTGCTCCCCCCTGGGGCTCTGCCTCTGCCCCACGGGGTTCTGGTGACTTTGTGCTCTCCCAAGGTTCACTCTGACCCTGCTCTCCGCCCCTTCTGACCCGAGTGTATCCTCACTTTCTGCAGGCACCGTCCCGGGCCCGAGGCCATGCCCGTGCACAGTGAGGGGTTCTGTGCAGCCCGGCCATGGAGAGCTCAGGTGGGTGACGAGCACGAGGTGCGGGGTTGGCAGGCAGGAGCTGAGCCCTGGGGACCCTGCCAGGGGAGCAGGGGGTGCTGGGGACCCTGGGGAGGGGCTGGCAGGGGCCCTGTGGGGGCAGGAGGTGACACTGTAGCCTGGGGACCCTGCCTGGGTGGGGGCAGCAGAGCTGGCAGAGGAGAGCTCCCTGCTCCGGCGGCCAGGCGTTTCTGCTCCTTCCCCTGCCACCTTCTGGGTTGTTCTTTCCGTTTCAGTTTTGTTCATCTCTATATTTAATGCGAGATTTTTTATTGAACAGGGGGAGAGGAAGGCTCTGCACAGCCCGGGCATGAGCTGTCCTCTGCCACACGTGCCCGCAGGGCCGCTTTGCTCTCCAGTTCGGCTCCAGTCCGTGGGGTGGCATTCCCGAGCCGCTGCAGAGGCGCTGGCTCCCCCGGGCTCTGCGGGCCGTGGGGAGGGTTCTGTCCCCGTGTCCCCCCTCCTGGGGGTGCTGGCCCGGCTCAGGTCCCCGTTGTCCCTTGCAGAGGTGGAGTCGGAGATCCTGCGGCGGGTGCGGGCGCTGCTGCGGGAGCTGGACGGGCACCACCCCTCCTGCCAGAGCCACCGAGGTGAGCGGGGCTGGCACTGCCCGGGCTCTGCCGGCACTGCCCGGGCTCTGCTGGGCACTGCCGGCCCCACAGCCCCCGCTCCCCTCCCGGGGACACCGTGCCTTCACTCATTTGTCCTTCCTAACCCTCCTCCTAAAGGCGCCAAATCCTTCCTCAGCTGCATCCGTGTCCCAGCAGTTTCTGCCATTCCCGTGTGGCTGTCAGCCCCTGCACAGCCCCAGCAGCTTCTGTCCCCTCTGAACAGCCTCTGTCCCCCCCCGCACGCCCCTCACTCACCCGGGTCCTGCACTATGCCGGGACACGACTGCAGAGCCCCCGGGTGTGACACTCGCCCCCGAGCCAGCCCTGCCCAGCTCCCCGAGCCCGGAGCTGGAGCCTCCCTGCCCTCCCCACGGGGATGTTCCTGTGCCCAGCTCCTCCCTGAGGAATCAGCCATCTCCCTGGGTTTATGGGTTTGGAGGATGAAACTCTTACAGCCTGCGGAAAGCAAAATGAATTTGGGAAAACTGATTTTCCTTGGAGCGTGCAGGATATTTTACAGTTAATTAAATTTGATTTTGCCTGGGATGAGGTGTGGCATCCTCGGGGCTGAGAGGTTTCGTGGTCCCTGCTCTGAGGGCACTGTTGGCATCCAGGGAGCAGCAGGACCCCAAATTCCTCGGGGCAGGTGGGGAAAGCAGCTGAGCACAAACAGAGCAACAGAAGATCAGGAAACAACTCCATAGCCTTGATTATCTCCAGCCCCCAGCCCCAGGATCTCCAGGAGCTGTTGGCGAGGGTTTCCCAGGACTGGATCCAGTACATCCATGCCGTGTCCAGCAGCAGGGCAGGGGCTGGCCTGGCCCTTGCAGGGGGCACGGGTGGAAGCAGAGGAGCCTGGCTTAGCTCGCAGAGATGGCAGAGCAGGGTCCCAGGGGGGATTTCGGCAGCTCCAGTGCTCAGGTCCCCGATTCTCCTGTGGAACCTCACCCAGATCCCTCCCTCGGTGACCTTTCCTGGCTGTCCCTTCCCAGGAATGCTGCGCTGGACCCTGCATAAGAAAATCGACCAAAATCCCAGTGCCAGCTGTGTCCTGGTCAGGATCCTGGTGAAGGAGCTGGAAAGGGTGAGTGCCACCTCAGCGAGGGCAGTGCCACCTCAGAGACGGCAGTGCCACCTCAGCGAGGGCAGTGCCACCTCAGCGAGGGCAGTGCCACCTCAGAGACGGCAGTGCCACCTCAGCGAGGTGCCCTGAGTGCAGGGCTGGCCCATCTGTGCCAGGTGCTGGGGGAGGCAGAGGGATGGGGCTCAGCTCCACCCCAAACAGGGGTTTTAGGGCTTTGGGGCCTGGCGAGGGACACCAGGGCTGGTCCCAGCTGATGCTGCAGGGGCCGGGCTTTGTCCCTCAAGTGACAGAGCCAGGAAGCCCCCCCCAGGCTCCTCCCTGCCCAAGGCAGGCAGCTCTGACTCCGCTAAACTCTCCCAGCCCCCCCGAACTTCCCCCAGCCCACCCTCTGTGGCCTCAGGTGGAGCGGAAATTCCTCCCCCACATCTCTCCACCCCACCCAAGCCCGGGGCCATCGGTGGAAACCTCTAGCTGTTACCACCGTCACTCTTCTCTTCCCTGAGGGGTGTCAGCCCTCCTGCTCCCTGATTCCCTTCATCTCCCTGAAGCTCCTCCAGGAAATCCCTGTCACTTGGGGCTTTTGTGGGTTTTTGGTTTTTTTTTTTTCCACTCATCAGCAGCTCTGAGCCATCAGCACCAGGCAGGGATGATAATTTAGCAATTTCACGCCTGAGTTCTTCCAGGGCCGATACCAACTCAGCAATTCTCTGCTATTCATTTTAGTGATGTTTTCCCAGGCTTTGCTGCCTGCAGCCCCGTTTAACTCGGCTCCATCAGCTCAGCAGCCCTGGGGAAAGGAACAGAATTACCTTTGGGGTGGGAATCTCTTTCCCAGGTTTATCCAGGGGTATTCCAGGTGCTGGAGCTGCTGTCAGAGCCAGAGCAGGCTGCAGGAGGGGCTGGAGCATCCCCCGGAGTCCCATGGGTTGGGAACAACTCGCTGTTCCCACTCCCACCCGACCCAAGGCAGGCTTTTCGCAGAGGTTTTGCGTTCCCGCGGGCGTGGAAAGGAGCTCCTCGTGAGCTCAGTTAGAAACCTGTGCTCCCCTGTCCCCTGCAGCCCTCCCCAGGGACATCCTGCCCACCCTAAAAGCCTGGGGAGGGACCCCAAAGCCCACCCTGAGCCCGGGATCGCTCCCTAAGCCAGGATGAATCCCCGTGCTCAGAGACAGAACGTGGCACACCCTGGGGGCTCTGGGGCTGCTCCTGCCCAGCCCAGCCCTGCCAGGACCTGACTGACAGTGCCTTCCCTGCCCTCTGTCCCACAGGCAGAGCGAGGGGACCTGCGGCACTACATCGTCCCCCTGCTGCACACGCTGATGTACACCTGGATCCAGGTGAGCTGGGCCTGGGTAAGGGAACCTGCAGCCTGATAAGGGAAGCTACAGTTTGATAAGGGAAGGTACACCTGGGTATAGAGAACCTGCACCTGGGTAGGGGAACCTGTACCTTGATAGGGAACCTGCACCTTGATACACGAACCCACCCTGGGCCTCACTGGGGCAGCATCCAGGGCCATCAGGGGCCACAGGAGGGGCCACCTGAAGCCGCTCAGAGCCTGGAATAGCTCCTTACCTGCCCAGCAAAGCCCCAGGACAGCCCCGGGTGGGCTCAGCTGTGCATTTCCCATGTCCCTGTGACATGCAGAGAGCCAGGTCCTTCCACCTGACCCCTTGCTGGAGGCCTTTCAGTGCCTGGTGGTGCAGGAAGCCACAACCAGGCAAAAAAAATGCGTCCCCAACCTCCAGTGGTAATTGCTGGATGTTCCCAAACCGCTGCAGGGCCTGATCTTGCTGCAGATTTTGCATTTTAATCCGTGGTGAAATTGGGGCAGTGAATTTGGGGCAGTGAATTTGGGGCAGTGAATTTGGTGCCCTCCCAGCCCGGGGGCTCTGTTGGAGCAGATTTAGGGGTCACTCCCTGTCCCTCTGCAGGCTCCCTGCATCCCTGACGAGCTCTGTGCCAGGGTTTATGACTTCTGCAAGAGGCTGCTGACCCTGCCCAAGCCCTTCTGCACCATCGGCCTGGACTATGCCAGCAGGCTGCAGCTGGAGAGGGCAGCCCCAGGTGAGGGGGTGCCCCTGCCCCGTCCCTGCCTGGCACAGGGAAGGGCTGGGCCCTCGAGGGGTGGCATGGGGAAAATCAGCTCTAAACCAGCCCAAACCAGCTCAAACCCAGCTCATTTCGAGGGGATTTCCACACCTGACGAGCCTCTGCCTGAGGGACTGAGCCATGGCTGGGATTTCTGTGGGACTGGACAAACATTTGGGATTTTGGGGATGGGTTTGAGTGGGAGGGCTCCCCTCTCCTGGTCTCAGCCTGCTGAGCCTCCGTTACCAGCAGAGGAACTTGGGGTTGTCCTGCTCTTGGCGTAGGCACAGCAGAGCCAAGTCCAGCCTACCTAAGGACAGAGATATAAACAGATACATATAGATATAGACATATGTAAATACATATAAATAAATAGATATAGACATATGTAAAGAGATATAAATAAATAGATAGAAATAAATAGAAATAAACCCTGGGCTGCCTCAAGAGCTGTGCTGCTCCTGCTGCTCTGACTCCCTGTGTTGATGCCCTTCCCAGGAACCTTGTACCAAAGGATGGTGATTTCCGAGCAGAGCCTGCCCAGTGCCCCGTTCCCTTACCAGGAGAAGTGAGTGCTGCCCCTTGGGAGGGGTTGGTGCTTTCATTTTGTGCCCAACACTCTGAGTTAGACTCGGGTGGAGCAGATGAGCTGGTCCTAAAGCACGGGGTCTTGGGGGACACAGCTGGGTGACATCCGGTACCTCGCTAAAGCTTTGCACATTCCTCCCGTGCCCCAAATTATTTTGGGAAGCAGGGAGCTGCCCTTGGAGGGGAGACAGGGTGGAGAAGGGGAATATCACCAGAACAATGGAAAAAAGGGAGATGTGAGCTGCTCCTGCCAGCCCTGATGGCAGCGATGGTGAACCTGCATCTCTTTCTTTCCCCCGCTCCTGCCCCACCAGGATTTTCATCTTTGCTGACCCCGAGCTGCTGCCTGAAGCCATCTGCAATGCCCTGGTCAGCGACACTGAGGCGGCCCAGGTGTCCCAGAGCCCCCGGGGCTGCATGAGCTGCGTGGTCACCCACGCCCTGCAGGCAGCCCTGGGCGACACCTGCGACACCCACGGCCTCAGGGCCCGGCTCCAGGTAACGCAGCCGCTCCTCCCGTGCTTTGCCAATGGTCCCGCTCGGGCTGGATGCCTTGGAGAAGCAAAAGGTGTTTTGGCAAGTGGAGAAACCCCTCAGTTCCTCAGCGCCGGTCTGCAGTTTGGGGCTGGGGTTGAACCCAAACGTCCTTCCAATGGAAAGTGGGGGCTGCAGCAGAGCCAGGGTTTGGGATCTTTAGTCTGAGTGTTGGTTTTGCCACTGGAGCAGCTCCTCTGAGAGCCCCTGGGCACTGCAGGAGCTTCTCAGGGGAAAGGTTTCAATCAGTTTTCTCCAGAACCTCCCGGAAGGAGCTGTGGGTCTGGCTCAGAGACTCTGCAGGGGCTCTCAGCCATTTCCACTCCCAGGACACCTTTGTGTGCCTGCTGTCCCATCTCCTGAGAGCCACCTGGTGTGCCAGCCCAGCCGGGGACACCCCAGGGGACACGCAGCCCACCAGCTGCAGGGCTGCCAGCAAAGGAGCTGCGAGCAGCCAGCACAGCCAGGGTCCCTCCTGGGGACAAGGGGACATCTGTGTCCTGCTGCAAAACAATCCTTGCGGAACTCATTTGCTCTTTCTGCCCCTCCCACTGCCCTGCCCATGGATCATTCCCAGTTCCCAGGTGGTCACAGCTGCTCTCCCCACAGGCCCTGTCCCCGGGGGATGTGGAGCACTGGTTCCAGGAGGTGGTGGCAGCCGTGGAGGCTGCGGGGAGCGCGGGGGGCTCGGACCGGGGCCAGCACACAGCCAGGCTGCAGAGGATCTACCAGGGCCTCCTGGGCTCCCTGCCCGCAGGTGAGCCCCAGCCAGACATTGCCCCTGGGACAGGGAGCCCGCTGTGTTTTAAGGCCCCTTCCCTCCCAAAGCTGTCTGTGACCTGTCTGGATGGTGGCACTGCCATCTCCTGCCATCCCTGCCATGCTCTGTCCCAGCCTGGTGCCTCTGGGGACACAGGAACTGTAACAAAATCCCAACCCTTCCCATCTCCTCACACAGATCTGGGGTAGCCAGAGGGAAATGGGGTCATGGTTCCTCTCCTGGATGCTCCCTGTGTCCCAAGCCCCTCCCCAGAAGAGCTGGAGACTGTCCTAGTGCAGGATCTGGGGAGAAGCAGCCAGCGATGCTGGGAGGGGGGTGTGACAATCACATTTTGGGGACAGTGAGGGGGGTGGGACCATCACCTTTTGGGACAGTGAGTGTTAAATTGTCCCCCTATTGTCACAGAGCTCTCAGGGGTTAAAGGAGCAGGTGCTGGTGGGATCAGAGGGTTCAGGTCACCACATGCATCGGAGGCCTAGTGCCAGAGGAATGTTTATTTATTCTGCAATTCCTCTGCTGGCTGCAAAGGGAGGTCCTTCACCCCTGCCCGTGCCTCAATTTCCCCATTTCCATTTCTCCCTCCCACCCGCGGTGTGGACACTTTGTGACGGCTCCGTTTGTGAGAGCAGAGGCCTCACAGCCCCACACCCGGCCGGGAGCACCGGGGTGGGAGAGCCCCGGGGCTGCCTCAGCCAGTGCTCAGCATGGGAGGGGTTCGGGAAATGCTCCCGTGGGCTCCAAACATCCTTGTTTTCCCAGGGAATGCCCCCCGGGAAGGGCTGCAGGGCACCCCTCTGCCCAACCCCACCATCAGCTTTCACCTGTGGACAGAAGATGAGCAGCTCTGTGAGTGCCCCGGGGCTGGGGGCGGTTTGAGCCTGGGGGTCCCGTCCCAAAGGGGTCACCGAGCCCTGACCCTTGGTTAGGAGTTTTGGAACCATTGTCCCAAGGCCAAGCTCACAGAGATCTGTGCTCAGTGCTCCAGCCCTCCCTCCTGGGGGCTGCCGGGGCCAGGTCAGGCGATTTGGGGTGTGAAGGGGTGAAGGAGCTGCGGCCGCAGCAGGAAGAGCCCAAAAAACTTGATTTTGTTGTGGCTGCCCCATCCCTGGCAGTGTCCAAGGCCAGGCTGGGTGGAGCTGTGAGCAGCCTGGGGTGCTGGAAGGTGTCCCTGCCCACGGCAGCGGATGGGAACCAGACGATCTTCAAGGTTCCTTCCAACCCAGACCAGCCTGGGATCCTGGGATTCTGGGACTGGAGGAGTCCCGAGCTCTCTCAGTGGGAAGCGGGACTGAAGGAGGGGCTGCCTTCGGAGGCACTGGGGAGATGTCTGCCCTGCGCTTTCCCGGAGAGGAGGGGAGCCGGGGCAGGGCAGGGCTGAGCCCGGCTCTCCCCGCTGGAGCCGCTCCGTGCCCGCAGGGAAGGAGCTGGTGCTGTTCCTCCGGCCGCTGTCGCAGAGCTGCGAGCCCGACTGCCTCGGGCAGGAGCTGGAGCCCGTGGAGCTGCAGGAGGGGCTCGCGGGCTGTGCCTGCTGCGAGCAGAGCCGCTTCTCCGTGCTCTCCACCGACAGCGGCATCGAGCGGGACCTGCCCGCGCAGGAGGAGCCGTGCGCGCCCTGCGCCGCCGACACCGAGCGCTCCCGGCTCCACAGGAAGGGGGGCATCAAGAAAAAGCTGTCCCCGCTGGAGAGCGTGGCCTTGCTGCAGGCCGGGAAGCCCCCCGGGAGGCCCGGAGTGCCCCCCGAGCCCCCGGCCCCGCTGCGGAGGCTGCACACCGCCCGCGTGCTGCTGCTGGGGGACGATCGCGTCCTGGGCCGCCTGGCGCAAGCCTTCCACTCCCTCAGGTACCCGCGGCCGGCCGGGCTCTGCGCGACAGCGGGGTGGGGGGGCTGCTCTGCCCTTCGGGAGCAGCCACGGTGGCTGGGGACGGGGTGGGCTCGGCGTGACCCGGGGCTCTCCCGGCCCAAGTGATGCACGCAGCGAGTCCTCCCCTCTGACACGGGCTGGGTTAAATTAACAACAGACCAGGCACGGGGTTTTCGCATGCCAAAGGGAAACCAGCAGAAGCTGTTTCCCATCTGGGTCCGCAGGGCTGAGGTGACAGTGCGGGCAGCCTGGGGAGCAGGGCTGGGTGCACAGGGACAGCCGGCCCCGGCAAAAACCTGTCTGAGGCTCCCCATCACCTCCCCCTGCTCGATCCGGGAACCCGGGGCACTGCTGCCACCCTGTCCTGGCACTGCCCAGCCTTGCCCAGGAGCCGCGTTCTGCCCCTTCCCCTCGGGACATTTCATTTTTCATTTCAGGAAGAGGGAAGCCCGGCGAGCGTTCCTGACGCCCAGGCTGAACCTGCAGTTCTACCACATCCCCGTGGTGCCGGGACAGGCACAGCCCGCGGCTGCTGCGGTGAGTGCTGGGGACGGGGGTTTTGGGGGAAGAGCAGGGGGATCCAGGAATTCCTGCCCCGTTCCCAGGACAAGGAGGGTGGGAGCCAGCGCGGGGCTGCTGGGCTCGGTTTGGAGTCACAGCTCGCTCAGCTCTGCTTCCAGGCCGAGCTGCAGGAGGTTTAGCCAAGGACTGCTGCTTTCCCCACCTCGCAAAAGCAGAGGGGAAGCAGTTGCTGCTCACTGAGGGCTTTGTCTCCTTGGCCATGGCCCCATTTTAGGTCTGTAAGTCACTACCTGCAGTTCATGTCAGGCATGTCCCTTCCACTCTGACAGCCTCGAGACAGAGGCTGTAAATAAACAGCTGCATTTCGGATATTTTAAGCTGTCCCAGAGCTGGCTGTGACCCCTGACAAACAGGCTGTTAGAAAATTCACTATTTCATGTCATTCCTTGTGGAATTTTGTGCTTGAGCACCTGCTAAATGAGTTTGCCAACTTTTCTGGACTGAGCGGGGAAAGGGAAGGGATGGGGGAATGTCCCAGGTCTCTCTGTCTCCTTATGGATTCTGTTATGGTGAGCCCCCCTGTTCCTCTCTGGCTGCAGGAAGGTGCCCAGAAGCGTGAGCCAAGTCCCACAGGAGCTGCGTTTAGGGCTGGAAGTGACTGGGAGGGTTCTCCAGGACCCTCTCTTCATGTTTTGCTCAGTTCAAACTTGGGAAAAGCAAACAATCCCCAGGCTGGAGTGACTGTGAGCTGTGTTTGCCCCACAGGACCAGGCTGGCCCCGAGGAGCTGTGCGAGGTGGCCGCGTTCCTGGGCAGGGCTGACCCCTGGTACCAGAGCAACATCAACACCCTGGGCCACGTCATCCCCAAGCTGGCCAGCATGGTAGGAGGAACGCCTGCCCATTTCCCAAAATCACCGGCAGCACCTGAGGAGGGCTCTGTGCCCTGCAGGGCTCCCCATGCCCCAAACGGAGATTTTCTCCTGCAAACCCTCCCCAGGGCCCTGCCAGGAGGTGCCCATGGCTGACACTGCCCCAGCCCACAAGAGCCACTTGCTGTGATGGGTTTTTTTGACCAGGGGACAGGAAATGACAGATTTCAAGAAAGAAAACTTTTGCTGAAATCCCCCCCAGCTCTCATTTCCTGGCAGTTTGAGCCACCTTTGACAGCCTACCAAAAACGGGCTGAGAGGTGGGCGCAGCTCCCGCTCCCTGCCAGGCCAGAGGACAGGAAGGTGGGAGGCTTTGTGGCAGGGTTTTTGGGGAGGGACAGGGCCTGACCCAGCCTGTGATTTGCCCCCCAGCCCAGCAGGGCCCTGGTGGCCGACCTGTTCCTCACCGATGTCATCGCCTACTACGCCCGCATGGGCACGCAGCCCGTCTGCTTCCAGGTGCACTCTGTCAAGGTGGGTCTGCGGGGCGCTGCGGGGGCTGCCAGAGCTGTGCAGAGCCAGCGGGTCTGGGGGCTTCCGGCAGATCCCAGCCCGGATCCCCACATGGGGCAGCGTTATCGGCACGGTTGGGAAGAGACGGGATCACTCCAGGAAGATTTAAATGGTGATTTATTGCTACAGTCTCGTGAAGGCGTGAGAATGCCTTCACAGAGGAACGCAGAGCTCAGCCATAGTGCAAAAGTGATCACAGCACTGCAGGTTACAGGGTCTCTTAGAGGTTAATTGGCCAATAAACTAATGCTGTGTACATTGGTTTAATTTCTACACCAAGAGTCAATCAAACCTGCATTACACGTCTGCCGCACTGCGGACTTTTTCACCTCATCGTGTAATGACATAGAATTTTACATTACTACATTTTAAACTTCTTACTTTATCTTATAACTATTTTTATGCCTAAACTTTAAACTTCAAAGCCTTCTACTATTTAACTTAACACGCCTCTTCTTAAACTACAGACCTGTATTCCTGTTGTGGGTCCCTAAGTCTGGGAGCCTTTTCCCCGGCCTCAGACCAAACCCAGCACACATTTCAAACTCAGAGTGGGCAGGCACAAGGCCTTGAAGACTTTCTGTGCCTTGGATTCCGACAGCCCCAGCCCGTCCCTCCCTGCCAGCTCCCGGAGCTGCTGACCCTGGAGCTCAGCTCAGCTGGAGCCAGCCCTGGCAAGGCCATTTCAGCACCTCAGCTCAGCAAAAGGAGCTTTGAAATTCCCCCCAGGGTCACAGATTTCCTGCTCTGCTGGGCTGGGGGAGCTCAGGAGCCCTGGTGCCTCCCGCTGCCCTGCAGGGGCTGTGCAGGGCTTCCTGCAGCACCCTTTGATTTATTTCCTGCCAGCTTTGCTGTGAAATGGTGTCAGAGCGAGGCCTGGCATTTGACAGGAGAGCAAAGAAGAGCTAAATTGGGGCAGATAACATTAACCCTCCCCTGCCTGCCCCTCTGGCAGCCCCTGCAAAGCTCAGGGTGATGCACAGAGCTCCTTCTGATCTGCTCACAGCCCCTGTGGCACCTGCTGCAGCACAGGAGCAGCCCCTGCGTGAGCAGAGCTTGCAAAGGGCTTTGCTAATCCCTGGTGGAACATCCCCAGGACCTCTGGGACCTGCTCTGCACATCCTGCCCAGTGCAAGGCCAGGAAAAGGAAATAATCCATAGGGCTGGGGTGCCCTGGGGATTTAGATCAGAGAGAAATGGTGTCCCCTGAAGCTCAGCAACATCTCAGGCTGGCCCGGGAAGCGCTCCCGGTGATGTGGGCGGGTGGCTGGCAGCTGACTCATCTCTGAGGGCACAGTGACATCCAGTGGCAGGGGACACTGCCCGTGGCTCTGCTGGCCAGGGCCCCGGGGCTTCTGGCAAGGCCTGCCGTGCTCCTGGAGCTCAGGAAGCAGAGCCAGGGCAGCTCCCCCATCCCTGAGTGCCATGGTGAGGTCCCAGGTCCCCTCTGGGTGCTCTGGAGAAGCTGTTTGTGCCACAGGACCCGTGTGAGACCCCAGGGTGGCAGATGAAATGTCCTTAGGGCTGTTCCTCCCATGGATGTTCCTCTCAGGGATGATCCCCCCATGGATGATCCCCTCAGGGCTGTTCCTCTCTTTCAGCTCCTGTTCCAGGACCCAGCTCAGGAGCCAGCTGAGGACGTGTTCCTGACGGAGCTGCTGGCCCAGGTGCAGGACAGCCCCTCCCACAGAGGTCTGTGTGTCCCCCCAGCCTGGCCAGGGCTCCTGCCATCCCCAGACCCACCCAGCCCGCGCCTCAGCCTGCACAGCTCCAGGCCATGGGCGATATTCCTTTCTCCCTGACAAGGCCTCCCTAAACGCCTCCATCTCCCTCTGGGCCCAGGAAATCAGGCTGGATGGGACTTTGTGCTCTCTGGCTCAGCCAGGGTTTGGAAACTGTGCCTTTGGTTGGCTCCAGGGTGCTCAGGAGTTCAACCAGAGCCCTGGTTTTGTTGAGGAAACAAACTGGGCTTCACAGCCAGATGTTTTTCCTGTTAGAAATCCTCACCTTCGAGTAGCCAGGGATGGGACAGGAGTGTTTGAAGGCTGGACTGTTCCAGAAGTCCCATCCAGCTCCTCCATCAGTGCTCTCTGGTGTGGAGGGATATAACAATCCAGTAATCCAATAATGCAGTGGGTGTTTGTCACTGAGGCTGGGCACAGAGCCTCAGCTCCCGAGGCAGGGACAGAAGGGACAATGTGCCACGCCATGGTGTGACACTGGGGTGGCTCTGCGATCCCTCTGTGCTGAGCACAGACAGGTGGGATGAGGGAAATTCAATCCCACCCGGTTCCCTCCTTGCAGAGCTGAGCACAACCAAGAGGAAAACCGCCCTGGATGGGCCTGGCATCGACCTCACAGTGACCTACAGGAAGGTGAGTGGGGCCCCCAGCACCCCAAAATGTCTCTGCTGCCAGGGGTGCCCACCCAGAGCTAAAAGGAGGCCCTGACCCGCCCTCTTTCCTCTGGACTTGCTCTCCAGGCAAGGACAGAGAGGCTGTGGTGACGCTGTCAGGTCACGCTGTGTGTGTGACAAGCTGTCCCCAGCCCTGCCCAGGCGCAGGGGCACTGACAGGACACTGACCCTTGCCCTCAGGTCGTGCTGAGTGACAGGCAGAAGGAGCTGGCCCTGTCCCTGCGCTCCACGGGCCTGCTAATGAAAGCCATCCCCGCCAACGAGGCTCAAGGTGGGTTCTTCCTGCTCTGCTGAGGCTTCTGGTGCTCTGTGGAGAAAATCTGCCCATGGTCCTCAGTGCCAGCAGTGTCGGGGCTGTGGGGGAGGAATCAGCGACAGGAATACTGCTGTCCCCACAGTCTGGTGGGGTTTGCTCAGGAATGACAGGAGCTCAGACAGGATTTAAGCATCTTCCCTGTGCTCCAGCCTTCCCCTTTCGCCTGGCCCTTAGCACAGCCTGGAGCTCTCAGCATGATCCCACACAGTTCCTCTGCCCATGGAGCCTGCTGGAGGCCTGGGTGTCCGCAGTCAGTGCGCCCAAAGGTGGGGCAGGGCCCCCAGGAAGCTGAGCTGAGCTTGGCCCACGGCCCCAGACCCACCCTGTGCTTCTGTCCCAGAGCTGGGCTGTCTGAGCGTGACCGTCACCCAAATCACCAGGAGCAGCAACTTGGCAGGAAGATCGTTCTCAGTGAGTAGCCGTGGGACCCCCGGCCCTGCAGGGGCCAAAACCCCGCAAACAGCAGGGAAAGGGGCAGCCCTGAGGGGAGGAGAAGGCTTTGGGGTCACTCTGCTCAGAGGGCGTTTTGCAATTGTTTTCCATGGAAAAATTACGGGCGTTTGAGCCAAAGTCTCAGATGTCCTCCCTGCTGGTCAGTGCCACCCCTGCTGGTCAGTGCCCTCTCTGCTGGTCAGTGCCCTCTCTGCTGGTCAGTGCCCTCCCTGCTGGTCAGTGCCCTCCCTGCTGGTCAGTGCTTTCTGTGCTGGTCAGTGCCACCTCTGCTGGTCAGTGCCCTCTCTGCTGGTCAGTGCCCTCCCTGCTGGTCAGTGCTTTCTGTGCTGGTCAGTGCCACCTCTGCTGGTCAGTGCCCTCCCTGCTGGTCAGTGCCACCCCTGCTGGTCAGTGCCACCCCTGCTGGTCAGTGCCACGTTCAGGAGCCCCTGAATGCCTGAGCTGCTGCTGAGGTTACTCTGTGACCACAGGGACGAAGTGCAGGAATAAATCTTGCCCCCACTTGGCCCAGGGCAGGGTCTGTAGTTCTGCCATCAACCCCATCAGCTCCACACCCCCAGCTGCAGTGCTCCCCCTGTGTTCATTCCCCCCAGAGAGCACAAAAAATAACTCAACAAAGCATAAACAAGAAGCTGGAACTTCACTGAATTTATCAATCAGCTCGGAAAGATGAATTTGTAAGAGAGGGGATTGAAATTTGGATTTCTGTTCTTTTTGTTTCACTAGAGAGTTTCAGTAGACCCCAGAGGGGACAGTGCCCATGGTAATGTGCCACTGCAGTTTGGGTGGCATTAATTATTAATGTGCCTTGGTCATTTGGGCCCTGGGGCCTCTGGCTCCCAGCTGCTGTTTTTAGCCTGCACATTTTGCTCATTCCCACCTGTTTTTTGGGAACACTGAGGTGCTGCAGCCCCAGTGCCCACGGAGACACTCCATGGCCATGGAGAACTCAGCAGACATCCCAAACCTCACAGCCTGTGCAGGGACTGCCAGCTGGGGAAGTCTGTCCTTACAAACCATGGCCAGGCTGAACACAGAGAAAGGATTTGCCTTGTGCCACATCTGAGGTTAAAGCATAAAACCAGAGAAATGCCATTTCCTGTCCCTTTCACACGCAGCCCAGGGAGGGGAGGGACACCCTCAGCAGGCTCTCCCCCCTCTCCCCACCTAGGCTGTGGCAAACGGGTTCAAAACACGGAATATCACGGTCAGGAGCCCCGAGCAGAGACCCTTCACAGTGCAGCTGGACAAGGACAGCAGGAGAACCTACAGGGACGTGATCAGGTGAGAACCCTGGTGCCAGGCTCTGCACATCTGCCCTGCATCCCCTCCTGTTCTCCAGGGAGCCCTGGTCCTCAAACACAACGAAAAAGCCACATTCCCTCTCCAGGGAAAGCAGGGCACACTGGGGTCTCCCACTTTGGTGTCTTTGGGTGAAAAAAAATGGTTCTTTACACAAAAGGTGCTGTCACTGAGACTGTAGAAAAGTAGACAGTAGAAAAACAGGCACCTGCAGGGACAAAGAGAGCTTTATATAGGATATATTTATATTACAATGTATAATTGTGAATTATATCATGATGCTGATGCTCTGTGCACTGGCTGCATCCCTCACCTGGGGGTGTCCAGCAGGAGCAGGTGGGGGAGAGGATCCAGCCTTGGAAATGGCAGGGATTAATGAGGCTGGAGCAGTGACAAGGGATGTGCTGATGGTTCAAGGCCCAGCCAACATAAGCTGTGAATTCCTGAGTCACACGGAGCCAGGCTCAGGGCACTGGGTTTGTGTCAAACACTGACACACAGCAGCTCACCTCTGCAGTCCAACCCAGCTGGAAAAAACACATAAAAGCAGCTGCACCTCGCAGTGGGAGAGCCCTCCCTCAGCAGGCAGAGCAGAGAGCTGGGCTTTGCTCGGAGATCAGCCCTGAACGAGCAGTAAATGTGTTCTCTGCCCTTCCAGCCTGGAGGTGTCTCCCTGCCTCGAGCCCAGCTACTGCCTGCAGAAGAGCAGGACCGTGAAATGCAGCCCTCGCGAAACAGAGGACGTGGGGCTCGTGAAATACCTGCCCAAGTCTCTGCTGCTGCCCATCAACACCTTTGCAGGAGTCATCCCGTGAAGGAAAGGGGGGAAAGGTGCTGTGGGTTGTGACCTGGGGTCAGCACGGGGGACATGGGAAAAGAAAACACACTAAAGGCCACCAGCTGGTGACAGTGTGACAGTGGCTCACAGCCCCTGCCAGGGCCACGGCCGCACTGCAGGACTGAACTTTCACCTTGTGCACCAGCCAGGGAAAAGCTCTGGGCTCCTCCATTCAGGACGAGTGAGGAAATCCATGGGAGGTGGTGCTGGCTGTGCTGAGGAGTCCAGGGCAGCTGGCAGCAGCAATATTGGTTTTGGAGATGTCTCACAGCCCAGCAGGGCTCAGGTTTTCACCTCACAACCCAAATATTGTTGGTGCTCCCCTATGCCAGACTTGGGCGGCAAAAATTCTGCCCCCTGAAGGAAGCTGAAGGGAGGCAGGAGGCTCACAGGGAAGTCAGGAGACCCCTGCACAAGCAGCTGTTTTTGGGATAATGTGGGGTTTTAGGGGTGACCAGTGGCTCTGCATCCCTCTGCCTCTTTGGGGCTTCACTGTGGGGTTTGGACACACAAAGAAAATGCTCAAAAAGCCAAGAGGCTTTGAGCCGGGCTGGAGTGTGGGCTGCGCATCCAGAGTTTGTTCTGTACAGCTGTAAATTATGTAGATGGGTGATAAATTATTTGTATAGGTGTCATGGATGACCTGTACCAGAGGGTGCAATCCTTTTAATGCCAATTGAAAGAAAATTAAGACAAACCCGAGCTGAAACTGCCAGCTGGTTGTTATTGTGTGTTTGCATGTGGCTGGGGAACGGATGCCCAGGCGTTCCACTCGAACACGAGGTTCAGTTTATTCCCTGTGCAGTGACCGAGCCTTTGCCATTGCCATGCCGGTGCCGGGTTTTTCCCATGCTGGGCCATTCTCGTGTTCAGTGCTGGAGCATTCCCGTGCCGGACCATTCCCGTGCCAGTGCCTGGACATTCCCGTGCTAGTCCCGGTGCTGTTCCCATGCCGGTACTGGGCCATTCCCGTGCCGTTCCCGGTGCCGTTCCCGTTCCCGGCCCGCAGCCGGCGCTGCGGCCCCGCCACCCCGCAGCCCCTGGGCGGGGCAGGTGCAGGTGCGGCCGGGCCGGAGCCGCCCCGGTGCCGCAGGTGCGGTC
>WEKY01021080.1:201707-234434 GCA_013390045.1 Picathartes gymnocephalus | reverse complement strand
TAAAAAAAAAACCAAACACAACACCCAAACCACTCTCCCTTGTACAATTTAGATTTTCTAATATATACTTATTCTTTAGATATGCATGTAGATAAGGAAGTAGGAATGGAACAAACCTCTGAGGATTCAGAAGCAGCAGCCCCACATTCCAGGTCTAACATCTATACTTGCTTTGAGTGCTCACAAATAGCTGCTTCTACTTTAACAAAACTTAATTTCAGATATTCTGTGACATTTCAGTATTCAAAAAAAATTACTCCCTATTGTGGGAGATTTTTGCTTTCCAATTTTCAGTCAGGAAGCAACTGGCAAGTGTTCACTGACTAACTGCACTGCTACAGAAAGTTTACTTTGAATATATATAACAATAAGCTTCATCAAAAAGGCGGTGCGTGGTCTGTTTTGAATTTATTTAATCTACTTTTGATAAGGCTTAATTGATTTAATATTCCACTTCTTGGAAGAGTAAATAGTGTGAAACAAGTTTACAAACATAATGCAAATAACTGGGTTTATTCAAGCTATTTACTACTAGAAAATTCTACCTCACTTACGCTAACACATCTTGTGTAAGTGTGGAATGAATTTCTCACAGCTCTTGACATAATTTTCTTAAATATGTTAGCAAACAATTCTGCTGGCAGGACTGGTTGTCCAAAACATCAGTTGAAGTATTCTTTAAAGAAGCAAACAAACATAACGGTAAAATTGAAATTATTATACTAGATGTTTGCACTGGATCCTAAAAAAACTCTCTCATTTTACAGTGAATTACTACATTTTGAGTGTTGGCTCTAAGTATGGAATTGAAAATAGAGGGCTCTGCATGATCCTTTTGCATTTTGCCAACTGTGCAGTGGAGATCAATCCAGAAAAACAAAATCCTAATACATCCTGTGCCATTAGCTCATAAATCATTCTGAGGAAACATGAAATCAAACAGACTGAGCACAGTTCAGGCCCCATTAATTTTAATTAAATCTCTACTTCTATGTTTACTATAGATTCTTATTTTCTATGGGAAATACACTACCAGAAAACCTTGTTTTATTCTCTCAACCCTTTTCAAGAGGGAGGAAAAACTCATGGCTTAAGCTGCTGTCTCTCTCTCCAAGATGTGACATGTTGGCACCCATTGGACACTTCTTAACCTAAACAATTAAAATACCTATTTCAGAGGGCTGGAATTAATACTGACCTGCATAATTCTTTTCACCAGTGTGGCTTACATTAAAAAGTTCAAGATTAAATACACTCAGAGGGTTTGAAATCCCCTTCTCCAACAGGGCCTCCTTGTGCCCAACCCACAGCCAGAGCATTTCCTTGGAAGTGCTCCAAGGGTCTCACTGTGTCAGATGCTCACCTGGCACCCAGGCTATGTGGGACTGATCAAAGGCCACTTACAAACACTTATTTGTTGAACCAAATTTATTCCTTGGACATTTTTGTTACTTTGCACCCATTACTTTTAGTATCCCTCCATATCTTGCATGGTATTTTTTTCTCACGTCATTAAGAGCAAAGCACTGAGCATCAGCTTCAAAGCATTGGTAGTAACTTTTCATTTCAGCCTGGGTCTTTTTTGAGAAAGTAAGGATTTTGGATCTTTTTTAGCATACCCTATGTAATAAAGTCTCTAACTTTGTAAATTGGGTGCAAAATAAAAAGAAGAAAATTAAATTTTTCATTTAGCAGAAGTACAGTCTGAACTCTCAAAATGTGAGCCATCAACTACAGCTATATAATAAACCATCCCAAAAGTATCATTCCAGTAGAATATTATTCAGATGCATTTAATTCCAAAAGGTATTTTTTCCTGAATTTTCAGGATCTCTGCAGATCTTTGGTGGTTCTGCACATTTTAGAACACTAAATTCATAATATTCATCTTAACCGTGCATACAAATCTTTTGTGAACCATTCATGTCCATTGGTGCAATAAATGAGCTAAAAACTAATCACATTACAAGGTAGCTTTGTTGTGTAGGGCTTTTTTTTTTTAGAGGAAAAAGTGTACTTTTCCCACAATACACAGCTTGTATTTCTTTGTGACTGCTCCAGGAAAGGAAAAGAATGAGGAACTGAACTTATTGCAGCTAATCAAACGAGTTAAGATTGGAAAATCCTTATCAAGCAAATCTTCAGGAAGCAAATCCAAAGAACAGTAAGTGGCTTACTTTCTCACTGGCATACTGGAAAGGAGAAGGAACAGGACATAGCAACCCCTTCTCTCACATGAGAATCATTAGCATTTACAAAGTCTAAGCTTTGAAGAGAAGAAAAGCTTCCAGACTCATTCTTGCAAAGGAAACCTTTCAAACATCAACTGAGGGCAAATAAACCATGTGCCAAGTCTGCTACAGAGAGAAAACCTGGATGCCAGAAAGTTTCCCTCCCCCTTTCTTGGATTGTTTATGCCTACTCCTATCCTGAAGTTCCCAGAGAGCCCTTAACTCTTGGTGGACACACTCCAAAGGGCAATTCACCCCTGATCTGGACTGTGCTACACAGCAAGGCCAGAGGTTAGCAACAGGCAAAACCAGATTACTCTGATTCCCAGCTCAAGTCTAATATGAAAGAAAGGTTTAAGTGTTGAAAATGAAGAAACGAGGCCTTAGACAAGGAATTTAACCCAACAGTAACATTAGGACAATCAAGCAGGTAAACTTAGGGCTCACTGAAATCTTGTAGACATATCTGAACTTACAAACACTGTAGCAGTCCATATCAAATTAGATACAATTTTTAGATCTCTGCTATGCAGATCCAATTCCAAGGACAGAGAAGTAGGTATAAGAAGGAGGAAAACCTCCAAGTCTATTGAAATAAGAAGAATACACATCTAGTTTATATTCTGCTCCTCTATTGGAAAAAAATGCTTGGAAATTGGGCAGAATTACTTTGGAATAGGTGGAATCAGTTTCAGACTAAACTGGTTTCTGAGGATCCCTGAAGCTTAAAATTTACATTTACAGTAGAATCATGTCTGATGTTAGCTTCTACATAATTTGGTTAGTCTCTCAAAATAACAAAATCTGTTAGCAGACTTCGCTTTGGAAATGGTTTGTATGTTCCCAGCACCACTTCTCATTTTTTCCCTATTCTTGGTCCTGTCTTCTATGCCTCAGTCTGCAAAGTCCAACAAGTACAAACTTACTTTTAAAAGCCAGATGACAATTACTTATTTCCTGAACCCTTTTGAGTAGAATTATGTCATTTATGAAGCACTTGGAGTCATCTCAAGGTCGCATTCAACTCAGATCCTTTTTGCAGTTAATCAAGCCCATTGGAATGAATGCTGGGTCTAAATGTGTGTATACCACAGTCTCACATATTCAGCATTTCAGTGGCACTATTCCATATCATTCTTAAAAATGTATCATCTAACTGGACAAAGGGCTCCATTTCGTCTCATTCCTGCAGTAACAACAAACTTTAAAGTTGTTGCTATATTTGGTGCAAAATAGAGGGATAAATAATTTTAAGCCTGCAGCCTTGAGTTTGGAAGCAAGGATATGTCTGATTACACTTTTGTCTGCACCCAGAGAAGTTAATGACCTTAATGCATATTACTTAAAACTCAATTCTGTCATTAAGTTTCCGTTTACCCAAACCTAGAACTGGCAGGACTCTACATCCTCTAGTGACTATCTTATCTATCATTCAGCATAATTAATGCAAAAGTTCAAAAGAACACTTTTGCTCATCTGCTGCACTCATAATTTCACTAAAAGATTAAGACATCCCTTAATTTGCAGTTCTACAAGAAGATATTTCTTCAAAACTGGCCAGGCAGTTCACAGAAATAATCTTGAAGCATGTGGCTATATATTAATTCCAGTGATTAAGCTTTCAGAGAGACCTTACTAGTAGCTTTCACCTTGCATAATAATCCTTGGCTTTCTTGAAAGCACTGAACCTTTGTTGCCAGCTAGCACAAGTTACAGTAGTTAACACCACACTTAATTGTGCAATTAATTTATTGTGACTAAATTTCCAGCTGAAAGCTCTGTGGTCACACAGACCCTGCTCCACAGGTCATTCCTCCAATTACAGTTGAAGCAAAACAAGCATTAAGCAGATTTGTTTTTAAAGCTCACCGTAACTCCAACATAGAGCTACTCTAACAGCTTGTATATCCCTTCCAGACTATTTCTGCAGCTCAGTGTGCAAGGACTGTTCTGCCACCAGCTTCCAGGCTGAATTTTTTCCTTGGTTTATTTTTTTGGCCCCATGTCCACAAAACAAGGGTCTTCTGTTCAAGACTGTTCAGACTGCAAGCTTCACCCAAAAAGCTTCATCCTCATAGTGTTTTACCTTCCATTATCAGCAGTTCCCTCTTGGCGTGTAAGAGGACAAGCCCCTTTTCTCCACCTGTCTGCCCTGAGGCTCTAATGAACCAACCTGATTCCTTTGTGTGCTCAGCTTCCCAGCTTTAGAGGCTTCACTCTAGCCACTGCAGACCTTGCTGTACATGAAAGGTAAGAAAGACTGGCTGGTTGTCCCTTGCAGTGCTCGTGGGTCGCTCAGCCTTTACATGACAATGAGCTCAGCTGTCTCCAGTGAGCACAAAAAGTACATCCTGCTTCAGCCACATGGAAATAAGTGTCAACAAGCACAGAATCTGAGACGATTTAAAAAAAGCTCTAACTGTAAATTCTGTTTCCCTTCTGGACAAATTACAGGACAGTACCTAGTCTTCCAGGATACTAACTGTTTAATTTAATTAATTCAGTAATTCTGCTGAAGCAAGGATCAAGCTCTTCTGCTTGCACCTACTTCCCCACCAGTGCCCTCTCCCCAAATTAGAATAGGGCAACATTGAGTATTAGCAGCCATATACACACCCCCCTTCACAGGTTCATGCCCCTAAATCTTTATCCTTCAGTATTCAGTACAAAACAATTGCACCTGCTTTAATTAGAACATCTTCTAGCAAAACAATGTCAGGGTAGCAAGAAAAACCACAAGAGGCAAAGAATGGAATTTTGGGGTTGCCATGTAACAGGATTATTAATGAACTATTTTCTTCATATAAGCCATATACTTAATAGTCCATGGCTCTAATTTTATCATCCAACCACCACCATTCCCTTACCTGTCCTCCACAGGTATGACAGAAATTCTGTCTCTGCTGCTAATCACACATTCTTTTAAACCAGATCAGATTATTCAGCAAGATACAGAACTAATCCTTTGGTGTATTCCTACTTGCTATCCATACCACTCTAGAAAGAGCTTTAGCAGATTTCTTTCTGGTCATCACAAAGCAGACTTTGTCTAAGACAAACCTTATGCATATGTAAATTTAATTTGAACAAAATTTAGTTCTGCTTTGCTTCCAGATATTATAAAATGTTCCATAGCACAGCTGCAGCATCTACCTCTGCCACAATTATAGTTTCTCAATTGTTAAGGCCTTTTTTTGTTTTGTTTAGAGCTGGACATGCAGCTTTGAATCTATCAAAATTTACCAAGTACTTAGCCATAATTTTCATTACTCTGTCAGAGGCAGATGTTATCTACATGCACTGAACCTATGAAATGTGGGTATTAGACCAGAAGCTCATCATAACTAATTTTGAGTTACATTTGGAAAAACAAAGCATTAATCGCCAAACTCTCACATACTTGGTGATGCTGCCTGTGGACTTGCAGCACACATGGACTGTTCACTAAAATGGACATCAGTGCTTCTAACTTGTCTTTTAAGTTATATTTCCCTGCAAAACATGCAGCACCCAATAAAACCTAAACAGACTCAGAGTATGCCCTCAAAGCGGGGCTGAATCTCTACCTGAAAATGCCATATTCTCCTTATTGGTGTGAGTTAGAAAATATTGTAAGAAAACACACAACTATGAATATCTGAAGACAGATATTCCCTGTGTCTCAACTGATTATCCTTCCCTTAATTTTAACACCATCAATAAGCAACAGAGACTACTTTTGACACTCCAATAAGTTGCATTTCTGACCATCTTTCTCCCCAGTTTAACCTTCACTGAAGGAAGTTGTGTATTGAAAAAAAGACTAGACTTTTACATTGAAATACTACCAAAAAAAAGTCTAAAAATTCTTTACCCAAACTACAAAACATTTTCCTACATAATTATTTACAGATTTCTTCTACAGTACTACATGTTCACCATGAACAGAAATAGGATACAGCTGTACTGTCCTAAACCAAAAGTAAACAAGAATGATAATCCCTTCCCCCTTACAAAACATATTCATGTGCAAGACAAAAAAAATAATTACCCCACAGATAAGTATTCTTGATAGTAAAATTCCAGTGAAAAATTCATAAGCAATCAGTGTGTTAAGATATTGTTACAGATGTTTTCATCTACAATACCAATGATAAGAAGTATTAAAAGTGCAATATCCCTCTCAATTTGTTTCTACTTCACATAAGCATCGTTTGTCTTTGGGGTTCTCATTAATACTTTATTCATCATACCCTGTTCAGTACTGATTAACCCCATAAATGAGTCTTTTGTGCGATATTGAATAAAACTATGTATATTGAATAAAGCTATGGTTAATGGATGCAATTGCATCCAGTCTTCCATCAGTGCCCTTTGTTTCAGAGTTGTGACAATTCTCTTTTATGCTATCTTTCTTAACTACCAAACCCTGGGTAAGTGCAGGAGCTCTGATTTTGCTCAGTTTTGTCTGCTGAGATATATTGCTGAATCTTTTTTTCTAATTCACATAATTCATAAAGATGGGGATAAATGGGTCATTTGCAATCCAAGACTCCCCATCACAGATATCTTTCCTTTATATATTTATAACTTTTTATAAAAACCTTTTCTACAGTCTCTCATTTTTCATATTTCACAGATGGGCTTTCTTCCTTTTTTAGTTTCAATGCTATCTCCCTGTCAAAAGCCAGGTCCAGGTCCTAGCAATATCTATACACATGCTTAGGTCACAGTCCTTTGCTTCTCAAGCACAAGTCAGATGTACATAAACCAGAAACAATTACTGCTGAAAGCAATATGAAAATATAATACAAAATAATTCAGAGAGAACAAGACCAATGCAAGCTTTACTCTTTGTATTACTCTGTATTGCCTGTGCTTGCATGAAAAAAGTGCTTTACACTCTTGTCTTAGCCCTCATATCCTTTTTTGACTGCTTTTCTTCAGTCAAATCAGCCTTCATTACTACTCCATAATATAATGTAGCAGAGAAATGAAAACACCACACATCACCCAAATGGTTCAGGATTGATCAGAATTATAATTTTCTTTTTATACAATTTATTTCTTCTGCAACACAGTTTGCTCCAAGATACTTATAACAAAACCTAGAAGTATAGTGCTAACAAGACTCATTTCTCCCTTTTTGTTTATACATTATTTTAAAATGAAGTGGATAGGAGAAGTAGGACTCAAAGATAAGTCTGAAAGTATAGAAGGTAAAAAAACCTCAGAAATCACAAAAATCCACTGAAACCTAAGACCACCCTTTCTTCGCCTACCTTAAATGTTTGTCATTAATGCACAAATCAGTAGCTACCACAATATGGTCCACAGAGATTTGAAAATTCACAGCTGCTTCCTAGGAAGCCAAAGAGGACAGCTGATCACTCAAACCCTGCTCCTTCCCTGCAGACATCCTCAGAGCACCAGCTCTGTCCCCATCAAGGCTGACACTTCAGCACTCCACAGATACTTTATGAAAGTTATATGTACAGATAAATAATGAATAAGCAGAATTTCTTGGGATGAGGAAGTTTAAATCTACAAACAGATAAAACTGACAGCTAAAGCCATAATATATTACTCATAAGTTATATAAGGAAGGATTATTACAGATAATGTAGAAATCCAAAAAATGTGTTTGGTCAGCAGCATTAGCAGCCACCCAGAGAACAGTAATAATGGAAAGAGACCAATTTTCCAATCACAAATTCATGAGGCAAGACCTTGCCCTAAGAATGAGCAGACTAAGAAAGATTGCCAAAGGACACTAATCTAGTCTGGCTCCTCTGAAAAGTGTAACAGCAAGGAAATGTTATTGCCCAATGGGAATTTGAACTGTCAGCATGGAAAACAAATACAGTTGATGTTTTTTGTTCTCTAATTATTTGACCTTTTTTTTAGCTACAAAGCTAAAAAATAAGTCAAAATTATTTAATATAACTCTGCATGAGCTTCTAGGATTTCAAGTATTCTCACTTCTAATACAAGCACAGCAAAGTTTAAGTAATTTTAGTTCAGTGATTAATAACTGAGATATACGAGCAAGCTTTTACATGGTAAGGATGAATAATCCTCAGTTAGTTTTAAAACTCCTTAATGAAGCAAATCAACACATGAGTCTGCTCTCTGGATCGTTATCTGCACAGATCTTAAAAGACTAAGCAATTCTAGCAGTTCATATATATAGTTTCCAATATTTTAGATATTTAACAGCAGGCAGACTTTTTTCGTTTAGGTGAGGAATTGTGTTCCTGACCAAATCCTTAATTCTACTGCAATAATCAATAAAAAGTTATATTGTACACTCTGCAGCTGTAGTTTATCTTTTAACAAAGTAATAATACTTTATGTGGGTATGTAGGGGATTTTTGGGGAAAAGACCTTGCAGCTTATACAGAAAGACATGGAAAGACTAATGAATATTCTACTTGTGTTTGGGTAAGGCTAATTAAGTTGTAGAATCACTATCCCAGGTAGAACTCTTACTGCACCATATACCTTTATGATGTTTAGACAGTGAGAACAATTATTCAGGTAGCACAATGAGTCTTGAAAGGTCTAAAAGTTTGCCATAAATCTAATAATGAAATAAATACTGTTAAAGTCATGTATTTTCTCATACCTTTTGCCTCTTTAGAAAGAAACTGTTCACAATTACAGCTTCATTCTCAGATATTTTCTTAGGTCATATGACACCAAGGAACATGTTTTTTCTGAGCTAAATATTTAATTTTAAGAAACACTTCATTTTCTTCCCTATCAAAGACAGAAGAAAATATAAAAGGATGTATAATCAGAACATCCAGCTATCCCATTAACAAATAACAGGCAGAAAAAGATAATCCCCATTTTTATAAAGTGCAGTTTCTACCTCCCTTTCACCAGTATTTCCCATGGTTTTAGTAGCATCACCTCAGCCATTCATGAATTACTCTATAATTTCATGATTGCTATACCCAAGATCCCCAATCACTATCCCACCCTCCAGTCCTCTTAGTTGATGTGATTCCTTGCAGCTGAGAATAATTAGCTAACCTGCACATTTTGGCACAGCTAGATAATATCTTACCTGAAGGCACTAATTACTTTTACTGTAGCTATCACACAGGGATCACCACCTTTTTCTCTAGCTAGCAGGAATAAGTACACTTTGAAAGGCTTTCTCCAAGGGATTTTGACAAACTCCTCAGTGGATAAATTGCGAGTGATGTGTCAGGGCTGGTGACATATTTTATGCCTTCTGCACTGGTATTTCCCACTGGATTTGATAAATCCAGGTTTAGTTAGAGAAATCAGACAACTGTTCAAAGCAAACACTGTGCAGTTTAAGCTGAGAGTTTGAGAGGAGCCAAGCTGTCTTTGCGCCTGTTCAGAACAAGATTAGGTTTAGGCCTGTGTAAATAACCTGAAGTACAGGGTTGCAGGACTTCTGACAGGGAGCTGTGGACTGTGCTTAAACATGCCCCATTCTTTCCCAACGAGACTCTGTTAGTGAGGCCTTTGATTCACAGCTGATTTGACAAAAATCAGAACACAAAGCCACGTCAGGCAGATTTGTGTTTTCAACAATCCTCCATCTCTGATCAAGACAACAGGAACATTTGCCTTTCCCTCCTACTCTGAGAACAGCATGGCCCTCTAAAAAGATATGTCTGCACAGCCAAGTGTAAGCACATTTGCACTGATATGCAAATAGCAGTAAACCCTTAGACATTTATGATAGAATCAAGCATCAGCTGCAGGTTAGCTCTGCAGCAGATCCAGTGAGTCAACGGATAAATACTTTCAACTGCTAATCCAGCTCAAACTCTGTGGTCACCTCTTGGCTATAGATGTGGTTACAGTTCCCAGCAGTCAGCACAACAATACCAGAGCTAAACCATACTGTTGGGTCATGTTGCTACTTGGATACAGTCCAAAAAGCTTTGCCCATGCTTGTCTGTGAGTCCTGTTCAAAACTTTTTTACCATGTCTCCAATCTGTTTCTGAACCTTAATCAGGGGCTAAACCTGAGATGTCTATGTGACTTTACTCCTAGAGGCACAAAAGCATCAGTCTTTGTCATTGCTGCATGAACATTTTTGATAATTCAGCCTTAAGCTAGACTTTCAAAGCCATTGAGAAGAAAGAACATACTATTTATCTAATAGAGCAGGTAAATACATTTATTAAGTAGTATAACATATGCTTTAATGAGATTTTCAAGACGCAAAAGTAACATAGGCATCTTACCTCAAAGACAATATATTTAGTAAAATATATATAATCTGCTGTTGAATTTTGTGATTATTTGATGAACTGGAAAGAGGTTTTTTTCTACTTGTTTTCATTATAACAAACTGTTACCTTCTTAATGACAGCAGTGCCCTCATCTGTAGTGAAACAACATATTCCAATGACCAAATTTCTCTGGAGAAATTGAAGGGTAAGGAAGTTTAAAAAAAAGCAAAACAACAAGACCAAATAAAACAACACAAAAACAAACAAATCAGCACCACACACAAAAAGAAATGCACAAGAAAACGAAAAGAAACAAAACAAAATCTAAAAAAATCTCCCTCTGACTTCAAAAAACATTAATTTAAAATAAGTTCAGCTGGAAAATGTCAATTTTCAGTTCTTCAAAAAGCAAACAACCCAAGAAGCTAGTCTATTTCAGTTGCCACAAAACATGTTTAATACCAGAAAATTTACCTTTGTTAGAACAACCAAGGTAGCACCTCTTGCTGAAGCAGTCACAAGCACTTAAGGCACTGCAAAAATAAATTCAAAGTTATACTTCTACAAGTATTTTTCAGACGTGCATACCTGCAGAATTGTACACATATTATATGAAAATACTGTGATATTCATAACAATGAAGCCCCTCACAAAAAAATATTTAAAGAAAGACTAGATAATAAAACAGCTTGTGGTAAAAACCACCCCGTACTAAAACCACCCACCCCTACAAAGACACGACTGCCCCCGTACTGAAAGGGGAACAGCAGCACCTGCACCATTTATAACCAAGCACCCACAGGCACAGTGCCATAGAACAAACACACGGCACCTGGCGGGGAAAAGGGCCTTGGGCAAGAACTCCAAAGGCCTGAGTGCATTGAGGGCCTGATCAGCCTCACCTGGGGCCCTCCACACCCTCCATTTAAACCCAGGCTGGGCGCGGGCCCTACCCTATTCCGGAGGGGCTGGAGTGTGGTCCTGGTGATGTTCCTGGTCGGGTGGTGGCCTTGCTGCTGGATTATGGCCCTGGGGGTTCCCCTGATGGCTGGTGAGCTCTGCTTTCTTTCCTTGCCCTGTTTTGCCCGCTGTGGGGAACGACCGTGGTGGGTGAGGTAGACACTCTTCGCTCCCTCAGAGGTCACCTTGCGCTTCCTGAGGGAACAGCCCTGCTCTTGCTGCTTGCTTGTGTATAAGCAGTGTTTTATCTTGGTGACTCTAACTAAATCCATGTAGGGAGGGAGCATTTTTTGACTCAGTATCAAAAGGTTCCACAAATTAAAAGTAAAAGAGTAATTACTGGCTTTCACGAGCAGGTTCTTTTCTCCATGTCAAGTCCACGTGTAACAACAGAGGTTATAGCAGCTTTCTGTTGGGAAATCTAGCCTGCAAAAGGTGAGGCTTTAGGTATTTCCTGGAGGGAGTGGAAAAATAATTTAGTATGGATCAGAAAAGACAGTGATAGTTGCTATAAAGTTAAATGTAATTTATGGAGGGTAAGTTTTACAGTTTTTTGTAGTGGGCTATTAGGCACAAGGGTGAGCGACAATGATTATACTGAAAAAGCAGTTTTTACCCTCCTAAGGACTAAACTAACTTTTCTAGGCTGGTGAGGAATATGGGGACTCACTGCTCCTTATACTTCCTTTACAGGATATGGAGAGGTGTTCTTATGCTATGTAAAGCATTGAAATTAAAATAGTCTTATCTGATATATACTAAAGCTTATATTCCTTGAATGACAGGTTACAATAAAGAACTTTGATACATGTAGTTCTAATAACATCTCAGGGAAAAGAAGGAAAAACTGACCACTTCATTGCCCTAGCCTGGACCTCAAATACATGGTTACTGAATTCTTGTCCCCAGCCCCTTAATCAAACCAGTTTCTCTGGAAAAGGTACACTACAGTAGAAACATCAAGTACTCTTCTGAATGTTAAATGATAGCAGGAGGAGAGCTGTGGGTTATTTTGGCTAGAAATTTGTATTCTGAGATATGTTTTTGTGCATCTGACATTAAAAATCAGACTAATTCTTTGACACCTCTGCTTGTCAGAGAAACGAGTATGTCATGCCCATCCAACCTCACAATGAGCTGTTGGTTATTGACTGTGGAATCTAAGCTTCATGTTAAAAATGCTTTTGATGGTACATAAAGGAAGCCTTTTAGATTAGAAATTTGCGAAATGGATCATTTTTGTCAAATAGTGACAACTAAATAATAGCTGGTGCATTATTGGTCACAACTCTGCCTTCAAATATTGATTTCATATGAAAATTAGCAGGTTGCAGAAAATGGTTTTTTATACTTTTTTTGTTTGTTTGTTTCTTTTTAGTTTTGTTTTGAGCTGGTAAATTTGGTCTTGTAACCTTTATTACTTAATGCTTTAAGGTGTTAATAGGACCTTCTCTTTTCATAAATGGAAAAATTGAACAGCTGTTGTAAGGCCTGGTTAAAGACAGTGTAAAGGCACTGTGAAAAATTAAGTGTTTTGATACAGTGGTTGATAGAATCTGCTTTGATGATGTGACCTTCTTGTGGGGTGACTTATTCTGAAAGTGCTGTGTCTTTCTACCTTGAGTCTGCAGCACATCTCTGGTACACTGCAGATTGCTACACCAGGGAGTTCAGGAATTACAAAGTCTCTGTCAGGCAAGCCCTACCTGGATTCTATTACCCCATTTTCAGTTTGGTCAGGTATCACAATATGAATGTAGATTAAGTTTTCAATGCTATTTCTTTGCTAATTGACACCTCACATATTTACAAGGTTTTCAAAGCTTGTGTCTGCAAGATGTTACAACATTTGAGAACTTCTGTAGTGCTGACAGTAGCAACAATACTCTTCCTGTAGCATCCATATCTCCCCAAGAACACACCTAATATTTGTTTTTACACTGTTGTGATAGATGAAAATAGCTGTGTGTGCTCTTAGGTACCAGGTGAATCCTTAGGGCAGAAGGGGTGTGAAGTGTGTTAGGGGAGAGCCCCTCAGGCAGTGTTGGGGTAGAAAGGCTGAAAGCAGGGTTTGACTGGTGAGCTGCAGCTCAGGCAGAGGATCAGCTGCTGGGCAGGACTCTAAAAATTGGATGAACTTGAGGGCACTTAGCTGGTGTTTGCTCCAGCTCAATCAGTTAATTGAAACAAAAGCTGGAAGCTACACTGGAAAGACAATAGCTGGAAAAGGGTTCTTTGTTAATATTTATTTCTAGCTGTCTTCCACAGATCACGAAATGTTTTTCTACTTAGCAAGTTAACTATCCTTGACTATACAGAACTATACTCCAGGCTTTCAGAAATTCAAAGAGAAGCAGGTATCTGAAGTCCGCCTCTCACAATGCCTGAGGCTGTGGTTTGTAGGGAACATCACCTTAGTTAGTCCGCGGTAGTTTCGTGTTAGCAATGTCTGTTGTTCTGATGGCGATTTCATCTGACAGGAACAAAAGGAAAGAGACAAAATGCCATGAATGTTAAGCTGAACTCACAAGAGCAAGAAATTACTCAGGAGAGACGTGTCTTACTACATATCTCTGTAGGCTGGAACATTTTGCATTTAGCAATGCCACCTTGTAGTTTGGGGGTCTTCGGAGATGGTCACTGTCCTTGTGTAAATCTACTGAGGTGTTCGTATTGTGTGTTCATGGTTTAAGAATCTCAAGCTTTCCATTTGAATTTCCTTGGCTTTGTGATATGGCATTCAGAATGCTATTTAAGCACTTTTGTTTGCAAGGCTTTTTCTTCTTTCAAAGGCTAGGGTTTTATACCTTAGAAACTGAAGTTAAAATACTAAGGTAATTATATCCAAAGTTGTTTTCTTGAGGTACTTTAAATAGAAAAATTAAACAACTTAATTGCTTTGCATTCATTGGCTTCTTTGCAATGATCTGCAGAAGTCCACAAAGCAGATTGACGTGGAAAAGGATTTTATTTTTGTAATGTACTTGTAGTGCAACCTTGCAGTAAGCTAATAAAAAAAACTAATTGAAAACTGAAATCTAGAGAAATCCCTATGCAGTTAATATTTGTCATTTAAAATGGTGTAGATTTATATCTTGTGTGGAAGTATTGAACAATGTTCTGAGGGTTTGTTTTTCTGGTTTGGGGTGAATTCTATGGTCTTCTAATAAGAAAAATGAAAATTTGTACTTTTACCCTGAAACAGAATATGGCAAAATTTTAAGAAGGAAAAAGGGATATTTACTTTGATAGGAACAAAATGTATGTAGGAAAGAGCCTTTTATTCTTACTTGGATGTAAGAGCTGCATAGACGTGAAAAATAATGGAATAGAGAACATTGTAGTTAGTTGTTTGAGAATTGGATGCACTTGTAGTTGTGATAAACTTTTCTTACTGCCTCATGGCAAGACACTGCTCTACATTTCTCATGCTTTGTCTTCCTTTCAACAGTGTTTGTTGCTATTCCAGCTACTGTTATCATAATTGAACTTCAGATGAAAAAAGCGATTTTGTGCAGATTTAGCTATAGGTCTAAAGAATAACATTTCTATAAAGAAAGATGACAAAGTCCAAGTAGCTTGCAAATAACTCTACATGTTTATATGTAAATGTTTATACCTGTTTGTCATCTATTACCCTGCTGACGGAATACAAGGTCTATTGACCTTTAGGACTGAAGTTGTTCTTTTCAACTTTTTGGATTTTGTAGTATTTCCCTCCTTCTGATTGTTAACTAAGAATAATCCTTCTAATGCATTTGGAACTGGCAAGAAATAAGTTTAGGGCAGATATCAGATATCCTCTAGCACCCATTGCCTATTATAATAAGGGTATGTTGTGAAGGAAAAGGATGCTTCACTTTTTTCTTGGCATCAGGTAGAACCTGTAGCTGAAGAGTCTATGACAAGGGGTTGCTGTCCACGTGAACCAGGAGAGCAGGTATTTCTTGATTTGTCTTTCATGTTTCTCCAGCAGATTCTTCTCATCTGAGACATTTTGTAAGGGTACAATATTCTACAAATAAAACTCCTGTAACATTTTCATTTTCAGAGTAAGACTACCATAACTAAGCAGCCCCCCAATGACTTGATGGTTTTATTATTTGGCTACTTCAAAGATTGTCTTCTTTTTCCTAGTATAGGATATGTGCGACAGAATTCAACTTCGTAGATTTTTTCAATTTTCTAAAGCAATAAAACCCCTGGCCCAGGGCACATACAAATTGCAAGTGCAACCTGACATATTAAGCTAAAAGATTTGGTTTGTAGAATTCATTCTGGGGGTAATATACTAAATTAATATGAAATATTTGCCAAGTATTTATTTGGGAAGGAGGAATGGATATGAGTTTTCTCCCTGTATAAATAAAAATGTCAGTCCCACATAATGGCACAATGTTACAGTTCTTACACGGCAGTTTGATCAATCTTCTCATGGTTTTACCTTACATCTTGAATGGATTCTTACCACTGTAAAATGCCAATAATTTATGCTGTACATGATTAAATTACTGCACTAGAAATAAATTTTTTTAGGGTTACATTCTGCAGGTTTCTAGAGAAGCTCATTTAAAGTGTTTGCATGCCCAGACTAAATAGAAACCTTTCTTTAAGAAATTTTTGAGGCCTTTGCCAGTGATAATGAGGAGTGGATGATAGGCAATAGTCCAGAAGGACAAACATGAGTGATGTTTAGCATATGGGTTCTAAAGGAGAAGGAATAACCTCTTTTAGGAGACATTTTGCTTCAGGAAAGACAACACCAATTGCCAAAATCTCCCAGACTTTTCTCTTGTCCTAAAAAAGAAATCAATGCAATAAAGTGTCCTAGAAGGACAATGTAACTATGCAACTGAACTCTCTATTTTGGCTGGAATAACTAGCATATTTCATTGCCTGAAAAGTTTGGGCTAGAGTGAATTTAGAGATTTTTGGAATCCATTGCACTGCTGGTAGAAGATCTCTGTTATTGAAATTCTGTCATTTCCTTCCACCAAAGAATTATCAAAGACAGGTGTGCTTTATTCATATGATATGTATGAATTTCTTCAAGAAACAAAAGTAATGATTATTTCTGTAAGAAAAATCTGCCTTAGGGAGGACATTTATTTCCCTCTATCATTTGCTGTACTTTGTTTCCTTCCCCATAGTTCATTAGATTCTCATGATCTGTCTTGTTGACATGATATTTTGATGTACTCTTATACTCTGAAAAACCTCAGGCTTCTGTTAGAAGCATGGCACAACGGTAGTTTGATCAATCTTCTCCAATTCCCTTAGTGCCTTCCCCTAGTCTCTTGAATCTCTTGATTCTCTTGATTTGGATTATAGCTGTCAAGAAGGTAACCTTGAGAGCAGAGAAGATTTTGGGGTTGGTTTGTTGCAAGTTTAAGGTTAAGAAAAATAACAAATATTGACATTGTCCCAGATACTTCACATGACTCATTTAAAAACCTAAAAATAATTAATCCCATCTCTACTTTTTTCAAGTTATAAAGAACCAATTTCAGAAATCTTAGCAGGGCTCTTGCCCATACCCAGGAAGATTTGTCTGTGTTTAGTTTGGTTTTGTACTGAAGAAGAGCTATTCAGTCTTTGCTCTCTAGTGATCACTACTTCTAAGAGTCCAATATAGTAAAATATGCCAAAAAAAGTAGTGGGGGAAAAAAATCAAACCACAATTTGATATATCAGGGAATGTCATAGGGCATGAATATTTTCTTAGAACTTTATTAACAAAAATCAATAACTTGTGCTTTTTCCAGCAGCCTTCTTCAAAGGAGACATTTCTTGTTTGCTTTCTTTTCCTTTGCTGTTGGACATTGGCTTTCTCTTTTTACTGGGATACAGGGATTTTAGCAAGTCTAATACTTGTTTCAAAAGGGACAAGTCTATAATATTTGAGGACAAAAATAATTTTGCTGGCTCCAAATCTTGTTTGTAGCAACAGGACACACTATAATAAGTGACAGTTCCAGCCATGAAAAGCAAATATAATTTAGATTACTCTGTGACAGCGCAGCATTTATCAATTGATTAATTGTTTAAGAATGAGTAGAATCAGTCCACGTGTTGAACTACCATATTCTGTTATCTCCACTTGTGAGCTGCCAGAAGATTTTTCTCCTCATTTAGGACTTATTGATGCAGAAAAATCACATTAGCCAGACACCAGTTACTTATTGCTATATCATTCCTGATTGATGGGGGTTATTTTACTATCATCAGATTAGAGATTAGGAGAGAAATTAGAGGCAGGGGAACCCTTGTTGTGGTGTCATGTGCCTAAGGCTACCCTTAAGAGGATAATGAGGTTAATGCATAGCAAGGTACAATGGTAGCTTAGCAATTCCTTTTAAAAACCCCTGCTACTTCTTTGCTGTGAATTTACAATGGAAGTATTGTGCCAACTCCCAGAGACAGGTAAGCAACTTTTAATTGATCAGCAGCTGGGAGATGGTACCTCCTAGAACAAACATGTGAGTGTGTTTCACTTCAGCAAGTGGTTATCCAGGACAACTATCATCCTGCAGGCTTGCAGGAGATTGCTAGAACAAAAGAGAATGTGAACTTTGCCTGCTGAAGGCCCATCAAACAACTCAAGGAAGGCTGTGAATATATCTACAGGCAGGCTCACTGAGCACATAATCCAATTTGCTTATTTTCTGCTTGCTTTGTACCACCCCATCATCCTACTGGAGTTCATCTGTACCTCACTGTACTTGACTTTCTCTGAGGATTTCCTGTAGTGGAAGTGCTGTAACAACTGCCCCTGACTTCAAAAGATGCTACATGGGCTTGGAAAGGGCTCTGATAAGAGAGGACTCAGTATTTTAACCCCCGATAACTTTTTCTGTGCACACTTGGGAAGCCACTTGCAGTAGGACTTTGACTTTTTGGAGTGCATTTGGTTGATTGCTGTTGATCTAAGAAATTATTAGGAATTATCAGACTAAGATGAACGTGGGACATATTTTTCCGTGGTAAAAGTAGTGTGTAATTCTGCATTTCTGAAAGATAATCTTTTTGCTGGGTATTGGAATGTGCAAACTTTCTCTCTCATTCCCTATTTCTTGATGTTTGGAAGCTGTGCAAACACTGTGACTGGTGAATGTAATGTGAGGTGTAGGAAAAAAGTAATCTATTTTAAGACTAGGACACTAGGAAGTGAATAATTCAAATGATAAAATATTAAGACATGTTTTGCAGCCAGTGAGACAATTATCTAAAATTAATGCATAGACTTTTACTTGCATGGAATTTGGGGAACATAGGAAGATATCTAAGGAATTCCTACTAGTGGATGCAGTTTGTGTGTAAAATCACAACACAGAGCTCTGTTCAAGTTAAATGTGACTTTGATCAGTTTCACAGTGGCAGAAGAGTAATTCAAATTAGAGTTTATACATGGTACAATTGGCTTGCAAGGAATATCCAGTCTATTCTGCAATCGTGTAATGAAAAGGGTCACAACCTCATCAGTGCTTTGGGCTTTTGATGTATTTCAAGGCGTTTTGCACTCTGAGGTGATGAAGTAGATTTTAATATGAGTAAAGGCACTGACTTTCTCCTGTTGCCAAGAGGGAGAGACCTTTTTCTGAGTACATGTTTTGCGCAGGACCAGCCTTAAAGCACATTTTTGCCTGATTTCCATTTTGTGACATAATTTATCTGCTTTAATAGTCAAGCCACTCAAATATAATAATGTAAAGAGAAAGGTGCAGTTTAAGGAATAAAGTCTTTAGTAATAAAATATCATTAAATGATCAGCTATGTTGTGCAAATACTGTGTTAATATTTCTTTATGATGAGATTTTTGTTGTCAGAAAAAATTGCTTTGCTGGGAAATAGTTGAATCTCTGTAAATAGTCTACAATGTTTACTTGAATTTATTTTTAGTGTTAAATATATTTTAAATGAGGTTGTTAATATCCTTTACCTTTCATAGGACTGGGAATAGCAGAGCTGTTTTGTTTTCAGTCTGCAGACACATTTAGAATGAGGGATGAAGTCCAATCAGTATCTTTAATATATTAAGTATTCAGTGCTGCTGCCAACAATATTAAGAGCCAAAGTTCTTATGTATTAACCTAATCTTGCAGTATTTGAACTGGGAATAATTTATGCAATTTTTAAATGCTGGTTTCTTGCTGTTTTTCTTTAAATGCCAAACCCTCCTTTCTATTATCATATATTGATCATCAGATTTTATAAAAGGGTAAAATTCATCATTTTATTCCACCACTGCACCTAGTTTTTTTTTGCATTTAGAAATGTCACTGGACACTTATCTGTAATCTTAAATGAAATGCAGAAATGTTAGAGCAATTTTCACTTGGATGTTCAAGCACATGTTCAGAGAGAATTGCCAGATGTTTTTGGCTTTCCCTTAACTAATCTGTAGTGCTTTCAATACATACAACTGAAGATCCCAAGAAATTGACTCCTCTGTGTCCTCACAATTTATTTTCCTAAGCATTTTTCTCCTGCTTGTTCTGCTGGCCCAGACTTGGACATCACTCTGGAGGAGAGTCTCATTATCGAAAATCTGGTGCAGAACACAATCAAACTCAGAGCTGTGGTGAAAATACACATCCAGGAGTACACTTTGTCCTAGCTAATAACAAATTCCTAGTATAATGTGATAGAACAATATTAGTCAATTTACTGCAACCTGTCCTCTTAAATCAGATTTGGTCTTAAAGGTCAGCTTTCTACAGCACTAAACTCTCCTAGCTCTTAGAAGCAATTAGTGTTACACAGCAAGGTTAATTAAAAACCCAATGCAATTGAGCCTATCAACTTTCAAACACTTCAAATCGTTTTAAGTATATGAAAGCTGGGATCTGGGATTTTTTTCTTCTACCAAGAGTCTCTTACTCCCTTTCCTACGATTTTGTATGTATTATGAATTAAAGAGGAAAAATGATGCCTTATTGCTATTGGATGTTTTTTCCTGATCAGGAGGGTCCTTGCATAGAAGATAACACATTGCTAATTCTGTTGCTTTAGTGCAAGACAAGATATAAAGGGAAAAAATAAACTATGATAATTTATTTTCATAAAATAATTTCTATTCTAAATGTACACCTTACAATTCAGGGAGAGAATGGATGTTTTTTCAGGCTCCTGTTTCTAACACAAATCTGAGATTTTGGGGCTTTTTATTAGCAGAATGCTTCTGCTTTTGTTCTGATCATGTTCCTTCAATAGAGCTGGCTGAATGATTGGCTTTGTTTGATAGAACAAAGTAGTTTGGGAAGGTCTTATCCATCCATGGATGTCAATACAAGCTATTTATTTCCTTCGAGGTGTTTTACTAATGTTTCCTAACCGAGGACATCAAAGTAATTGTAACTTAAACTGCTGACTTGCAACTCCAGTCTTTTTTTATTCTGGAATTTTTCCTTTTCTCAAATGGAAATAATTTTGCAGCAAAGTAAATCTCCTCTTTCTGAAAACAGCTGTTTAAACTTGTGATTCTGGATACTCTGTTTCTTTTGCTATACTTCAGTTAAATGTGAAAAGTTTTTCTTTGGAAATGAATATATGGTTTGAAGCAGTATTTTTGACTGCTATTGATGTTACTTTGTTCAAACTTGAAACTTTAAAGCTGCTTTGTTTCTCATGTTCCCTTTTCCCCCTATTATTATTTTTACAATGCTTTTTTCTCTTTGCCACAGAAGAAAAATAAACAGACAAGAGAACCTCTGTGTTCTGCTCCTCATATGCTCACATAGTCTTTATGCATTGCAAGTAGCACATGAAATCCAGCTGGTGTCGATTTCCAAAAGGAGACACTAATCAACCATCCTCTTTAATAAAATGGCACAAGAACCCTCCCAGTTGTATTGACACTGGAGATGTCCTCAAAACAATGCAACTGCAACAAGATGGCAAAAATAGCTGTGCCTTTATGAATGTGCATTTTAAATGCATAAATTTTGAGTAATTGCATCTTCTTTGGTTTTGTGTATTATAGCAAAATCCAGGATAAAGACACAGATGCAGTGATATGTGATGTTAGTTCCTAGATTTAGGTTCACAAACACTGATTTGTTTGTTATGAAAATCACACTAACCTGCAATGTTTCTTCTCTTGCGCTCCTTTATTATATTGTAAGGTTGTGACTTGAAAAACTCATACTACATAATGTATGAGAAACAGTGGGAAACAATAATGAAATTGTAGGGGAGATGCTATGCGGTCTTCACTACCTCATTCCAGAACTTGTCTTAGGACAGGGTTGGGTATGGCATAAAGGGCAAGATTAGTACAAAGCAAATCATAAAGGTAGGCTGATAGTCTCATCTCACATGCACCTCTCTTTTTAATGAGATGGATTAACAATTGTCAGGGAGGGGAACATCAACTTTGCTATCAGAGATTACTAGAGGAAAGACCTCAACTTCTGCAGCAAACAGTCAATGCATAAACCATGAGTAAAGTGTGTTGTTGTAAATCCAATCTGGTTTATTGTCTCTTCTCTTTGATTTGCCTACTATTTCATTGCTTCATGTCATGACTTCCTCTCCCCTTTCCTACCTATTTATTTCTTCAGAGTCCCCTCTACTCTCTGTTTTTATATACCTATTTTCATAAAACTCCTTTCTTTCCACCCTTGTGGATGTGTGTGGTTGCTAGACTCCCTTTATTGCTGGCAGAGTTATTTTAGTTTTTTGCTGTCAGCTGTGAACAAAGGCAAGAGGCTTCCTCTACCTGATTTGCTGACATGTGGCATAACCAGATTTCAGACTGCAAGAGTGGAGCCAGATGTGTAAACAAGTGGCTGAAAGAAAAGGATATTTCTGCTCCAATTTCAGCAACAGCAAGGATTTTGGTTTTTCGTTGCTTTTTGCTTATTGCTTCCTCAGTTCTGGATGTATTTTTGAAGTTTCAATTTGAGTTTAAAAACCCCAAATACCTGCATGAGTTAACTCTTGGTTTAGTCTGGCTAGTTAACTCTTGCTATATTTCTACAGAACTGTGAAGTTATATACCAAAAATGCTATAAATTCTTATGATAATTTGCGTTTAATATGAGAAAGAGATTTATTATTGAAGTCCCAAATTTTTCTTTGGAACTTATCTCTTTGGAGATGCTGAATTATTCTTTTGAAGTAGCCATGCATGCTTGCTAGATTTCAAAGATGATCATACAGAATGTTAAAATTTGCTTTAAAAATACAATTTATATGCTATGAATTCTCTAAAATAAGTATGACTGACTGTGGGTGTATATTGAGAAACAGTATTTCTATGGAGAAAAGAGCTAATTAAATCCTCCAAAATGTCTCATTAATGATTAGAAAAGATTTTTCTTTGAAAAGAACCAAGGCAGAAATGGTAGAAAGTGAGCTATTCATAGATTAATTTATGGTTTTAAAGCTAAAGATAACCAAAAAACCGTGTCCCCTTCATTTGAATAGATAACTTATAAAATTTCTTTGCCGTTAATACCAAGAAATTTGTTCATTTGCATTTCACGTAGAGAAGCCAACCCTGCATTCCTTACACATATGTTTAAACAAAGGGTGATATCAGATCAAGGGCAAATCTAGAACTGGAGTAATTTGCTTTAGAGGCAAGAGGTAAATAAATATCCCACTGTACAGTGTGATAGCAACATATGACTTCTGTCAACCTACAGCTGATTTAAACAGCTCCTGAAATCTTAATCTGTTTTGTGTCTCTCCCGGTTGCAGTTTGCTCTCTTTAGTTGTCCTAATCAGCCAGACCCTGCTCTCAAATAGGCATGTTGTACAAGGAAAAATGAACCCTGTACTTTTAAGGTGTTCTTTTTAATGTACAAAATGCGCATCTAAACTTGTAGAGAGGCCACATGAGCAGCTCAGCAGAAGAGAAGGTGAGAAAGTGAGTTTTTAAGGATGAAGAACAGTGATCCTATAAAATCATCTTTGCAATCAGGAATTATCCTAGGAATTGCATCATCTTCTTCGATCCTTTGTGCAGACCTTAAATTTCAGCCAAGCAACTTCTAATGGGGGAGTTTTTCTGGTTTTTGTTTCCTTTCAGTTCTCACATTAATGCAGGGGAAATGTATCCATGTGGAATGTGTTTCAGTATTATTTACAATAACTAATCCCAAGCATGCAATATTTCCAGCTAATGAGCAATATAGATTAAAGGCAGATGTTTACTGAAACCATGAATTTGGCATTCATCTCATAGCAATACTTAATCTGTACTGTATGTTTACTTCTTGGTGTGTTGGTTGCCAAGTGGTTGCTGTTCTCTTTTGTTGTAGTTTAAATTTAAAAGAAGGCCTCCATCTTGGAATTGGAGAATCATAGAATAACCTGGGTGGGAACAGACCCACGAGGATCACCAAAGTCCAGCTTCTGTCCCTGCACAGGACACCCCCAAAATCCCACCATTTACCTGACAGCATTGCCCAAAGGTTTCTGGAACTCTGTCAGGCTTGGTGCTGTGACCAATTCCCTGGGAAACCTGTTCAGTGCCCAACCACCCTTTGGGGGAAGAACCTTTTACTAATATCCAA
Source organism: Picathartes gymnocephalus (assembly GCA_013390045.1). NCBI lineage: Eukaryota > Metazoa > Chordata > Aves > Passeriformes > Picathartidae > Picathartes > Picathartes gymnocephalus. The sequence goes on along the minus strand of WEKY01021080.1, from coordinate 210,514 downwards.
TCTAAAACTCCCCTGAAACCTTGTGCCCTTCAGACACACAGAAAAGCAAAACTGATAGTGCTGATCAGTGTTTCATGCATTTAGCAAACAACACGAGGAGGTCTGATATCCAGAAGTTGCTCGAGGCCGAAACTCAGCTGAAATCAGATTCTGGATAAATTGGGACACTTGTAAAACAGTGTCCGGAGCAGGAGCGAGCTGGCAAGCTTAACTTCAGAACAAGTTGAGCTCTTCTGTTGCCACAATTTAATGATGTTCAGCATGTGTTGGGCTCCTCCAGCAAACAGAGAAGCAGGTGTATGTGTCTCTGCTTGGAATAAAGAGGTCCTGGGGGACAGTCAGCAACTGGTCTGACTACTTATTGTCATCTGGCCATGCACGAGATGTTCTGGTGCTGTGAGCTCCTCTCAGAGCCTAGGTCTAGTCAGTGTTGGATGCTGAGGAATTGGTTTGTGTTGTGCTAGAGGGGATCCCCAAGCCAACAAGATAGATAGCAGAAAGCACTAACTAAAGGTCAAAATTTAATGATTTCTAATAGAAGAGTAGAAAGGAAAATAAAAATAAAAAACTTGAGACCAGAAACAAACTGAAGCAGAAATAACCAGCACTGGTTTCAGCTGGACAATAAGCAAAACTAGTGTATGAAGAGGAAAAAAAAAGAAACTTAGAGGCATTGGCACAACAGCAATTATTTAGAATTATTTTATGTTAGCAACAGAAAGAGAGAGATAAATGATTAGAGGAAGTTAAGAGAAAAGACACATTCAAAGAAGCTTATTTTGTCTGACGACATTGGTGAACAGGGATTGTATTGTCCTAGCAGACATCCTTTAGGGTTGTTAAGATAGAGAAGAGATTGCAGTGGGATGGTAGGAGGTTTTTCAGGGGCATTGCTGCTTTGTGTTCCTAATATTAGCCATATACTAATCTAAAATTACTTGCCATATGGGTACATAAGTTTTCTTGAATATCAAAAGCTGAAAGACTCTGAAAAGAGATCAGAGGAAGATTAAATGTCATACTGAATTGTCTGCTTTGTTTCTACAGCTAAGACAATCTTTAGAAAAGCTGAGTGACAGGAAAAGAGATTGATGGACATTTTACTGTTTTGAGGTTTTCTTTATGAACTTTACTCCTAGTTTTGTTACTGAGGCTACCTTTTGCTTGGTGGAACAAATATGTTGTTTACTTGCTTATTGACATGGGTGGGATGGGCTGCCCAGAGGGGGGTATTGAAATGAGCAGTGAACACCAGGGAGCCATTCCACCCACCCGTGTGGGAGTGTGAAAGCACGTTTTTACTCACCTCTGAGTAAAACACTGAAGATCTATTGCTGAGCTGATAATGGGAAGCATTAGCATGCAAAAAATTAATTTATTCCCCATGCATTACCTAGCAAGAATTGAGTGGTTGGAGAAATATCTTATCATTGCAGAAGGCTAATGAGTGATTACTGATGTCATTATTAAAGACTTTTTTTCCCTTTGTGTCCTTAGATGAAGGGAGGCTATGAGGTACAACACCCAGAACAGCACATCCCTGCTGCCTTTGGGATGGTTATAATACACAGCTCGGATTTGCCCAGCCACACTTTGCACTGACACAGTTCTGTGAACTGTTTGCTCTTTATTCAACAGAAAAGCACCCATGACTTTTTTGAAAGTAATATAATAATAACATAAACCTTTCCAAATTAGACCAGTTATTGCTTTCAAAGGGATGCTTAGACTCCACTCTGAGGTGTGCTGAATGTTAAATAGTCTCTAGGGGGATATAGGAGTTCTGGATGAAGTTAGGGTTCATCTCGAATGAGTTTTTATAACAGCATTAAAATGCTACTTCATCAACAGCAATTTTTGAACTTTACCTGAAAGTAATGCACTCTGTGTAATGTAAACTTAAATACATTCTCCTTGGCACTTCTTTTGAAAGCTCAGCTGGGCTTTTTGCCTGAGTAGTTTCAGATTAGTTTTAAGCAATAGATCTTTCAGAGATAGTCTCACATATGGCCCAAATTCTGGGAAATGTTTACTCCTTTAACTTCTCATTCTTTGTTATAATGAAAAGCATTTGAAGATCATTGTCATGAGCAGAACTTGAACTAAAATGCAAACTGCATCTGGCAAAGGAAAGCCAGTTTTTAACCTCCAGTTTGTGGCACGTGGACAGTGCTGACCGAGCGATTGCCTTGTCCATGACTGAAGGCATGAAAGACCAGAGGGTAGTTCTGCAGGAGTAACAATTACAAGATAATACAGAGTTCAGCACAGTACCAGTCAGAGAGGGATTTGTAGGCATGTTTTGGTGTTCTCTCGATTGCACAAGTCGTTCACACCTGTTACTCTGTTTTATAGAATGCACTATTACCTTTTAGACAAGAGCTGAATTTTGCCTGCAACATGAAAGTCCATTTACAAGCTGTATACAGGCTCAGCTGCTTTTCATTCAAAAGCATAAAAAAGAAGGATTACTATTAAAGGAAAAATGATGTGAGATACTTACCAAGAAAATGTAAAGAAAGTATGGGTTTGAAATGTGTGAATTTGTGTCTGGTGAAAGCAATGAACATTTCTGAATGTGTTTATAAATCACATGTATCAGTTTCAAACTAAGGAATAATTCTATTGTTCCTTTCTCACTCCTGTAATTCAAGAAGAGTACCTAAGAAGCCTAGAGGAAAATATGGAAATTGATTCAAATATCTGAGCAAGCCTGTTCCAAGTCTGTATTTGGCGATGCTAGCTCAGGGGGTTGCTTTCCACTAAAAGGTGTGATGCTGTGTTCTCCTTGCTTGAAGGCAGCGGTTGATGTTTGGGATTCTGGGACATCTACACCAGAATCTGGAAGTTAGCAATCCCAAACTCCAAAGTGATGTTTCCTTATGTTACTTTACCTAAAAAACAAATTCATTGTCTAAAATTAAGTAGAGGATTCTTAGATGGCACTGCCACTGGAAGGTACTAATGCTACACTCTCTTTCTAGACAGATATATTCCAGAATAGAGACCCACATAAGAATATTTACAGTGCTAAATTTTGTGAATAACATGTTTTCTGTGAAAGATAAGTAAGCAAGAAATGTCATGATTTTGGCTAGTATTTATGACAAATGATGAGAGCAGTGGGCTTAAAAATGATGGTACAGCTGACTACAAGGGAAGTAGTTCATTTCTGCAGCACACAAATAATGCTGATAATTCATTACACTCCAAACTGTCAGCTACAGGCCAGTTCTAATGGTATGTTTATTCTTTTTCCTACAGATCACAACAACATGGTGTGTATCAGGGCTTTATTTTTTCTTTTTTTTGCAGCCTTAGGGTCTTTGTTTCGATATTAATCCCATGCTGCTTTCAGCTTTCATATCCTTCCTCTAGCCTTTCAACAGTAATACCATATTTCTTTTCTTGTAACTTTTCAGTTATACATGAGAGGTTATCCAATGGTTTTTAATGTGCATATTAAATGCATGCAGCACTTCTGTTGTCTATCACCACGGCTGTGATTTGTATCTAATGTGAATAAGTACAACTCAGCCTTAACTTGACATGCATCTACATCCAGTCTTCAGTAAAGTAGAATGAAGTATTACATAAGGAAAAGAGAGGGAAGTTTGGATTATGACACACATATATAAAATATTGATTTTTGTCTGATTAAAAGCCTCAAATAATGCTTATGTTTTGTGAGGCCTTGCCTAGGCTATTTTACTAAATTTTGAAGATTTTACTTTTCAATCTACCTGTTGATAGATGCTGTAGTGTTTATGTCAAGGGCTTAGATTTTCTTCCAGATCTCCTTCCAACATTTCACCACTAAGAAGCCCTGAAAGCACAGGCTTTCTCTTTGGAGGTTTTACTCTTGTAAAATATTTTATTAATATATTACTCTCTTTGAAGTCCACAGGAAAAATCCTTGTGAGTTCCATGGGAGCTAACTTGAAATTTTTCTTTGGTTTACACATGCTTGAGTAAACTTTTGTTGCATTTTTTCCAAGTACTGTAGGTATTTTTAAAAACGTAGGTCCATGTGCAGTGTAGAGGAGAGTAATGGTTTCTTTGACTATTTCTGTCATAAGCTAGTGGCATGGTTAGTTTTTTAGGCCTTCTTAATGTTCTAGGTGTTTTGTCATAGAGTAAGCATCTTAGACTATCCAGATAACTTCAGACGTAGAAGTTCTGCCACACTTCAAAGGATAACTGGCTCAGAGAAAAAAAAACCAACAAAATAAGCATTTCCTACTCTTGTTCTCTGCAAAGAATACTATATGTTAGCTTTTAGTTTTTAATGAAAATTCTCTGTTGCTTCTTCCTTTACTCAAAATTTAGAATGACGTGCCCAATGTCACTTTGTTGGTGGGAGATTTATAACCAGCATTAGTCTGTGAGAATTTCTACATGGGATATTGCTTTTCCATTCTGGAAATATTTTGTAGGGGTAACTAAAATATTTTTAATGTCACAGACTCCCAGAAAAAGCTTCAGGGATACAGGGTCTGACAGCCTGCGGGATGGAAACTCTGGTAGCTATGACATAAAGGACCTTCTTTATATACCTTGTTCTTACACAGGGATCAGCAGCTCAGGCTTGCAATGAACAACAGTAAATCAGTCACTACCACCTGCACTTGAGTGTTGTCAGCAGCTTGTTTTTCTCAGCCATTTAGTACTGGTTTCCTCAGGCCCTGAATGGACTCTAACAACTCAGTAGTTAAGACATCAGGATACAATTGTGTAGCCTATGGCACCTACCAAATCAAAGTAATGTAATAGTTTTTTCTGCTCTTTACAAAGATGGGGAAAAAAGAGTAACAGCATAATGAGCAGAAAACAACTATCAGATACTTGGCAAGAATTTTTTAATAAATGGGAACATAAGGGAAACACAAGAAATATTGTGCTTTTAAGTGAATAACCCTTTGCATCTTTGAAACATGACTGTATTCCCAGTTAATAAAGCTAGAACAGACATGTACTCATATTTTCTCTTTCCTGTCTCCACATCACATCTTCTAACGTATATAAACCTTTGTCATAAACCTTCTCCCAAAAGAGGTGTTTTATTTTGTCAAATCCAAATCAAAATTCTGGTAATATGATGTTATACAGCTGTCTTAAAGAGACCACCATCTGCTCTGATGATCTGACCAACAGTAGCCTTGTCATGTTCTTCATTAAGTTTATAGATAAATAAACTGAGTAGCCTGCAAATAATTGGCAGGCTACTCAGGTCCTTCTGGCCTTTGCCATTTGTGATGCCTAAAATGATCACATGGCTAATGATGCCCTTCCCCTGACTGAAATAGAGGCTTGTTGTTGTTGCTACAGTCTCATAAGATCCTTAAGATCAATTTGGGCTTGTGATATCTGTTTACAATGTGTCAATTTACAGTTCTTTTGGCAAAGTAAGGAAAACTTCTAATGAGGATGTACATTGTACTACTATAATAACATTAAAGGAGCTAGAAGTTAAATAGGAAATTGGGAATAACTTCCCTGGCATTATTTTTTCATAAGAAGGACATAAGAAGGAATAGGGGGTGTTTTGTTTTCTTGTTTCATGTCCTTGCAGAGGAATGTTATGTAGCTTTTGGTCTGTGAGAGGTCAGACGGTGCTCAGAAGGGTGGGGAAACTTCTCAGGTTTTGTAATTGCTGCAATTCTTTAGTCTTTATTTTTTCTAGTAACTATTTTCTGGCAAATCAGTCCAAGTGATTGGTATTTATTCTTTGATATTGTCATATCTATAGGTCTAAAAGAATTCTGATTCCACTGGTTTTTCTTATCCTCTGATCTCCACCCAGTCATCACCATCTGTTTACATAAATGCCATTTCCAATCTCATGAGAACAACAAAACCAGACCATTCATGTAGGAGCCAGGCTGCAAGCCTGAAAGCGGAGAGGGACCTTTCACAAGGGCATGTAGTGATGGGACAAAGGGGGATGGCTCCCAGCTGAAAGGGGCAGCTGTTGGTTAGGTACTAGGAGGAAATTCTAAAGCTTGTGAGACACTGGAATAGATAGTCCAGAGAAACTGTGGGTGTTGCAGCCCTGGAAGTGTTCAAGGCTGGTTTGGATGGGGCTTTGAGCACCCTGGCCTCGTGGAAGCTCTCTGCTCATGGCAGGGGATTGGAAATGGATGATCTTCAAGGTCCTTTCCAACTCAAACTGTTCTATGTGTCTCTGACAGAGATTTCTTTTTTTTTTTCTCTGCATATCATCTCTTCATTTCTTGTTTGCCTGGTTCTTTCCTCAGCTTCTCTGCAACACACAAGTGTGATAGTGCTGGTAATGACCTGAATTTGTCCACTTGCATTGTGGGGGATCTAGAATGCAGATTTGGTCACGATGTGGTTCTTTTTGCTCTCAGCCTTTTGCTAATGGATCACACCAACTAAAAACTAAGAGGAACAGGTATTAATATGAGAGTTGAAATATTTTTGCTCTACTTTTCCTCTCAAATAATGTCCTCATTCCACCCTGAGGTTGCCACTGTTGATGGGGAAAAAAACTGACCATAGAAGAAAGATGTCACATTTTCTTCTCTTCCCTTCAAATACCATGCATTGAATTGAAGTTGAAAATAGGTTTGCTCTACATTCCTTTTATTTAAGCTTTTCAGTACAGATTATGTCAAAAATATATCACAGAAGAAATAGAAAGCTTCCTCTGTACTGAATATTTTTCTTGTATTATAAAATGTCTCACTTTCATTAAGAAAAATTTTGCATGCAGAAGGGATTTTGAAGAAGTCCTTTCCTGACTAATATATTCTAGACACAGAATTTTATTGCATTTAAAATGGTATAATTTGATTTTAGACAAAATCTGCCCTGACTTCATCAAGCATACCTTACTTCAGAAAACCCAGCAAGTTAAAAAACCCATTCCTGCATAATATTTTATTTTTAGCTTCCTCTGGTGACGAATCTGCTATGGTACCATTTTAAAGTGCCCTTTATTTTACTTGCTTTCTGCATCACCTTTGAAAAACTCATAACAGGTATTTCAATAGCCAAAGTGTTTTCTCTTTGTCTAGAGTGTGCTCTGCTTTGCAGATGACAGCTGAGCTTGTCTAATCAAACTAAAATTGGTACACCTACTGAACAAGGCTGAGCACTTGGTTATGATATGAATCAAAGACCAACTTTGGATGTATGTTATGGAATGCCAGATAGAGATGCTTCCTGACACTGACATGAACTGCAGTTTTGCCTGAGGAAGCAGCACATGAACTTCCTTGTTGCTTTAAAAAGCAGCCACACAAACATGAAAAACAAGCAATTGAAGCCTAGAGGTTTTATTGGAATTTGAGTTTGAAATTTGTGCTAGACGAGTTTGTGTCTGTATCCTGGAGAAACTGCTAAAAAGTAAGGTTCTGGATAGCAGTTTACCTTTACTTTTATTCAATGATTTAATACAATTCCTAGATTATCTCTCTTCCCATCCTCCCTGTCACTGTTTTTGACAGGGACAAGCGGCTGAGGAGATGCATGCAATGCACTTGTCAGCTCCAACAAGAATGTGTTTTGCTGAGATTCATCAGATTTTCCTTCAACTGTCTTAATGTTGTGGGAGACAGGTTTAGTAGGACTATTTTTTTTCTTGTTTGGGCTTTCTTTTTCCTACCTAAAGTAGTTAAGATTTAGTATATGGATGCTGTAAACAAGCCCTGGATTTCATGTTATTTAGAATTTAATGTTCATTAAATTTCCCCAAGTGTTTTCCTTCTTTCTCAGAATTAATTTTCTATTTATATTTTGGGATTTAGCTTGTTACTTTCCTATTAAAGTGTACAAATAACTCTGAAACCACAGAAAAAGTTAGCATTTGTTTCCTTTACTTGCGAGAATCAAGTAATGGAAAATTTCAGTTGTTCTGTGATGTCTAGAGCAGACCAACTACTAAGTTGCTTGGGTTTTGCGTGCCTGTTTTGGAGTTTGGTTGTTTTTGGTTTTTATTTTAGTAATGAATGGAAAAGGCAGACACACTAATTAAATTTTTGCATATTTCATATTTATGCATGTAATTATGTAGAGGTTACTGATTTAAAAAGCTGCCTGCTTCAGACTTCTACCCTTCATGGTTTTTTTTCTATCATGATTTTTCCACTCTGAACTGATAATTGCCACCCTTAAGGTGGAAAACAGTTGCCTTTAAAACAAGAATACCCCTGCTGCAGACAAAATGCCTTTGCTTTGATTTCAGTGACATGTTTTGTTCTGTTCTCTAAACGGCCATTCTTGAGGTTTGTCTACTGATTAACGTAAAATGAAAGGCATCTTTCATGTGCTGTTAAGAAAAAATAATCAGGGAGAGGAATAATACATGAGTTTCCTGCCTTTCCGCAGACACTGCATGTCCTCTTATTGGCAGTATCATGGCAGATAGCCACCAGGAATAAAAGAGATATGGCAGACATGAATTCCTTGCCTTTCTACAAGAAATCCTTTGTACCTAACTTGCACATACCATGACTGTCATAAGAATATATTGGATTACACTGTTCTGGTTTTTCTAAATCACGTTTTAGTGGGGATTGCGTGCTACAGACATTCTCCAAAGTCAGCGTGATTTGTACAGCACATCTGTACCCTACCAAATTCACTGCAGCTTTAACCAAGACCAGTGTAAGCGCGTCTATTACCTTTTCCTTAGGAGACGCTTCCTTGAGGAATGCAGAGTTACTGAATTGCGTTCCTCACTTTCTCAACTGCTGCCTACTCTTGACGCCTCCTTTCTCCGGTTGCTGCAGCGCCGCTGCCCGGCCCTGGCGGTGCGGGCGGGAGGCAGGGGGAGCCCGGGA
>WEKY01021080.1:179126-201397 GCA_013390045.1 Picathartes gymnocephalus | reverse complement strand
CGGCGGAGCCGCTCCCGCGGGGTCCGCGCTGCCCGCACCGGGGCCGCCGGCAGCGGCTGCTGCTCAGCCCGGCACCCGCACCCGCTCGGGGGTCTCGGGCACCCGGGCAGGGCTTCCTGAATTTCAAGTAGCTGCGCATAATGAGATGCCTCTCATTCGGGGTTGGGTTTTTTGCCCGTAGTAAGTACAGTAGAGCCTTTATCCGAGGCGAGGTTTTGTTTTCCTCGGGAGGCTCCGCCGCGGCAGCCGAGCTCGCCGCTGGGGCTGCTGAGCGCTCGGGTGTTGTACAAGGGAGGATCTTCGGCTTGTAACCAAACCCAAACCACCAAGTTAATTTTAACTCCGCGTGTGTCGGGAGGGTGGAGTGCTAGAGGAGTTCGCTGGATCATCGTGCGTCTAGAGAGAAATCTGAGCAAGGACTTCAGCTCTGCATCGCAGTCGGGGAGGGAGATTCAGGGAGAAATTCTCAGTTTGAGAGGGTCTAAAAGTTGTACGACAATTAGAGGAACGTGTAAAAAAAGTACGTTGCTCGTTTAATTTCACCATCTTTCTCATTTATTAGGGGGCATAGAGAGTCAATCAAAGGCCCGTAAAGGTTAATTGTGTTCTTCATACATAGAATTGGCCCCCTTCCGAAGAAATAGATTTCTGGGCTCTTTTTTTTGAACGTAAATTGGAAAACTAATGAGCGTGTTAAGTAGCAACTTTTTAACCTTTCAGTTCCTACAGTTCCGTCACAGTTACTAGTTCTTAGAGTCATCTTTATGGAACGAAAAAGTTATTGTAATTAAAAAGATGTTAAAAACTCCCTAATAAACTGGAAACCAAGGCATATATGAAGGTGATGATAAAGGTACAGAGATTGACATAAAATATTTTAGCAATATATTTGGTTTATTCAGTATAAATATAAATGCCTATATTTATGTGAATACTTCTCCTTTTAGCAATTATTTTCTGTGATTTCCTTCCCCTGTATGTTGGACTAACATGTAAATTGAGTGGTACCTTTCAGTAGTTGTAGGGATAAGCAGTACTTCATAGTCACTTAGGGTGTTAATCAAAATAAGACAAAACAATTCGCCTGAAAGGAATATAATATTTTTGAAGGTCAAGCTTCTATTTTTATGGTAAGTTTTGCCTGATAGTTGTAGATTTACTTGACTGACTTGTCATGCAGGAATATGTCAGGTACAACTTCAAATATTTGGAGATTAACCACATGAACTTAGAGAAAGAAACAAAAAACCAGAGGGAAATAATTTCATCATTATCATCTATACACTTTTCTGGGATGCATTTCGAGTGTATGAATGTGTTAGTGATTATAGATCTCGTTAAAGGCATATGTTTACATGAATGGCTTGAATCAAGAGAATGATTCAGGGATTAAAAGCCTGGCGTTATGGCACAGTGTTGAAGGATGCAAGGGAGAACTTTGGTTTATGCTTTCAGCAGAGCTACAGTGGCAGGAATGTCAGTGAAAGGAGACTGGGAATAAACAGAAACAAGTACAACTCTGGTTGCCTGAGAAGTTAGGATGACGTGATTGGGTGTGTCTTGTGAGTGATGAGTACAGAAATTAAAATTATTGCAACAGTGAACTGTGATACAATGTTCTGTGTAAAGTATTTCAAATCTCAAAGGAAAAACCTGCTACTGGAGGACCAGAAAGGAGGAAGATGTAGTCAATAGGTGTGGAAAATAAGAGTGGGTATTTCACAAGCTATTGGTTTGTGCAGCCTCCTTAGTCTTTGGAGGTAACTTTGTAACCTTTTTGAGGTTTTTTTTCTGGAGTTTGAAGATTGTGCATTTACTGTTCTGCAAAACAGTCATGTGCCATTTCAGATTCTTCTTTAGAAGCTCATTATAATTTGCTAGTCTGTTGCCTGTAGACAAGGTTACTTTTCGTGGTTCAGCAGCAGTTCGTAAACCTTGTTTGTAAGGTATGATGTTTGTAAACATTACCGGATGCTCTAAGAGTCATAATCGGGAAGCACTTGAGAGGTCAAATACAATAAACTGGAATACGTATTACAATTATGGAATTAGTTTCTCTTGAGATAATCCCTCAAGAGTTTATTGCTTGAACGTGTCATAAAAACATAATTAGAACTACCAGCTGAATTAATTAAAGGAGAACTTCAGCTTGAACTGGGGAACTCACATAACTTGAAAGAGAACAGAGAAACTATCTTATCACTAAATTGTGGTCATACCTAGTATGGCTTGTGTTAGGATTCTAATTCGGTCACTTTTTTCAAGAGAAGAAGTAGAATAATGAGAGCTGAAAAGTCCACCAGCTTCTGTTCAAAGAAGTTGCAGGTCCCTTGGAATTTTCAGGTACGATCAATGGTGGAATGCATGGCAGAAGGTGAGTCTGTGTTCCAAGTAAATCAGCTCTTGAGACGAGGCAAAAAATCATTAATTCATGACTTAATAGAGTTGTTGCATAAGAATATGCTAATTGGACACAAATAAACATTTTCCCTGTCGCCTTTTTTGCCTTACTGTAATCTGATTTTTGAAGGGATAAGCTCCTTTTAGAGACTCAGGTTGTGTTCCAGAAAAGAGCAAACAATACTGCCCCTGTTAGAACACACTGTGCCTCTGCATAGCTACCTAACAATGTTCTCTTTGGTTCTCTTACCTTCAGTGTGTAATTATTCATGCAGAAGTGTCTGTCAATATCTTTGGAAGTAATTTCCTTGCCAGTATCTCCTGAATCCTTGAGATCAGAATGTTGGTTTTGTTCATGCTGATAGCTTTGCTACCTCACAGCCAGTGCTCCCCTGAGCATCCCCTGTGACTTAAATGCTTCCTCAAGCTGTGTTGTGGATTTGCTGTTGTGGGATGGCCAACTATTGCCATTGAATGTGTAGCCTTGATCTGGGGTTACAGTTGTGGCCCGTGTTGGTTAGGGCTCGGAAGAAGGAGGTAGGTTTACTCAATTACCTTCATTTTGTGGTCTGTTCTCAGGGCACAGACCTGAACGCAGTAGTGGCATCACTGCCCACTCTTTCAGTCTGTGTGCTTTGTCTGGGCCACTCTGTTTGCCCAGGGGCACTGGAAGGACTCTGGGAAGGGTGGATAGTGGCTCTGAAGTCTAAAAATTGTTTCTTTCTTCAGCATTTTAATACACATAAAATGCGCTTTTTAACCTAGCACCACCCCATGTAATAAGCAGAGATTCCTCCCTTCAGGCCCCCTCTTGCTGTATGGTTTCAAAGCACGTTTGTTACACTAAACTGAACATCAAGAGTCCAGAGCGATGTTATCAGGGATTTTATCCAGGATTCCAATAGAGAATTTATCCAGCTGAAAACACATCATGAATTCCCAGGAAAGAATTTCCTCTTTTCATTCCTCCTCTCCTCTGCCAGTTTAAGCAGATGTTCTTATCACCAAACTAAGAGGGCACTCTGAATTGAAATACGATTGTTTCATCAGGCTGAAGTGACTTAACATTTCTGATGGGTAATCACATATCAGGCAAAGACAGAAAGAATGTAGAATTTTGTAGCTGAAGGAAGCAAATGTATTTGTAGAATAGACAACACCTGGGTTTCTGACAGCCATCTAAGGAGCTTTCACTGAAGGAAGAAGCAGAACTCTGGCTGCAACACCTATGGTTTCGCACAGGCTGCTTGATAATTTGGCAAAAAAGTACTGGAAAACCCCTTAGATTAAGGCACTGGATTTCTTTAACTTCTGCAATAGTCTTTTCTGTTTTGAAGGACAGCCATCAAGAAATTATCTTAATTCTAGTGTCTGACATAGTCTGATTATTCGTATATAATCACTTGGTTACTACTGCATTTATTTTATGTTGCTCTCTAAGCTTGCATATTCTGGTTTTATTCTGAGAACTGAGTTTGGTTTTCTCCATTTACTATCTCAGTTGGAGTTACAAAGATTCAGCAACATCTGCTCAGCCAAATGTTTTTCTGTGTATTTTGTCAGCACTACCTGATCAACACCCTTGCCTTGCAATGGTGTGCACATGTGTGACTTGGTAAACAATTCTCTTAGTAATGCACTGGCTGGAGACTGCAGCTGGCTCTGTTGCTAGAATTAAGGTGCATTGTTTTTTTTTCTTTTGTCACCAGAAATTAGAACCATAACCTGTGGAAACTCTTTAGGTATTCTGGTTATTCTTGTGCGGTAGAGATATCCTTAGCAATGCAAGTAAATAACACTTTTATGTTGAGGAATATGGGGCTTCTAAGGCAAATCATGTGGCATTCAAAAGTGTGTGATGGCTGTTTCTAGTTTGCCTTATTGCTTTGTGGAGAGGGATATGTGGGTACTCCAGTGCTAGGGAATAGATAGTGATACGGGAGCCTAATCTCTAAGGTGCTTCAATCTTCCCATAATTCCCAAAATAACATGAAAGCTGTAAAACTACATGCAAATTCCTACTCATTCTTTTCAGATAGAATGGAAGAGTTTTTTGAGGACTGTTGAGTTCTCCGGAACATTTCAAGATCTTCGATGTGATTTTTTTTTTTCAAATTCTTCGTCTGCTCCATCCATCCCCCTAGTTTTAATGGGGAAAGTTTTGACCAAAGGCAAAATGCAGCAGTACCACGGTGTGCAAAGCAGAATCCTGACTAGTACCTGTTGTGGCATTTAATATTCTATTGTTTCCATTTTTGTTCTTTTACATGCAGATGTGAGATCTTCAATTCCTTCTAGGCAGAATGGGACATTAAGAACTTAAACATTGTGCTTACACTTTCCAAATGATCTGCTCTAAATCCATGTAGCCCTTAAAGGCTTTTTCAGAGACCTCAGCAGTCTATGCAAAATCAAAATTGTTTTCCACTAAGCAAAAGGCTGGGATGAGGTTTCTGCTGCTGTGGGGAAAGATGTCTGGAAGGGAGGTGGTTGCCCATTCTCAGTCTTGCAAACCTCCTTGTGGCAGGGGGACCCTGGGGAGAGCTGGTTTCTTCCCAGCTGCAGACTGGGCCTGCTCAGCCTTGGCAAGTCTCTGCTCAACTAGCGCTGGAATTGATATCTGCTGCCCAGTGTCATTATTGGTTTTCCTACGCACAAACGTACTCCTGATATTAATGAATATATTTTCTCTTTTGGCAGATCGAGAGCTTTTATTTTAGGGTTTGTGTGTGTTTGTACATCTTGTAAAGAAGGTATCTCTTGAAACAGCAGCATTTTTTTCTTAATCTGTTGTGAAATCTTCTGGAACATATCACTGAAGTGAGGTAATGAGCCTAGATAAAGGACTGTGTTCCCAATAAAATAGATGATTTTTCCTGCAGTCTATCTCAAAACTTTGTTTGGAACAGCAATCGTCTTTGCATGCCAGTTACATTAGGAGTTTAAAAAAGTTTTTTGTGTCCTCAAACCTATTTTTTTAATGTTTGTCCAGACCATCTTTCCAAATGCCTTGCTGTGCAGATATGTGCTGTCTCTACTGCTTTCTTCCTACACGCTGTGTTGGCAGCTGAATGCATTCAAGGATCATGAGTCAGGTTCCCTAAAAAAAAAAAAAAATAAATAAAAAAAAAGAGATTTAAAATACTGTAGGCTCCTTGGGAACATTTAGTATTGTTTTCCTTCCTTAAAGCTTTTTCATTACACTGGTATTTAGATCTGAATTTTATTTTGTATTGAAAACAATTTTTTTTATTTAATGTAAGCTCAAAATTCTAGGACTTGGGACTTCAAGAAAAGTCTCTTGTGAGGCTTGCCTTACAGCTGAAAATTGTAGCTGATAGCTTTTCTCTTTTGTCTGCTTCCTGACTGATGAAGTGGCAGAACCAGAATTTCCAAAGCATTGGACACTTGGGATTAAAGCTAAATGGTGATTTCATGTTGCAGGGTATGGTATGCCCAAGTCATACCTGTTTTAGAGTAACTGTAGTTAAGGTTAATGTGTGAAAACTTGTCAAAACAAAGCCAAAAGTGAGAGGTGAAGTGTATACGGTATATGACGCAGAATCTTTACTTGGGATAGAAAATAGCGGCAGGGGACTGATGATGTAGCCAGCAGAAAGTTTGAGACATTAACCCCCACCATGGTGCCCCTTAATCTGTTTCACATGTGTAAGCTCTAAAGCAGAGCCTACTGTGGATTTGTAAACACAAAAGGCTTTCATGTCTGAGATTAGGACAGTCTTCTTCTTGATTCAAGCAGCCTAAAAATTGCATTACTAATTTTGTAAGTTATATGTTGCATTAATATTCAATTGATCATGTTGTGCAAATGGGCCTAGGGTGGAAGAAACACTTTTCCAACAAATTGTGCAGCTGGAGTTTTTACTAATTCCCTAATCTTTCTGTGCCATATAGTAATTGTACTTAATTGTTTACTTTTGCTGTGTTTTATGGCGTGAAATGCAGTATGTCAACACTGCTGAACAGCTACATCAGTGTGTGTAACGCTGATATTCTTGCAAGAGAGAATTTCCAGGTTTCACCTGGCTGGATGAAACACCTCATGTGTAACTACCAGTGCAGAGCTTCATACATTTTCTTGTAATCAGAGTTTATACTTGGTTTTCTCAGAGGTGGTGTGGTTTTGTCTTTGCACGTGTTTTTGTGCAGAGTGATAAGATAAGAGAGGGGCTGGGCCAATGCTCATGTCTGGGAAAGGGACATGTAAAGTAACATTTTGTTACACAGCCACTTCAAACTGTTAGAATGCTAGCAGTTAAAATTCTCATTACATTACTTGTGGTCTTTGTACTTCAGTGGAGATCTCCAATGCTAATTCTACATTTTATTATATTAAAAAACATATTAGGTTTCTTTGGAGACCAAAAGAACTCACCTGGAAGCATTCCAGCTAGTAAAACTGATTCTCCATCTTCCCTCCCACTCCATTCTGTGATGGAAGGTGTAGTGGTTTCTTGTTTGGTCCCCATAGATTTGAAATTGTACCTGTGAAACCAGCCAGTCTTGGAGAGGGCACCTGGGAACTTCAGTTCCCAGCCCCAGTTCTCTCAGGGACTATTGCTTCTGCCCTGAAAGACAGCAGAATCTGCAAGCTGTGCTCTAACCTGGCCATACTGACTGGCAATCCCATGTGTTTGTCACCAGCACTGTCATTAACTGCAAATGTGATAACATAGAAGAGCATATGAGCTATTTATTGTTTTCTCTTTCAAAATTAAGTACATCTCCCAGAGGTCTCGGTTCCAATCCCCCTGTTTTATGGCTGATATTGAATGTAGCTATTAAGCTGCTAGACTGGTTTTGTAGTAGTAATTTTCTCTGATATGAAGAGTAATTCCTGAATCCAAATCATTAGCTGGCATTTCAGCCATGCAGCACTGAATGATGTGCTTGCTTTGATAATACCCCCAGCTGTCAGTACAGTTATGTGGCTCTTTTTTACTGGTTTTGACTGGGGTGGCATGAGACAGCTGGTGGCTACAGCCACTGCAAATGTGAGTTTGTGGGAAGCTCAGAGCAAGCAGAGCCTACGTGGGTGTTGCAGTGATCTGTCAGGAAACTGAAGTGCAGTTGACAGCACTGTTGATTATTTCTCTTAGAAACAAGCGGGTGTTTGCTCAGCTTTGGTACTGATTGGCAAGGCAAAACTGATTGAACTGCACAAGTGACAGTGCTGCTGCAAGGAAGGAGGGTTTCGGTGTCACAGTAGGCAAGGATAGTGTGCTGTACTTTTGAGGAGCTGCTTTAATGCCGGGTGTTCTGTATCGTGTTTGTTCTGCAGCCTCGCACAAAAGTGGAAATGCTGGTCATTACCCACAGCAGTAGATGTAAAACTGTTACTCTGCTTAGATTTTCTCTTCTGTTGTTGGATTTTCTGAGAAGATGGAGAGGGCATGCCACTTAGCAATAATATGATGTCATGGCACCGTGCTTCATGTAGCTAATTAAAATAGATAATTGAGAATAAGACTATTCTATATGGGCATTTAGTATTAGATGGCAAGCCTAGCATGTACGTGCTAATACACATGCTTAACTTGTTCCCTCTATAACTGATAGCCTTCAATAGTGTCTGTCTTCAAAATGTACAATTTGCACTGTGAATTCTAAACCCAGGCTCAGACTCAGGGAAGACAGACATGCTTTAGTGAAGAGGCTGCAGTCTTACTTGAAGTTTTGTTTGTCCCAAGGTTGAATCTAATAGGATAAAGGATACCTTAAGAGCAAGTGTTACTTCTTTGAACTCGAATGTATTTACAAAATACCTTTATCTGAATTTTATTTTCATATTAGTCTGTTTTGTCTTTTAAATTCTCAGAGTTCATAAATAAAGCAATGATGTAGTCGTTACTTTTAAATCTCCAAAGATGGAAAGAAATGTAGTCACTATAAAAATAGATGCAGCATCATTTGTTTGCGTATTTTATTTGAAACCAGGTAAGAAAATGATGAGCTAATACAAATGAGAGGTGGTATTGTGTGGGTAAAGTGAATAATTTAAGTGCTCACAGATAAGGCTTTTGATGAAGTGCATCATGTGTAGCCTGGTGTTGGCCGAGGTGATCATTTAAAATGGAGTAGAAAGCTGTTTGCTCTGCAGGCTCTCTGACAGCAGACTTTTTGGGGAGACTCTGTGTGTTTCTTATACTTTGCGTATCCAGATATCTTTGCCGGCCACTGATCCACTGATATGTTTCAGGATTTCCTCATCTGTAATGCTTTTGGCTTGAATCCTAAATTAATTTCAAACTCAACTCCTGGAAGAATCTGGGGTACTTCAAGGAGAAGTGCAATATAAGAATGAACAGTCATCTAAGCTCTTGACATGCAGAATTCAGAGCCAAGTCATGTTTTGATGACTTAAGGATATTGTACTTTATTATGTAGCATTTCTTACCATTCCTGGAGGATATCCTGAGTTTTTATAATTTAATGGCTTATGAAGTATTTCTAAATAAGACTTTCTCCCCCTTCCCATTTTGGAGTTGTGTTTCCTGTGGAGCTTGATTAGGGTCTACGAAATTTTTGAGTAATGAGTCAGAAAAATAAACAAAATATGAGCAAGCAAAAGATGAGGAATGGAAAAGACTTTTGGTTAAGATGAGTTGAAGTCCTTTCAGCTCTAAACTAGAGGTATAGTTTCCCTCTCCTGCTTGCACACCTTTTCCTTTGTTTTTCCTTGTCCCTTTCCTCCTCTTGCCCTTGCACCCTCAAAAAACCCCAGGAGAACAGTTGTGTTGTGCCTTATTGAGCTGACTTTATGGGTTATGGTATATCTGTGGGATATATGTGCTTCTCTAAAAGGGCCTGAAGGGAAAGCTTTCAGCTGTAACAAATCTGTCCTGTAAAAGATGGAAAGCAGTAAATATGCTTATAGTTGTAAACACTAATGATTCCCCAGCAGTCCCTTATGTACCTCTTACTCAGAAAATTATCTTTATTGTGACTCTGTGTGCTTTTCAGTTTGGGATTTCAGGTTTTTTGACACTGTAACTGAGCCGTGATTAGAAGGTATGAAGAAATGGACCATAAAATAGATGTTTAGTGACAGATAAGTAAAAGCATATTTAATAGGATTAGTGGAATATATTTGAGATGTGTTATGTTGCTGGCATACCCGTGACTACTTAACCACTGAAATAATCTGTTGCTATTTAATCCAAATCAATTCCATTTGCTAGGTCGTCTGGAAGTTACTTTACTGAGTAAGTTACTTAGTTGCTTAGCCAAATGGCAGGGGAAAAAAAAAATGTCAAACTACTCAAGAAATATGCCCTGACAGTAAAGAACATAATAAAATGCTAAGGACCACAGTTCTGAAAGAAATAAGTGGTTGGCTGGAAATAATTGCTTGAATATTTTGAATTCATTATGGTGAATTTTGCCAGATGCTGTTGAAGAATATTTATGTATGCTATTTGCTGTGGTGTTTCTTGTGCTTGCTGCAAGGCATGTCTACTTCTGGGTAATTTGATCCTGTTTGTTTATGGTCTAAATACTTCTTTTCCCACCAGACAGCAGTATCCAATTGTGTATTATTTCAGCTGCTTTTTGGGAAATGTGATGCAAATATAAGTCCCAGGCAGTGTTTGTCTAAGGTAGAATCATGTTTGTCTAAGGTAGAATCTTCTTAGCTGGCAAACTTGATGGAATCTTGACATATCTTGGCAGTTTTCTGAAATTTGTATTTCACAATATGCCTGGAAACATTTTACAAGGTAGGATATTTAAAGGGATGTTGCAACTCAAATACATCTTAGCATATCTGGAGAAAGCAACTTATTAACTCTACTCTGAGCCTCTGACACTGTGGAAGGGTGAAGGGTGGGGAGAGTGTTTTCAGCTCACTCCTATCTTGTCACTTTTCTGGAAATGTGTCAATTATTTGAGTCTGCCCTGGCATGTGGATATTAGGAAAACTTGTATACATGGCAAAGTGCTGGCTAGTGCAAGAGCTGAGATGTCAAAAATTGCATTGTGAATGCCTGCAATTATATGGTTATTAGTTCTGTTTCACATGGATGTAGGAATCCTGCTCATGTCTGTTTGACTTCTGAGGGTGTCAGCATGTTCACCCCGTAGTTCTTGAAGTCATTTAGAGTGAAATGATGCTCATGAGATGGTGGTTGGAGCATTTCTCTATATGTTGCCACCCTTTTCCTGCCTAGTGCACCTTTCTTTGGGTACTGGCACAGGTATTTTTGGTAGGGCATTGGGAACTGGATCAAGTATGACCAAAAACTGGGAAGTGGGAGGAATAGATTCATTTTTCATGTTCAGTCTGACTGGAGCAACAGAGTAAGATGCTTTTCCAAGTAGATATAAAACCCAGGCATTGGTTCATTTTACTCAGTTTTCCTCAGTGCTTGCTGTGTAGCTCATGGCTGACCCAACCAGAACAGATTTACCCACATGAGCAGGGTCTCTATCTGGTCTTCATTGCTGTGCTTTTATGCTCTTCAAGGCACCCCACTTTAGTAAGTGAAGATGACCAGTTCTGTAGTGCAGAAAAGCACAAAGCTTTGTTGTTACTATATCCAGTTCATTTAGCTTTATCATGAATTCAGGTTCCTACATGTGTGTATTAGGAAGGCTTGTTTTGTTTTCCTGCTGAGCTCTATCAGAAGAAAATCAAAACAAACCAACCAAACAAAAAAACACAGAAAAGCTTTTCTTCTTGATTCTCACCTCACTTTAAAAGTGAGGAGTGTATTAACTTTTGAATGCACCAGCTTGTCTATTAATTAATAACAGAAAAGAAACAGAAGTTGTGTCAAACAATGTAGTGGCACTGTCTTGTCCAGTGGTGGTTGTCCCCTGCTCACCCCCATTTAAAATGTGCTATTGCTAAAGATAGAATTTTGCCTTTGTATCTCTGCTTTTGTAAGGTTTATCATAGTGTGGAACAACATGCTAGAACTTAATTGTGTTTTGGCAGATCCTTTTACAGTTAATGGTGTTGCTGGTGCTTGAATAGAGAAGGATTCAGGTGTTCAAGGGAGTGATCTTCAAAAAGAAGGCAGACACTTAAACTGGTTTTTTTTTCTTTTTTTTGAGCTAGTCTCTAGTGGAATTGGGCTGCAGCAGAGTAGTCCCATTTTTCCTTTTGCCTGTCTCCCTAGCAATGATTTTGGAACTTGTTGGAGTCCTCCAATAGAATTTTCATGCATTTCACAAAATCTGATGAATTGTTAGAAAAGAGATTGTCATCAGCATCCCTGTAGGAGACATGCAGCTGACTGGAGGATGATGTGGTTAAAACAGTGAATTTTCTCATCACCTAAAGCTGCTGATTTTTAGTGATAGTTACATGTAATAAAACCTCTGATAAAAAGTTGGTTTTTTTTCTTGGTCATGAAAATGTATCCATTAAGCCCTGTCATAATGGATGCAACCTTTGCAACCTTTTGTTTTGGAGTGGCCTTATAGGTACACAACATTGTGAAATTTTAATGTGAATTCGTTATCATACTCATGCAGTTCAGTCATCTCTATTATCTATCTTTTATTTTTATCACATTTTATCACATTCTCTTTTCTTGAAACTTTTGTTTTAGTCCTCTTCAATCTGCTTTTTCAGTAGACAGTCTTACTAAGTTGTGCTTCAGCAGAATTGGCATGTCATATCCAATATATGTACAGCATACATAAATTTTCTTGTTTTGCCCTTGTCTCTTCAGTGTTGCAGATTTTTTGGGAGTGAGCTGTCAATCAAATAGCCTACCTGTTTTACTATGGAATTCTCAGTTTGCTGTAAATGGCCTCTACACGTTCCATACGCTCCCAGGATCAATTTTTATTCTTACAAATACTCCTTCAGAAGTCTGTACAGCTTTAAAACTGCATAGTTTAGTTGTGTTCAGATGCCATTTTGATATTCTTGGTTCAGCAATGTTCTAAACGACCTCTTCCTCTATCTACATGAGATTCGGACTTGCCAGGGTTGGGTTGTTCTTTTTTTAATTTATTTTTGGGGGTATTTATGGGTTGGCAAGCTTTGGTGCTCTTAAATGAAACCAAAAATTAAAGGAGAAAATCTTGTGTGCTGCCTCTGTCTGTTCTCCCCTTGCAAGCAGCAATGTAGCAATGTCCATCTAGAGGCTGTGAAGGTTACTACTATTAAATGAGAGAATTTTAGCATCTTGTTGTTCACTGGGTTGCTTCACCAACTGTACTTGTTTGATTGGTACCTTTGCTATACAGTAATTCTGTTACGTTTTGTTTGATGTTTGTTAATTTTGTCCATGCTTGCAGGGATTTTTTCTTATGATTCATTTTAATTGGATAAAATTTAAAAACATTAAGTTTTGCTTTCATGTGTTTTTTCAGTTTCCTGTTTCAGCTGCCTTTTTCTTTTTATATTCCCCATTATTCCTTTTATACATCTATTTCTCCACCACAGTTTTTCACCTGGCAAATGCAGGACTTGGTCACTGATTCTTTAATCTCATTTGCTGATTTCTACAGCTCAGTGTCCAAGTGTTTTCTTTCTTGCATTGAAACTGAATGTATGTTCATCTGCATCTCCCAGTTCATTCACAGAAGTTACTGATAAATTAGTTGATGAAAGCAAGAATTCAAAGTCGGAAGGAATATCTCCATGTTTGTTCTTTGTGCCTGATCCCCATCTGTGATTGCTCAGAAAACAAGGAATAGGCCTGACTCAAACACTGAGGATGCAATTTCCATCTCTACTGTGTTTCACAAGTACTCTTTTCCTCTGACCACTTTGTGATTCTCCACACACTCAGATTTCCATTTGTGATGTAGATGAGAGGTGATAAAGATGTACCAAGACCTCCTGGGTTTAAATATGATCTGCTGTTCTCCTCTGGATGAAAAGATGAATCCTGTTCAAAATTGTTTTCCTTTCATCTGCTGCATTGCAATGATGTCATGGACAGGACATTTTTAGCCTCTTGTGATTTTTTTTTGATACTTAATATGTTTTACAAAGGAGGCTTTTCCTATTATTGTTCTCTTCTGTGATGAGAAATGTCAATATCCTGAGGAAAATGCTATGTATAATTTTAGCTGAAATACACTGCTGATCTAAAGACCAAGTAGGACTCTAAGATGTGAAGTGATGATACTTCAAGTTTCAGCAAGACTTTTTGCAGATTAATGGTAACTATTAGGGCTAATATGCTTAAAGTATATTTGTCTCTATTTTTCAAGTTCAAGGAGGAAACAACCATTCAGGTAAAAAAAGTGGCAGAAGTGACTTTGGTGTCACTTCTGCCATAGCAATAATCATAGTTGTGGGGGAGTTGGTGGCTTGGTTGGTTTGTTTTATATGCAATATGAGTAAATGTAGTATGTTAATCCTGATGTCCTGGACTTTGAAATAATAGTATCATCAGTGTCTTGCTTCTTTTCCAGTCCTAAAATGCACATTGAATGTGGTGATATCTATTGAAAGGAGAATATTTGGAATTGTACAGAGCTCCGTACTGAAAATGCAAAGAATATGATGGAAGTCCTTGTGGTGAAACAAGGATTTAAAGACAGCCCCTGGCTCAAACTGCACAAAT
Organism: Picathartes gymnocephalus; assembly: GCA_013390045.1. NCBI lineage: Eukaryota > Metazoa > Chordata > Aves > Passeriformes > Picathartidae > Picathartes > Picathartes gymnocephalus. The sequence continues at coordinate 187,442 of WEKY01021080.1, read as the reverse complement.
GAACAAATTAGATGTTTTGATGATGCAAACGTGGAAATTTATGGCAGAGAAGTAAAGGCTTTACTTTAAGCTTCGTGCACTTACATCTGTTTAGTCCATTGGTTACGTTGTTGACACAGCTTGAATATATACTTATTGCTTGAAAACAGGAAATATTCTTAAGTCTCTCTGCATATGATATCCTACATGAGCACACAATTTAGTGTTTGGGTTCTAGTTAACTTTTTTGAATTCTGCATTACTGTCAAAAAGTGTATGTAGAATGTCCATTCTTACATTTCAATATTTCTACTTGATATGTTCTGAATACTTGATCATATAGATCCTGGTTACTTTTAAAAATGATTTGTTAGTTATAATAAGTAGTCTGTTTTACTTGTCATTATTTGTAAGCTTCAGTAAAAAGCATTCAGTCCCCAAAAAAGAAGCCTTGGTTTTTATAAATCCAGAATTTGCATTCCTATTCCATATAATCCAGGTGTAACAGAAGTATTTTTCCATGGTACCTAGCAAGTATGTCACTATGCAGCCACAATCACAGATTAACAGTTCTTAAGGTGATTGTGATTCATTTAAGGAGCTGCTTTCATTACGAGAAATCTGAGTAGTTGATAGTTTTGTAAATGTAGGTGGCTGTGTGTGGGGTGTCTAATGAAGATTTTGATTTGTGAAATAGCAAAGCCAATGCAATTTTGTTTTTTTATTGTTTCTTGAATTGGTTGTTGCAGAATATATCGTTAAACTATACAGAAGTCTTTTGCTGAAATTATTATCTGCAAGATTTTTCAATAGTGCATGTGGTGCTTTTTTTTATGTGCTTATGTTTAGTTCTGTTTGTTGAAGCCTGAAACAATGCAGCAGTATCACATGGATACCTACAGCTAAATAGGAGTAAAGTGGGGAAAAATAAAAATGTGTGTAATGAGAACTTTTGTGAATCTATGAAAAGTCTAAGTGGAAAAAAAAGTCCAGTCCCATGCTTGAGATTATGAACTTGCACACTGGAGTGCAGACAGAACTGAACACATCAGCTTCTGATTTCAGCAAACCAGGAACAGCTCCATTCCAGAAAGGCTGTGTTTACCTCCAGAGTCATGTCAGCATGCTTTAATACACTCTTAAGGCAATTCAGGAGTGCAAGGGTGTTTGAGACATGGTCATAAATAGTGTGAGCTTTCAGAGGTCATGTGGGTTTCATGGCATCAGCCCTGAATGGGGTGTTGAAATGCAACCCATGAAAATATCCAGTTTCCACGCTGTGCCCATACATTGCTGCCTCTCTGCTTATGCCATTTATATTTCTGTATTTCTTGGTGCAATGTCTGGCTGTCTCTACATCAGTTGTTAGTATGTGACTGTGGTCAGAATCTTTCTGTAGCTTCTTGACAGTTATTATTGCTAGAGTTTTATTAGATTTTCTAGCACTTGTCACAGCATATTTGATGTGTTGTAAGATATCTGGAGTAACTTAGTCATAAGTTATTTGGAGAAGCCTGTTGAGAGAGGCCTGTAAGTTGATTTTCATATTAGCTAGGTTGTAATTTTAATGAGGAAAAAGGGTTATGCCTGTAAGGGTGAGGAAAGCTGTGGTTTGATGTAAAACCTTTGTCTGCATTGCCTGGTTTGCTTTGGCTGTCCATGTGTGAGGAGTAGCCTAAGGATTTGATGGGGCTTCTCTGCAGGGTGGCATTTTTTTTCCAGGTCTGTGTACATGTGTAAGTCAGTGTGCTCCCAGACATAAACACAAAAGGTTTATCTTGCATATGATAGGAAGACAGAACTTCATTCTTGGAAACTTATTGCCCTCTCCAGACCCTGAAATGGAACTTAAGCAGTCAAATATCATTCTGGCAAATGTGATTCCCACCCCGACTCTGTTTTTTCTATTTGATAGTGGTCAAGGTGCTGTAGGAAGCTTTTTGCTGATGTTAGGAATACCTGCCTCTAGCTCTTGGCTGTGATTTGAGCAAGTGCTGACTCTCATACCTGAAATCAAGGGCAGCCTGCTTTGATCATAAAATACCCCACATTTTATAGCTCTTTAGGAGATAACACCTGAGGGCTTACACATGTTTCCTTGCCACGTTGTTTCTGTAGTTTCTGCCAGGTTTTACTGCACCTGCAGCAAATCAGTTTGAGTGTAGCTGAGTTTAAACCTCTCACTAGAGGAGGCAGCAAAATGCTTGATCATCATTTCAGATATGGACCCCCATTTCAGCAGTGGTTTCAGTGTGGTTACGTTCAGTAGCCACACTGACTAAATGTAAAATGAGGACAACAGTATTGCTGAAATACATTCAAGTTTGTGGACCATGAAGTGCTCTGGTGAGAGCCAGAGAGCTTTCTCTTGTGACTGTCCTCTGGCTTCAGGCTGCACTTTGAGGAGTTTGTGGTAAATAATGCACCAGGCTTTGCAAAGGACCATCAGACAAGATGTTTGTTTGGTGAACTGCATCTGTTTCATGTACTGAAAGAGGCAATAGCCTACAGAAAAAGTGTCATTGCACAATCACATGCTGTCATTATTGCTACACGCAAAGGAATCCCAATTATGATCATATAGACATCATTTTGCCATTTTAAAACAGAGGATTTCAGAGTCAGTTGTCAGAAACTCAAAGTCCTTTTTTTTCTCCTGAACTGTGCTGGTGGATGGTTATGCGTTTTGTGACAGCAATTTTCAGCTGAAGCACCTACTTCCTGCTATGTCCTCTGCTCCTTTAGGAAGAGGCAAGTTCACAATGTTGTGGGGGAATTCCTTCTGTCTTCCTGTTGTGCAATCCCCACAGATTTATCTTATATTTGATTAACAGCATGGCTTCTGCCAAAGGGAATATCGGTAAATCCAGGATTTGTAAGAACTTTGCAGAAGCTGATCATGCTTGGAATACTTCATCTGTTCTTGTTCATAATTTAGGTTGCTATTGTTAATATAGTTGAAGGAGTTGACAGTCACAGATATAATTCCTATTGGAAAGCAATGGTTACTGCCCTTATGGGGTTTGCCAACACACACTTTTGCAGAATCGTTGTTTTTGGATCATCTGTTTCTTGTTCAGTGTCCGTGACTAATTAGCTCATAAAAAAGTCATTGAACTAATATCTTACAGAGAAACTGTGATGTCAGATTTGATCCCCTAATTGCTCTTATAATTGGCATTTATTGGAGCTCTTTCACAAGTCAGGGCAACAGACCTCATTTGTTTTATGTAGAATGTTGTAAAAACAATTGAACTGGCAGCTGATTACAGTTTTCTGTTCAGTAAGCAATTTTGGAAGACTGTGGGCTAGACAGTTATCTGATTTGCCTAGGTTGTAGAAGTTAAATGTAAAGAGATGAATTTTCAGTATATGGCTCTGTGTTAGAAATTACATGCATTAGTGGTTTAGCTGGTGTGTTGTCTGCTTTATAAATGTTTATATTGCAGCCTTCTGCTAATAGATATTGATGACAGGCAGGGTTGTGAAGGCACAGTGTATGGCAGTGATCATTAGTTATGGCCCAACAATGATCCATCTACACGTGTTTGGTAGCATATCCAGTTCTAACCCATGCTCATGGAAACAGCAGCTATTCTGTTGTTCCTTAATAATTTAACACAAAGTCACTGTCAAAAGGGATGTAAATGTTTAATTTTTTATATTGGGCATACTCAAGTTTTAAAACTCTTTAAGCATAAGTGAGCCTGGAAATAAAATTATGCTGATGCTTATGTAAAACTTGTCTTATTAATTCTGAAACAATTTGGAATGTTTTCTGACTGCCTAACTATGTGTATAAAGGAAATATGCAGTCTTTGTTCTGAAACTACAGAGAGCTCTGTGGTGGAAGGCAACTTTGAAATGTCACACTCTTGTCAAGGAAAAATAATTCATTGACCCTTGTCCATAAAAATTGGTGGAAAAATTCTATAGTTATGAGCAGTCTCTGGATCTGAAGTCTCAAAAGTGTCAAGAACATGGTAAGTTTGAATTAAGTGATGAGGGCTATTTTGACATCAAAATTTTTAACTTTTGCTATATGGCTCCTCTCAAATTCTGTAGTTCTTTCTCAGGTGCACATCAGCTCTGAACAGCATGGGGTTTGTGGAATGATCACTTCAAGCTGCAGACACAAAATTGAGCATTTTTTCAAGTATTTTTCATTTAGAGATAGTCTTTTGGAATTGTTGGCCTTAAATTTTTGTAACTGTAACAATGACTGTCTAATATCAATTAAAATAATAAGTGAAGTATTTCTTGTGGCATTCATCCTGAAACCAAAGCGTGATTAGCAAGTAATTAACTGTCACTATTATGTCTTTGCATGACTACACTGGCTGGATCCCAGAAATACTGATTTTTCCTAGTGGTGAAAAAAATCAAGGGCTTCTCTGGGTGTTGAGTTCAGGTGGCAGAGTACAAACTCCTGTGACAAACGTGAAAAATAACCTGAGGGCCTTATCCCAGGTGCAGAAGCCTGTAGGGCAAGGACTGCTGAGCTTTTCTGTGCCCACAGCGCTGTGGTGAACACCTCACTTTTTGCATTGGCAAGCTCTTAGTTTCTCTGGGGATGTTGATACTTTTTTTTTTGAACATGGACCTCTTCAGGCCACTTAAAATTGTCGTTTCTGTTTTATTTCTTCACATTTGATAACTTCGGAGAAAATGCCTCTGCTTATGCAAACTTAATCTGTGATCTTTGGGAAAAAGGATTTAGTGCATTTGATGAGATTATTCAACACTTTGTGCAGACAGTAGACATACGCAAACCTGTGTACTGGACATGGTAAAATTGCCCAAAGAAGGCACTTAGGTGATTTGTAGTAAGACCTCATAGGAGCCTTGAAAATTCTTGGGACAGCTGTAGTGGATTTATATCCCAGAGAACACATCTTGCCAAAATTCTTCCATGCATTCAACCCTTGGGAGTTAATTAGTCCTTGGCACTGGCAAATTTTTCCTCTGGGCATTTAAAAAGGTTCAGCTGTACCCCAAATAATCTCTTGGTTCATGTCTGACAGATGATTAGGCCAGATAAACTTGATGTCCAAAGTATTAGCAATAGATGCAAGTATGGACTGAAGATTTAAAAATCATTTTATGAATTACAAAGTGTTTGATCTAATGATTGTGGTTTCTGAACTTTTTGACAGATACCTTTGAGGTGAGATGCAAGATGTGGAGAGGAGGGAATCACTAGATCAGGCTCAGTAATAACCTTTTTTGGTTTACTGTACATTTGATCATATAAATGTGCTTACTAATACAAAAGCTAATCCCTTATATTGGTGATCTCATGTGAATAGAGTTAATTTGTATTTGTTGTTGGATCAGAAATATTACAGGAGGTTTTAGTGTGCTGTTTACACAGGGGAAAATCTGTAAGCACCTGTAGTCCATCTGAATGTTTCTGTTGTCACTGCAGGGCACAGGAAACCACAAATAATTGTAGAATAGTGAAAGCTAATCCTTATCCTAGACCATTGTGGTTAAGATATTTCTATCCAGCACATATCTTCAGACCTATGTCAACTTTTATTACTAATTTGCAATTCCTCAGTATGCCTTTTTTCTTGGCCATTATTTATCTCACTTTCACAGGCTAATAATTTCATCTCTTGCTTTACTTTTATTTCAGTGCTTGACTGGGTTAGATGACAGAATGTGCAGATGTATTTGTCAGTGCTTTAGGTCATGTGTCTGTTCAGAGTGGGGTTGTCATCTCACTGCTTTGAGAGAGAACAGACATCTTTTTTACTGGGTCCATTTCTTAGGGAAGTGTAGTGCTTAAAAAGTTATGCTTGTGACCTTCTGTTGAATTTGTTTTGTTACTTTCATTTCCATTCAGATTGTTGCATTCTGGAATAAGGAGTCACTATCACTGGCCTGGTCAGATGGATTTTGAGATTAGTAGGACTCTGTGGTTTAGATTTGCTGTAGGATTTGGGTTGCTGGTTTAAATTACAGGCTGTGTTCTGGGGAGTTGGGAAGAGGAAATACCTTCCTGAACTTGACAGACAAGTTCATGTGCTGAAGATACACAAGTAGCTGGGTAAGAATTTGTTCCTGATGAAGTCATAAAACTGATGTTTCATTACCTGACTTCCTTACAAGCCTTTTTAATTTTCTCTCAAGAGGAAGCAGAATTTTCATCTGTATGGTTTGTGTTAGAAGACTATAATTGCATTTTTGATCCAAGGCATGTGATTAAATGAAGGTGTGGGGTGAGAGATGATGTACTCACATACTGTCATGAGCAGTATTAAACAGCATAGGCTGTGCTCTCAGGGCAGGGAGTTACCCTGTGTAGCAAATGCTGATTTTCTGGCATGTGTAAAGCATCATAGCTGATACTGAAGTTTCTTGATTGAAATATCTCGAGATAAATCAGAAATAGCTAGATGGTCTGATATTATGCCACAAACTCTGAGCTTTGGCCTCTTAGCCTAATGCAAGTCTTATGAAAACAGGTTGCTGGGATTTTGCGAGTTGTTTTGGATTTATTTGGGATTTTAGAGTTTTTTGTTTCTTTTTTGGGGGCTTGTTTTTAACATAGCTAAATCTTGTCTATAAAGTGGTGGTGTTTCAAGGCAGAAGTTGGTGTGTCTTCAGCCCCAGCCCTGGTGTTCCCAGGTCTGTGACATAAATTGGGAGCCACAAGAAGGAACCCAGAAATGAGTTCTGCAGAATATATATCAGCAGACATGCTGAATGTCTTCTAAACTTCAGATCAGGCTCCTAAAGATCCATTTCAGCTGTGATTGTTGGAGACAGAGAAATATAAATGGGCTCTTTCTGCTGGCGCTTGTCACATGGGACAGTCACTCTTTGTGTAAGAGTCTGTATGAGCTTCACTTGCCTTTTTTTCTGGCTTTTGACTTTCTGCCTAAGAATAGAGCCTCAAATTTTAGTACTTGCACTGTGAGAACTGTTAGATACGTTTAGTTACAGTGAGCACTCTTCCAAGTGTTGTTTATTGGGACAGAAGGGAGGGAATGATTAGAAAGCTGTTGTTTATATCTACATTTGCTGATTATTCTTACTAGCATGCCAAATATCTAATGAAAAACTGCCTTGTGAATTGTTGATTTATTTATTTATTTCTTGAACAAAGCCTGATGTGCTGATGTGATCTTATGGTTCCATAGGGGTAGGCTAATATACTCTAAGTAGCATTAATCTGGAACTGTCTTGGCATTTTTAACCCCATCTGTGAGATTAATGCAAGACTTTGATGTTTTCCCCACTTCCCTTCTGTCTTTACTATTAATTTATACAGTAATACTGGATACTTACTATGTTGAAGTTGGAAAGGAAAAAAATCTGTTACTTAAATTTATATAAAGGCAAGCTTTGTGATTTTTCATTTTTCCTTTCAAGTGGTGTTTGCATTTATCTAAGGTGAGAGAAAAAACAGTGGAGCCTGTATGGAGTGAAAAAGGAAGTTTTCAGTCCCTTCTACAGATCCAGATGTTCTTACCATAAGAGAAGCCTTGACTGTAACAGATAGAGCTTTGCATGAGTTCTGTTCATGCTTTGGCATGTCTAGGTGTACTAAAGCATCTTTAAGGACAAGTTGGTAAACCTCTGACTAGCTTAAGGATGCCAGCATCCTTAAAATGATGATTTTTAAATTGTACTGAAGTCTGGAGTAGGCAGTATTCCTTGGCACAGAGAGGATGAGTGTTGATAAACCTGTGTTTAGAACCTGGATGTTCCTTTCAGTGTCACTGTATGCATGTCCTTCCTTTAGATTGAGAGGCAATTTAGTTTAGTTTTCACAAAGGAAAACCACAAATTACTTAGTGTACTGAAGTCCTTAGCTACCAGCCTCAATTAGCATAACACAAAATGCAGAATGAATGCAGGAAGAGCAAGACTGACTTAGCCTTGAATTTTCTGCTGTGTCTGTATTACTGTGCTACAAGGCTTCATTCAGCAGACCTGACAGACAACTGGAGACACAAAATGTTAAAGAATAAATCCCATTTTAATCTCTCTAGGGGGAAAAATCCACCAACTTTTGGAACTGAGATAGTAATTAGGCTGAAACAGTATAGATTAGACCCACTTCATGTGGAATTTAATTGTTTGAAAGCAAGTAAATTAACAGAGTCTGCTCACTTTGGGGAAGGGTTTGAGTGTAGGGTTTTTGTCAAAAATTTTAATATAGTCTGTGCTCTAACTTGTTAATTTAACATTCTTCTTGCAATTTGTCATCAATTCAAAGACAATGAGTTTTTTGTAAATGAAATAGCTCTTCTTGGTAGAAAAAAATGTCAAAACTGGCTGGATTGAACTTTGGTTCCTCCTTAACAACCAGGCAGGTAAGAC
>WEKY01021080.1:71109-179033 GCA_013390045.1 Picathartes gymnocephalus | reverse complement strand
CCTTAACAACCAGGCAGGTAAGACAATACCCCCTCCTTTTTTATATTTGAGATTTCCAGCCCTTTGCTTCCCCTCAGCTTGTTTGCTTCCTCTTTGCTACCTAGGAATTGCCAATGGCTCCAGCACAGCTACCAGGGAAGCAGATTTCCTGAGATTAAGGAAGAGATGGAGTCATTTTCCCCACTCTGATTTGAGTCAAGATTCACAAGATGCACAGGGCATCCACCTCTCGTGGGGAGGGGAAGGCACTCTGTGGTGTTCCCATCAACCTTTCACCAGGGATAAAGGAGCAAAGACACGAGACACTGCTGGTGGAGCCACACAGGCACCAGGAAGGCACTGGGCAAGGAGAGGTCCACTTTGTGTGGGAGCTGCTGAACTTCTCATTTTAAGCAAGGATGGGAATGAAGGAATCCAGGATGTAGTGGCCTGGTGCTATCATCCTTTATGCAGTGGAAGAGAGGACGGTACTGGTCACAAAGTGGCCGTAGTTATAGGCAAGGTGAAAATTTGGGGTCAAATGTGGGGACTCTTGTGAGAAAGGCAGCCTTGGGCTGGCTCTGTTTGCCTTGGCTGCAGCTTTTTGGTGCTGTTTGCATCTGCTGCTTGGGGAAAGGTTCTCTCAGAGCAGCTGCACAGGAGTTCTGCAGTACTGTGAGCTCCTCCTGCTTGTGCAAGCCCGGCCTTGGCAGTGGCTGCTGCTGCTGGTGTAGGGCTGCTGGAGTGAGGAGTGTTTATCTCTGAGCAGGGGAGGCTCATGGGCCATGCTAGGAGGTATACCAGATGATTTCTTGTCCACTGCCTGACTTTCAGATGAGAAATTGGGTACTAAAAACACCTTAGTTTAGGTATTAGGAGGGTTTAAGTGTCATCCCTTCCTCCTTCAAGAAGCCCAGACCCACAGTGCTGCTTTAGTTGCTTTTTGCTATTTGACTGTGAAGTATAGGACATTGTATTTTTAGTGGCAGCTTTAGGTTTCAAAGCATCCTGTGTCAAGGTCTCAAGAATCATTTGAACATGTGACTTCTTTTTTTCTGCTGGCACAGGAGGTTTAAATGTGGCAGTAAATAGTAATAACATTTTAAGTTGGATATGTCTGTGGAATGTAGTTTGGTTTAAAAGGAGGAACACAAGTTTAGATTTGTTTCCAGTGATAGGCCATTTTGAAAAATTGTTCAGTTTATGGACAATATTTTCAAATTTTTCTTGCTGGGTTTTCAGTAAGCAGGTTAATGGTGTGTGTTACTCAGACAGATTGCAGTGAAACGGCAAAGAGACCCAGAGAGATCTAGTCATCCCTAACTTACTGTGAAACCCTTTGCATGCTGGTCACTACAAGAATTAAGCTGGAATTAAAGGGAAGGAGGGAAGAACTGAGCCCAGCTGGCTGTGCCTTTCCTCAGAGGGTGACTGAACTGTTTTGTACACAGACCATGAACAGAGAAGTGGTGACTGTAATCTTCCTCCTTAGCCTCTTACATGTCCAGTTAGAAAAGGCAAAGGCTAATCCAAAAGTCCAATTTCCTGGCCTGGATTTGAACAAGGGGCTGATAATCCTGACCTCTTTCTTGTTCTCCCTTTTTCCTGGAGGAACTATAACCCTTGGGATGCGTCTGTGTTTTATTGCCTGTTACCTGTGGTGCAAAATCCCGCTGTGTTGGTGGTGTTGTAGCTCTGCGGTGAGCTGTGCTCACAGGACACTGTGGGTGAAGACTTCACCTGGCACACTCTTTTACAGAGTCTTTAGGGCATAGTGGGCAGGCAAAGGCCACCTTTGGAGGCACTGTGGGTTTGTTTTACCATCGCAGATAAATCTGTTCTGCAATGTGTTCGTTGTACTGTGAATGAAAGAGCGGATGTTTTGATTTGAAAGGGAATCTTGCTTGTAAATCTTGAGTATAAACAAACTGTGGGAAGGAAGCCATACTGGAAAGCAAAAGAGCCTTCCTGGACCATCTTCTGGTTCAGCAAGTAATAACCCTTATGGTGTTTTGCACCAGTGACAAATGTGTGTGTACATGTGTTTTTAGAAGGGCTTCCAAAGGGCTGCGTGTGGGTTTGTTTATGGTTCTGTTATGCAAAGCACGGGATATTCCCAGCTCTGCTCCCCCTCCGGGTTCCAGTTCCCACCTGCTTTTGTGTGCCCCCCGTGAGCTGCTGGCTGCTGCAGGGAGCAGGGCTGGTAAACGATAGAGCTGTCTTTCTGCCTCTGTATCACTCTGCTCTTGCTGAAGTGCGGAATGAAAAGCAATTAGCATTTGATGCCATTTATGAGGAAACTGAGCTGGGTTTGCTTTTCCCCAGGGTGCTGTGGGTGTGACTGATGGAACAGCGCCAGAAGAATTTGGCAAAGTAGCCGACTGTAAAGGGAAAAATCTTTTTCCTGATGATGGATGGCACTTAGAAAGCAGCTGAGCCTAAAAGCCATTTCTCATGCTAAGGCTCTGCAATGTGCAGGTCAGCCATCGAGCAAATGCAAGCCTTCAAAATGAGAGCTAATAGCTTGGCAGGTGATGCCTGACATGAAGCAAGTGATTCGATTTTAGTTCTTGAGTGTGTGGGGTTTGGTAGTTCTTCTGTGGATTGTAACATCTAGTAATTCTAATGTTTTTCTACTATTACATAGTCATCTGTTTCTAGGTTCAGAATTATCTTAAAGAAAACACAATTAATATGGAAATATATTTTCATACTCAAATATAGTATATTTTCCAATATTTAAAAAGGGATTTCTATTTAACTGCTGCACATGATGTTAAGAATATAGGATTAAAAATATACATTTCAGCTGAGCATTTGCTAAAATATTGGTCCCTCATTTTTCTGTGGAGCAAATTGACAGCTACCTGGGACAGAGAATCATGTGTTGCTCCAAAGAAATGGTCATGGAGTTGTGGAGGTGAGATTTGAGAGGAAAATCCATAGTGGAGTGAAGGTAGATTTACCTAGGGTAATGGTTGGAAAAGACACTTGTCTAATTTGACATGCAACATTCATAGCTCTTGGAGAGCTTAAGTTGTCATTTACTGCTGATTTGGTAAAAGAGGAATGCTGTCTGGAGTACTGCTGGAGGAAAGGCTTCCTGGGAAATATCCAAATACTGAGTTTACCCCTGTAAGTTTCAGAGCTGTTTCTTGAAGAGATCTGAACTTTGAAACAGCTGCTTTTGTTTGATGCTGAAGTTTGAGAAGATGAATGACAGAATTTTTATATGGAAAGTCCAATAATGATAAAGTAAGCAACAAAGTCCTAAACCACTGTAAAAAGTGGATTTTTCTCTGAGGAGATAGGCCTGTGAGAGTCAGTCACTGGCACGTTATCTGTTCCTCTGTGAACACAGGCAGTTCTAATCTTTGAACTCCTTGTTAAGCGCTGTATTTATTTCTGTTTAAAGGGTTACGTTTTGAGAGCTGTTCTCTCTACAACCAAGTAATGTATTATTCAAAACACAGACTTCACAAATAGGTTTTGAGAGATTCTATTCTCTACGCAGCAGCATCTTGACAATAAGTACTTCTAGTGTGTCTGAAACTCCCTGTGTTTACCAATTATCTGTGATGCTTAAATTGATTTGTTAATCACAAAGCTGGAGTTCTGTTTTACATGAATGTATTGACACATTATGAATGAGTTAATTATGAATGCAAAGTTTTCATCTTTATTGTAATAAAAGATTTATTATCCAACATTTGGAAAAGTATTTTTCACGGCAGACATATTCATATCTTGATACACTTGTGCACTCTATGCAGTTTTCCTACGACCATTTCAGCTTAGCGATGGCTTCTGATTGATTTATGGGAAATAAATTGTGGAACAAACAGTAGATTGCTTGCAACATGGATGTCAGTTCCCTTAGACTGTAGAAATAATGAATATATTAAAGTTTTATATGCAAAATATTGTACTCTCTTAAAATTTAAAAAGTGAAAATCTAAAATGTTCAGGGTGATGCTTTAGCTAAAATTTATCCATTCAGTTTAGGGTGACCCTTGGCAAAATCTTTCTTTGTATGTCAAAGACATAGTCATACTACTAAATTTTAAGCAAGAGCGAGAGCACCAGATGGATGGTGGTATATGTAATTTCTGCTTGATTTAAGTTTACAAGACTTTAGAATTTCTGATTTTTGAAGAGGTAACAAACTCAATGCATGGAGAGAAGAACATGAAATGTTCCTACTGCATTTTAGAACATGGATATTCATAATGATACCTTTTGGTAGATTGATGCTCCGGACTTTGACTGACTTTGTGCTAATATTGTGATAAGTTTTTTAATCAAGCAGTTAACATAACATTTTATTGCCTGATGAAGCAATAGAGTGGCATAAAGCATCAGTTTGCTAGTGCACATGGCATTGCCATACCATTGTTTAGTGTGCTTTGGTTTACCAATACTTCCTCGTTTTTATAAATTCAGGGAATGTTGGCTACAAAAACCTGCCAAGTAGTGACTTAGCCAAAAATTAGTTAAGGATTGTTAAAATAACTGTTTCATTTTGCCTTTGTTTGTACCTGATGCTTTCTACAGATGTTTCTGTTATTTCAAATACTAGATCTGACTCAAGTAAGAAGCATGAATGTTGTTTGGAAATACTCCTTAGTTTCCTTCTGTGGTGTCTCGGTATGGCTGGCATTTTTCCTGCTTGTGACTGCATCTGCATTTGGAATGTGACAGCCCCAAGCTGCTTTTCCTGTAGGTTCTATCAGGTTTTTTCATGGTAAACTGCCAGTTTTTTTAACCAGTCTTCATTATGAACCTTCCTAGACGGTTATGAGGAAGGAATAGGATGGCTTTTAACGAATTTCTCTTCTGAGACTTTAATTAGCTGCCTTGCTTACAAAGAGTAGGTGATTGGTCATCCCTTGCCTCTTGTGGAAGAGGACACTTGTCCTGCTGTGCAACAAGACGTGTGACAAAAGCATGCTGACAAGTAACAGAAAAGGGCAACACTGCTTTATCCAGGCTTTTTCCTAACAGGAATGCCCCTTTCTGTTTACTTCTATGGAAAATACAAAGTTAACCTCTGACAGGGTTCAAGTGTATCCCAGCTAGCAAAGGTGTAGACTTTAGCAAGACAAGGTAACAGGAGGCTGCTGCTGCACAACATGGACCCTGATCACCCACCCACAGTGATGCCTGAAACCATTTTGGTAAGGATGGCATTAAAAAAAGGTAGCTTATTTTCTTTTACTTCCAAGTGTATAAAGAAGACTCAGCAGAAGCTGAAAAAATACATTATCTTCCAAATAACCATGCCAACTTGATATCTATATTATACTGGTGATGTGTTTTCTGAGATTTGGCCACACCTGGAGGAGACACCACCTAGTACTTGATTGCTGCTCCTTGTCATAGAGCTCTCCTCATATAGTAGTAAGAATGATAGCAGGAACATGAACAAATCTGTTTATTTTACTGATCTTCTCTTATCAGAGTAATTGCTAAGTAAGTGTTGCTGTAACTGCAGTAGCTAAGGTCACTTAAATTTGACATCTGAGTCTTCCAAATTTCTTGTCTTCCCTTTCATAGTTAAAATTTTGTTTCACTGCTGGAGATAACCAAACTTATGGAAATAAAGGATGAGCTTTTTCTTTTTATTGTAGTAAAGAGAAGGCAGAATTCTAATTTCAGGAGTACCTTATACAAATTTTGTAGACATGGATTGTCCAGAACTTAAGGATACAAAAATATTTTTCCCAACATGCACTTAGAAACCCCCTGCTGCTGTGTTGGGAAATACTCCTATTACAGGCAATTAAGAGGACACATGAAAACAGTTCCTTCTTTCTCAAGGCTGTGTACTCAGCATCATAAAAATGCCATGCATTATGAAACATGAAATTCCAGAGGTGGTAATAAAAAAAAAAAATAGGCTGCTAATCCAGTTTGTCTCTTCTTGAGTTTCTTTACAGGTTAAAGGTTTAGTCAAAAGGTTGTCTTGTGTGGTTAGAGTTGCTAGGGGCCAGGTTGGAGCTGAAAACCTAAAGGGTATCAATACAAAGTGGAACAGCTCCTGGTGATGCAAAGCTTAAGAGCTCTGTATCACAAATATTCAGGCTCATCAATTATTCTTCTCATTGCTGTACACTAAGACATAGAAATGGTCTTCTAGGAGTTTTACAGTCTGAGAAACGTTGTGCTTCCAAACCTAGGAGCTTTTATCTCTTTCAAGGTGTTCCTGGGAATAGTGGAAGGAGAGGTGAAGCAAAGGAGGGCTGCTGCAGACTCAGTGCACTTCCCTGGCTCACTAGGATTAGCACTATCCCCACTGTTCAAAGGAAGGAGCAGCCTGAAGGTTGCAGTCACAGCATGTGTGGTTTTGTTTTGGTAAACGATATATGATCATCTGTGATTTGCTTGAATCAAGTTTAATAGGGTCCAGGTGAATGAATCCTGGCAGCTGCTTCCATTAAGGATATTTTTATTTGAAGCTTCCTAGGTGGCATGTTTCATGCTGTTTAGTTGCAAGATCTTCATGTTCTGCCAAAAAAAGAAGAAAGAAAGAGGAAGTATGTTCCAAAATGTTTCTCTTGTTTTTTAACCAGAGAAGTGGAAGTGGTTTTTTGGTATAATGGAATGATGATTTTCTGCCAAGGAGGTACTACAGCCACTTTGTGTCTGACAGTGTATTATGGCATATTTGACAATGCTGGAAACCAAGGAATTAGCATTATATTTAATGCACAGCTTGTTTCTCTCAAAATACAATTTCTGTTTCTGACAACCTTACGTAAGAGGTGTTAAATGAAACAGGTGATCTCTAGCAGATGGTACCCCTGACTGTGATAACATTCAGAAGATACCTGTTCGTATTCCAGAAGTCTTAGGGCGGCTATTTCTTAACCTGTGTTTGTGAGCTGTTGTGTTGTCTACTGCCCTCCAGATGATTTGGGGCATTTTCAGGCCCATATGAATGGATGTGTCTGGCTATGTTGGTGTCTATCTAAATTACAGTTTTGAGGTCTTGTCAGTCACTGATGTCTGAAATAATGGATCTGTAAGAAGACCGCCCTCTGTGACGCCTGAGTCTCAGCTGGAGGTGCATTGTTGTTCTGTGCTAGTCAGAGATGGTGAAGGATGGGAGAGAAAATGAGTTGAAATGGAAACGGAGTAGGTGATTTTTGCTTTGTCTCCATCTTAATGAAGTTTGACTTCAAAATACAGCCATGACCATGATGCCTTGCTTATAAAGTTACTGAGCACATACAATTGTATGACTGCAGAAAAGAGCTGTGAAGATGTGCAGAAGATTGCCAATTAGAGACTTAATGCTTTTCAGAAAGAGCAATTACAAATGCCTTTACTATATAGGAAACCAGCAGGTAGTGATGCTTGTGTTCGTTTAGAGGGAGACACATAACAAGTATCAATCACTAGAACAGATGCCTAATAACTGACTTTGGAGGTGAGGCATATGTTTTTGACAATGAAGATGATTCATCTTTTGGACAAGCTAGCATTTGGGAAAACATTGGAGCCATCCATTGAGACATTGAAATTGAAAATGTAAATTTTTGCTATAGCTTTTCAAAGGTGGAAATCCTTCCTAGATGAAATTTAATGGCCTGTGACAGGTGCAGCAGGTAATTTGGTCATGAAATTTAGAAATGCTCTTGCCTCCTAGTTTAGCATTCTGATGTGTTGTTGGCTGTTTCATCTGGAAATAGTCTCCATTGCTTACTGTTTTTTTCCTGAAGTGTGGTGTTGTTTTAAGGGTTCAGAGACAAGCTCCCAGAACACTTTAACTGGTCACTTCTTGGCATGGCAGAAGCTTCTTCCTTCTTAGGATATGTCTTTAATAGGCAGCTTCTCTTTGATTTGTGTTTCTTGATTTTTTTCATATTGTCCAAACTCTGTAACCTCCTGCGGTAGTGTTTTTAAAAAAGAGCCATTTCTTAGGCTTGTGACAGGTGTAGATTCAATTTGTCCTTTTTCTTCTTGTAATAAGCCATATTAGAAACAAGGTTTGGTCTTTAACTTACTGATATTTTAACGATTTATTATTTATGGTTTCAGGATGTACTCAAATATTTTGGTGCCTTCAGCAATGCATTGAATTGAACTCGTAGCACAACGCGCTGCAGCATCATATTCTTCATTATTGTAAGGTTGAAAACTCAGCTATGTTCTTTAAAAAAGACCTAGGAGATTGGGGGGATAGAACATCTTACCAGTTTTTTGTGTAGTAGTCCGTTTCATTCCCCACTGTGTGGATTTTGTTGTAGTATGAGAGGTAGTGTTTCAATTCCTGTAGTTTGGCTTTAACAGCAGAACTGACAGGGCTGGTAGGGTGGCTGTGGACAGGTGCCTTTTGAGCTGCTTTGCCTTGAGGTAGAATGCCCCCTGTGATAACAGTGCCCTGCCCTTCACAGAGGGCTCTCTTTCCATTGCACTGCGGTGTGTGCCTGCAGGCCCTGTCAGGAGTGTGTGGGTCACAGGTACCAGCTGGGAGATGGGAGGCAGCTCCTTTCCCGCAGGAATCTGGAGCACGGGAGCTTTTGGAGACGAGTTCCCAGAGACAACAGGACACCTGGCAAGTGCTGCAGAAAGGCACAGCTCCCATGAAGTGACAGAAGGTGTGGTGAAGAGAAAAGCCCCAGGGACACCGCGCTCCATAAGGAAGAGAAGCAGCTAAATTAGTCTGCAGACTGACAAACCTGCTGAGCCCAAAAGGAGGATTCACTGGCATGGAACCAGTGGGCAGGGAAAAAAGGCTGTCTTTTTTTGGATCACTCATAGTGGGTTTTCTTTTCTCAACTGATTGATTATAACATATGCTTTGATGAAGCTCAGGTTTTTGGGTTTAGCAACCCTTGGGTGTTTTTGGCAACTTGTTGTAGGACAAATTCAGTTCTAGCCCAGGCGAGTTTGGAGTTCTAGGAGAGCATCACACAGCAGTGAAGTAGGAGCAGTGCACTCAAGTGTTGGAGGACTTGGATAAAGTCCGTAGTTGCTGTGGAATAGATAGCCATGTGAAGAGTTAGAAATTTTAAGAACAGTTGTGTGGAATCAGATTAATACTCTTTGTGCTGTCCTGTGTGTGGACTGATTTTCTCTTTTATTGAGGAAGAAGGTAAGAATGAAGGAGCACACAGAGTTACTTTCTTACTGATGTGTAAGTCAAGGACAACTTGAGTCAAAAAGGATTTCTTTTGTACTTAAGGGAACTGGATGGACATTTTACCCCTATAGATTTGTTCAGACAATTGTTGAATGCTTGAACATGTGGAACATGCAAAAACCGTGGGCTTTTATCAGTGTCCCAAGTTAGAAAGTCTGTGTGCATATGTATTAATACATAGGGGGAATTGTTGTTGTAATGGTGTTGATACAGTTGCCAAACATCAGGACGTTTTGATTTGGCCTCTGTATTTAAACTGACTGCTTAAGGGGTTAGTGGACATCTGTTCAACATTTTAGCACACCAGTTGAAATAACTAGTTAATAGATGGTCCTAGCTGTATGTTGTATAGTGCTAACTTTGGAAAAAAAAATGCCTTTTTATTCCAAGTTGACCTTTTTTTGTGTGTTCCTGATAAATAATTGATGTGGAACAGGGGAAGCGGCTGTGAAGTTTTGCTAGTTACATACGTAGTTAAATGGTGTCTTGCTTCCAGAGAATTGAGAGGCTGATGTAGGAAGGCCCTTGAAGGAACTTTTCAAAAGGAAATTGAGCACAATAATGTAAATTGAATGTAATTCCATTGGGTAGGAAATCTAGTGAATAGCTGAATTGTGAGAGAACAGAGGTATTGTAGTAGCTGTTCGGCTTTTAATTAAAATCAAAGCAGTCATATATTTTTTCCAGTTCTATGCACCATGAAAAATTAAGTTTGTACTTGATTTGTACAATACAGACCATGTCTTTGTAGGAGAATGCAGGAGGAAGCATGCAACGTCTTAGAACTGACTTAGAAACTTGGTGGGATTTTTGCGATCAATGGTTGCTAGAAAGCATTTTGATACCTATCAGTGATGCATATTTTATGTAAGTGCACGTTTGAACTGGACCTATCTGAATTTAGAGGATTTGCTGATAAAACATTGAGAAGGTCGTACCTGACTTAACTTCTGGAATACTGGAATTTATTTGATTTCTTTACAATTTGGCTTGTCCTTTTCAGACAATTTAATTATCCTTCAAATGACGCTCCAAAAATCCTATCACTCTAAAAACATGAAGTATGTGTGCTCCAGGAAAAACTCCAAAACTTGGGTTTTTCTGGTTTGTACAGGGTGATTTTTGCAAAAATGAGAGAGGAGAGAAATGGGCTTGCAGCAGTTGTAGAAGTTTTTTGATACGTGAGCAGGGATATCTAGAAGCCTTAGATAGCAAATACCTTACCAAAAAGGGATGGTTGGAAAAGAATTTCTTGTAAATGCCAAGGTTTGATGTTGTGCTCCTGACAGGAGTCGGGAAAGAAGGCAAGAAAATATTTAGGGATTTTGTGCTCTTGACCCATCTTTCTTTTGCAGTTGCTGTAGCAGCCATGGGAAGGGAGAGGGGGTTGGATCACATCAGCAATAGGAGAAGGGAGCTAACTAAAAACCCCTTGATCTTCAAAACACTGCTCAGAATGGCTGCACTGAAAGTGAACTTCATGTATGATACAGGAAGATTGCCTTCGGAAGCTCGCCATGCAGAACTGCTTTATGCTGTAATTCCAGCTTTTCCAGCACAAGACAAATCAATGCCTGATTCAACTGGTATCGCTTATGGGAATTGAATGTTTGCAGCAACAGCTCTCACGTCTCCTTGTATTTTCATTAGATCACAAAGTCAATGTTTCTTGCCATAAATCTGTTTTGTTTTGTTTTCATCCACAACAAACAGCCTGTTTTATTGTGATTATTTGTGGTGGTGGTATAGATTTGATACACAAGGGTGTCCTGGGGATTCTGTTCTGTTTACAGGTCTGTTTATAGAAAACCCATTTTGACATGTGGCCACTAATTGGTAAAGCTGTGATCATTTCATCCTACAGATATACCAAATGAAAAGTGTTTGTCAAATAAGGGTAACTTTTTAATGATGATCAACATGTATATGTCAATCACTTTGAGAGTTGTTAATAATAATTTCTTTAGTTAATATGGAAAAAACTATCTCTTGGGCTGCAGTGTATTAGAAGCAGGATTCAGATTATACTTGGCTAGAGGGAAAGGCTTCTATCATCTCCCTCCCACGCCCCAGCTACCTGTCAGGGGAGCTTAAAACCCATGTTTTTTAATGATTTTTAGATGACATCCAGGGCATTTCTCACTTAGGGAAGCTGATAACCTGCAGAGGCTTTGATGAGCTGGCCGGAGGTTTCTATGTCTCGTTCCACCTTGCTGTGGTACATCAGAGTCTTTCCTGTGTCTGCCCAACAGGCTTGCTTAGGGCTGGTTCTCTGTTACAGCTCTGTGGGAAGTTATCTTCCTTGTAACAGGCTTGGGTGTGGGTGTCTGTGCTTTTAAATTTTAAAAGCTACATTAGTGTTTTTCTATAGAAAATAGCTTGGTGAAATGAGGGCAGGGGAGCTTTATTTATGGTCCCATATTGGTCTCATGAATGTTTAGGTATCACTTTTGTGGCTTTTGCAGTTCTGTCTCTGCTGGCCTACCCTCTTCCCTACTTAGGGAAGTGTGACTTAATAGCCAGTAAAGTAAGTAAAACAAGTGAAAAATGTACTATGGGACTCTGAAGTTTTCCTCACCAAAGAGTTCACTGTTCTAAAATGCTAATTCCATATTTTGCTAGTCTTTCCTAAGTATCTCGTATCCTGGTTTTTCCCCAAGCATACGTATCTTAATGTTTTTGCAGTTGGGCTGCATTTCTCTTGGCTGTGACTGTATGGACATTACTGTGCCCTAAGAGAAGGTCAGCTGCATTCTTTCAGCATTTTTTGCTTTTTCATATATTTGTAGTCCAGGCTTCTGTGGAGAAATGCCTGTTTACTGTTGGATTATGTGAATACATGTGGTCACATCACAACATATTTAAAAATGCTACCCATGTTTTTCCTCTCTATGACAAGAATGAGTTATGGTTTTATACCTGGCTGTTTTGAATATGTAAGTTCATGTCCACTGAATGTTTATGTTGCTTCTAATCTGAAATGGAAAAATAGATAAGGTGGGGTTTTTTTAAAAAAACATAGTTATTTCCTGCAGAACTGCATACAGCCAGAGAAGATAGAACTGAGATCAGATGGAATTTTTGCAGGCATATTTAAGGGAGCTTGTGTTGGGTGTGGAGTGGGTTTCCTTGTTACCCCTCGGAGCTGGGCTTGTATGGGGCTTCACTGTTTGGTTCTAGTGCCTGTATGACCATCACCTCAGCAGCCCTCCCTGTGGGAGCCCTCAGAGTGGTATGGCTGGAACACCTGCATCTTGGGGATTCAAACTAAAGTCTGAAGAGAGGATCTCCATCTGCTCCTGGTCTGGAGTGTATTCCTTGGTGTACACATGCTTTCGAGAAGCTTCAGAACTCGGGGTGGGTTTTTCCCTCGTGGCAATTGTGCTTTTGCTTATTATGTGTGTGCAACAGGATTGCCCATTGTTATAATGAAATACCAGCCTTCGTGAAAGGGAACTCAATATTTTTACTGAAATTTAAGGAATATTAGCAAGGTCACAGTTCCGTAATACAACTTGAGTTATTGTCATATAACTTTTTTTTTTTCTGGTGTGTACTATTACATTGTGCCTCTAGGCATGAAAAGGCAATGCACATCTTAAAGAATATGACAGAATATCTAGCAACAGACTTAAGGAAATCAAAAACAACAAAAGAGTCCAGCAGGTTTTTACTGCTCTGTAGTATTTATGGGAAAGTGAATGGTTACAGGGTTGAACCTTGGTTTGAAGCAGACATCCCTGTAACATGCACATGAAAAGGGGTGTCCTTTAAATATTTTTGCTAGGTGGGAAGTGTTTAATCATAAAATTTACCAAATGAAAGAATACTTGGTAAGCTTTTATTCTTGTTTGGAAAGGAGAGATTGATTCAAACCCTAACCTGGCAAGAAATAGTTGATGGGCTGAAGTTATTAGTAATATTATTGCACTGAAGGCTATGGAGCACCAATGCAGGTTTAGAGCTTGTTTGTCCCTCTGTACAGCCAGTACAACATTTGGACCTTTTTTTGTAACAGAATTGTGTTTGAACAGCATTTAGAAGTAATATTCCCTAATTTGAGTGTTTTCCAAGGATGACCTCACCAGAACTTCACCATAGTGGTGTTTAACTAGAATAATGCACTCTCCAAAGCCAGCAATAGCAGTCTGGTGCAGGGCACATAATGCAAGGTCCCCTCCAGAATTTGTGGGTTGTGGTGTGTATTGATCTCCCATCATCTGTCAGTACAAGTTGATTGCTGCTATCTCAACAGACAGAGGTTTTAACCAAGAAAACAAAGGAGGGAAAAGTTACAGATGGCTAAAATGGTTTTGAATAGGAAGAGAGGAGGATACCAGTTACTGGCTGCAAAATGAGTTCTAGAATCAGGATGATATTTCAGGAAGGTGTATTTACTGAAGAATATAAACAGTAAGAACTCTTAATTTTTGTGAAAGATAATTTTCATCCATTTTAAAAGATCAAAACAAGCTTTAGCATGGAAGGAAGATAGTTAATGTGTACTTTATTTTCTCTCCTAATTAACTCAGTGTGCATCTTCCTGCTTCTAGGACAGGTGAGACTGAATGCATTTACAGTGATAAATGACCTTGGCCTGTTCAGCCAGTGCAGGGGTCACTGCATCTAAATTGTGGCAATGCCAAAATCTGTATTTTAGCAGGATACATTAGGTATCCATTTGGAACTGGAGTAAGATAAAGTGTGCTGTTTGTGCCTGACAGGGGATGTCTCACTGTGGTGCAAGTGTGTTTACTCAAAACTAGAGACTGTCCATGTGAAGCGCAGCTGTGGTGGCAGGAGGACTGTGCTGCTTTCTTAGAGGTCATTACTGCAGCAGAGTTAAAGAGGAGAGAAGCATTTTTATGTAATCTAAGTAGAATCTGAAAACAGCCTCCCAGATCCACATAAATGCTGCAGGATGCCTCTTCCTTCACAGGAACTCATGGGGGTTGCTCACTTTCATGGTGAGTCCTTGGGGAAGAGTGATGTATGACATCTAGTGAGACTCTCCTTCAGTCTGCACTGCTGAGTGTCTGCACTACAGTTTTCCATGGCATCCTTCCTGAAATGTTGTGCAATGTTGAAAGAATGTTATACACAGCTTCTTGTGTGCAGCATCTAGACTAGACTTTACTTGAAACTTGTTTGTGGGAGATGTTTAAATTTAATCCTGTTAATAGCTTTGGTTCAGGATAATTTTTGAGCTTCTTATCTAAAATTGTTTTATACATCTAATGTATTTTTTCACTATGACTTAGGCTTATCTTTGCTTTATGTAATGTGATTTGCAAAACTAAGTTGGAGAGTATCTGGGTTTAAGGTCACTGATTACAGCTTTTGTGGTAGAATGTTTTTTGCAAATAAAAATCTGAGAGAGCTTTTAAAAATTCAGATGATGATTGAACTTACCCACTTTAAATACATTACGCTTGTTATAAATCACTATCTGATGATATGGTTGAGAAACCCATGCAAACTACTTCTAAAAAGGTAATTGTTTTATGTCCTTTGTAGAGGGTTTTTTTTTCCATTCTGTTAATATCTATGAAATACCTCTATTTTAATTCAAAACATGCAGTAAAGCACAAAGTATTTCCATATAGTGTATTTTAGTGATTGATCATTATTGTAAGCTTGTAATTTGGCAGTCTTGTTTTTTGTATTGCCTCTTGCACTTGCTCCTCAATACAGTGTACTTATTGACATTTAAAACATATCTTAAGATAGAAATTTCAGTTTCTGTAGATAACCTTCTCTACCATCTTGCCTCATACAAAATGCTGAAATGTTTTAGTTGAAACAGTAGATGTCTGCATAGATTCTTCATGTAACTGTTATTCACTGTCTAATGGCAGTTAGGGTTTTTCTTAAAAGAAAGTATCTCTATGGCCAGGGTAATTTGAGAAGTCAGCATGGATGCCAAAAATGTTGCAGTTCCAGTGTTCAGTGCATTGTGCTGTGAAACAGTTTTGCACTTTTGTTCTTTCTCTTCTTACCTGGATTACTCCTGAAAAACAGGATGCATTATCCAGGAGGAGGCTGGGTGGTGCTTCTAGTTGTACTAAGTCATGCATTGACCAAGGCAATTTTCCTTAAGATGGGGATCAAGTTCTCTATGCGATGCTTTTGTGATGTTGGCATAACTCTGAGATTTTCAGTGAAGCCCATGACCCTCATTCCTTGCATTGCTTACATCCAGAAGGACAATTGTGGTTCATGTCCTGCTTTTATTTGGGTGCTCCATGCCTGTAATTAAGGGCAGTGTGGGTGGAGCCAAGGGTATAGAATAATGTTGTGTCCTACACATGAAATGTAGCCAAGAGCGGAGCAACTGAGAGTCTGTAAAAGCCATGATCATTGTAGAGAAAATACCATTACATTTTTCCAGAGTAATGTAGTATTTATTAGATACCTGATGCTTTTTGTCATTGTTTGCTTGAGTTTCATTTTCTGTGTGATTCCACTTAAGAATTACTTGGCCTTTTGTTCTTCTCTTACCTATTTTGTGGTATGACATGACTATAACATGGAATTATATAGTAGAGGCTGAAAAATTAGGTGCTGTCCACTGTGCTTTGATCCACAAGAGCAGTTCAAAATTGTGGGAGAGGAGTCCTGTGTGATTCCAGTCTTAACTGAGCTACTCTGAAGTACTGGGACACTTGGGCTGCGGTCGAAGAGCTGTGCAAAGGTGTGCTTTGACCCTTCCACGAAGGCAAAAGTAATATAACCAGCAGTGTTTTCAAGTGTAGTGAAATAGCAAAAAACATAGTGTTTCAGAAAAACCTAAAGGGATGCAATATTACAGCCCAGCAAAAGAAGAGCTTAATGTGTGAGTTTGAAAGCTTAGATGAAGGCTTTCCATGAGGAGTATGTGGCACCAGCATTCATTGTATGATCTCAAATTACTGAGAGAGAATCTTTCCCCACTTTGAATCATGTAAATTCAGATTTTAGGCAAAGATAGAGGATAAGATTACAACTTTGGTTGGATTTTTTACCTTCAGACAGATGCACTATTGTTAGTCTTTCATGTTGGCAATTGCTTGTCTCAGCCTGTCCATCCTGATTGAATTTTTATTTGCTTGGACTCTTGGTTAGAAGTGATGTGCCACTGGAGTGTCTGTGCATATTCTGAAGGTGTCACTGTTTCTCATCCAGGGATCCTGTAGGCTGAAATAGCTTCCTCAGTCCTTCTTTACATGGTGCTCTTTATGGTTGTTGTAATGACTGTAAGCTGATTGCTACCGATCAAATGAACCCTTGATACATATTCATGTGCAGATGGCAGGGGCTCAGCTCTGAACCCTGCCAATCCTTTGCAGTTGGTTGAGTGTCAATGTGCAAAATTCTCTAGTCTTAATAACACATTGCTGATCAACAGTCATGATTATTACTGAGTGTTGACATCACTTTTATTCATGAGTTTTGATAGCAGCACCAATTAAAGTTAGTGGCATCTAATGCGTCATTAGATAGAAATTTTATCCTTGGGATAATTTCTGTACTGAGTGCATTTTCTCATATGATGTGATGGCACCTTCAGCTGCTCCAAATGTAACTGTGTATCAATATGTGTTCACTATCAATATTGTGATGAGATGTTGGTTAGCTGGGATTTAGTTATGTTGTGATTTAGAGATTTAATCTGGTTTTATTTACTGATTGGAAAACTTCAAGTTGTTTGAGTTCTTTTCCTAAGTAAACCAAGGACTGAAGAGTTAAACAAGATTATATTTTGATGTTAAATGCATTTGCTTACTACTTTCTGTCTGGATGTAGAACAAGTGTATTTTATTACTGGGAAGTAACATGTCCATTTAGAAAATGACTTAGGCTACAATATTTGTGTTGGCAAATTTATTTTCCAGGCATAACAGTTCTGCTTTTTTTTCTATACCCATTTGTGGAAAGATGACATCATTATTAATCATGTTTCAAAGGCTGTGATGCTGAAGTTACTCTGTTCTATGCAGCTGTGGGCCCTAGGATGTAGGCAGACTGTCATCTGCAACCTGGCCTTTATAAAATAATTTCTTATAAGTCACAAACATAATCAAACTTTTATCTCCAGATAAAAACAATGCTTTTCTTTAAAACTGGCCCCAAATAAGTAGCTTGTCAGAACGTTTAAATCAAAATGGCCATCTAAACAGGAGGAAACAAGGCAGAGAATGTGCTTCCTTAAATCAACTCAAGGCAAGCAGGTGGCAGGCTTACAAAGAGAGGCTTGAATTCCAGTTTCGGTTTTATGGGACTTCTACATTTACAGAACCTGCACTGAAAAATTAGTGTCCAGTTGCTCAAATGTAGTAATGTACCTGTTCCTCTGGGGGTGAGGAGGGTGTCAATCAGTTCCCTGGCTTTTCAAAGGTTTTAAATTATGAAACTGTTGTAAGTCATAGAACAAAGTTGTGTGCTTCCTGAAATGCTCAGGCTTAATCTGTGTGAGACCTTGAAATATGTTTTTAGGCCAGAGGGCCGTGGGGTTGGACATGGGATTGCCTCCAGTGTGCAGATATTTCCAAGTCCAATCAAAAAAAGTTAGGATACATGATGAGACTTGTGTTGGCTATTTCAAAACAGTCTTCATTTGTGTGCAGTGACTTTAAGCTTCAGGAAAGCCTGAAAACCATGGAGGAGTGAATAATTAGTGTGAGAGTTGAGTAGTCGAGTCTAACCACAGCCTTGTATTTCTGTTTGCATGTCAGTTTAGCAAGCTGGTAATTTTTGGACATTCCTCACTTAACTCTCAGCTTCGTTTACTTAGGATAGTAAGCCCAAGATTGTCCTTTCTGAAATCTAAAAGAATGTTTCCCAATGCTTTGTGGGGTGGGAGGGAATCAATTTAGTAAAGTCATGTACTTGAGATTCCCTCCCCACACACTTCCTGCATTGTTCGTGTCTATTCTTCACCTTCCCTGTCTCCACTAGCTCCATTTCCAGCTCTACACGTGTCTTCAGACCATGTTTATAATCACTGCCTTCTTCAGTTACTGATCTAACAGATAATGTCTGGAGTACACACCGAAATCGTGCTTAGTACAATTAGACTTTTGTTTGGGGCTTTTTTGTGGTTTTCATCTCCAAGTAAAATTTGTTAGTGGTGTTCCATGAAACTTGCCGTTAAATATGTAACAGCTCCTCGTAAATGTTTGATTCCTGGTTTTACTCACATGTGACTTTCCTATCACTACACCAAATTTCCTGGTCAGAGGGATGGATTTGCAGTGTGTCCTCCTGGCACCACTGGTGCTTCCTGCTGCAGGAACTGGTGTTTTGCATGGTGAGTGTGGCACATTCTGGGCTGATTGCAGCTGCCTGTGTGAATTCTGCACTCCATGTGCATGAGGAGTATTTCAGGGGAATGCAAGCGGTACTTGGAACTTGCCAGGCTATAGCAGCTGTGTGAGGAAACCATCCTTGCCAAATGGTAAATCCTGCAGTGCCCAGGGTCACAACATAACCCTCTTTTTACAATGAGGAAGGGCCCTGTGGGAATAAATTCAGCACAGTGCACAACAGCTTTACAGGGAAAAGCTGCTCTGGGAGGCAGAGGTATTTTTCCAAAATGGTCCTGCATGAGTCATTTGGAGCTGCAAGCAATACCATAATTACATTATAAATTGTGGAGAGGAAGGAGTTCTGAATCTCAACTTCTAAATCGAGAAGTTTGTGTTTCTTGACTGCATAACAACTGCTTCTTAGCCTTGCATTACTTTCCCTGTCTCAACCTGGAGAGAATAGACCAGCTGAAGGCAAGATGGCTTGCCTGCTTCTGTGGCTCTCCTGGAAACAGTACTGCTAAGATCCAGGCTGAAGTACACAGCGCAGAGAAACTGTGTGTTGGTGCACTCTGCATGTATACACACACCAATGTGTGTTTGCACATGCTCCAATTCATTCCTAAAGACATAATTCACTGCCTTATGCATGTTTTTAGAGTGATACAGTGTGCAGATAGATCACTGTTCTTTCAGTCTCATGAGGCTGTCATGACCTGCTTGAAATTATTTCATCTCATAGATGTTTTGGAGCTGGAATATGGGTGGGCATAGATCAAAAAAGCTTTTTAAAACCTCCTCATGGATTACAATATTCCAACAGTCCAAAATTTTGTTTTGGTTTTTCCTTTTACTGATACCACAGACATTTTAAGATTTCTCATCCTGCTGTTTTCTAGCAGAATAGAAATATTAGCTGGTCAGGGTATTTTTCTTGGTTTTGTGGCATCTTTTATAATACCCATTAAAATGCACTGAGACAAGCTTTTGCCGTTGTTTGTAAACAACTATCTCAAATAGACATATGCCTGCAGACTGGTTTACATGAGAATAAGGGCTCTGTATGTGTGCAAAGACAGGCTGTGGAGGAAAAACTTGTGTGATCACGTGTTAGGTAATGAGCTCTAGGCTGGCTGTCCATTGTAACGCCAGGAGCTGTGTGTTAGCTGTCCTGTCAGAACTGTATGGTGTTCTTGTTAACTGGTTTGATTCAATTCCTTTTAAACACTTTGGAGAAGATCAAAGAATGAGGTATAGGAATGAAAGATTTGTGTTTGTACATAGTACTTACATATACAGCTGAACATAATCCAGTTTCTGTCAGTTTCCCCTATTTAACTTGCACTCTGCATTAAATACCAACTACCAAAAGTCCTGTGAGTCCTTGTTTTCTTTCATGTTTTTATGAAAAATTCTGATGTCCAGTACTCCTGTTGCATGTTTTGTCTACATTGTTGTTTTTTAATGAGAATAAGAATAGAACAAGCAGAAAAAAATGTAATGATGTTACCGAGAAAAACAAAATGCATTGTCTGAAAATAAGATGGGTTCACTGAGTGTGTTGTTCACTGTGGCAGTTAATTCAACCCTGGTCACAGCAGGGGAGGCTTGTCAGTGATTCACACAGAGCTGGCTTGTCTGTGCTGAGCAGAGTAATTCACATTAGCCAGTGACTTTTGCAATCTGACTAAAGTGCCCTGTGCTCCTTCCCAGTATCAGTGGAGGAGTACAAAGGAATTATCTCTGGAGTCCCTCAGCTGCTGACCTGTCAGTGGTGATGCACTGCCTGAATACCTGGGGAGACAAATCAAAATGCATGTAACTGTAGGAATAAAATGGAGTGGTAGCATCCTGGGATAGAGCTGTGTATATTGCTTGTTTCTCTAGTCCTAGAGACCTTCAGAATATCCCTGGGAGAAATGTCTCCCATGCAGAGGAATTAAGCAATATCCTACTTGCATGTTTCTTCCCTGTTCAAGAGTGACTGCATCTTCAGTCTCAGCTTTGCAAACACGTTATTACTTAAGGTGTGAGAAATTACTATGTCTAATTTGCCAACTTTCTCCCTTAGTCTTTTTCTTGTATAGAGGACAGTGTGGTTTTGAACTGTAAGAAGTCATAGCTCGTTTCCCTTGAGGAGCACTCTAACTTCCGGCTCCCTGAATTACCCTTAGGAGAATAGCTTAGGCTTAGTGGATTTTGAATTTTTTGCCAGCTGCTCTATTCCCTTTTATTTGACGGAAAGCTCTTACCACCACATTGCATACAGTATTTAAAGCCTGTATGGGCAGCAGGTTGTTTAGACAACCCTCAGACTTCTCATGAGGTTTCTTTTTGACTTGGATACAGTTTCAGATATTCAATTCATTTTCTGGGTGCTTCCTTCATATCTGCTCTAGCTCATTGTTTTATGGGATTACTGTAACATTTATATTGCAGGGTGTTTTAATTCCTTTGAGTAGAGCTTTGCTTTCTTCTCTTCTATCACCCACCTTAGAATTTACTTTAGGCCTTTACGTGTTAGCTTTACTAATTTTCCAGGATTATGTCACATTACACTGCAGATCCTTTTTTTTTTCCTTTCTTTGAAACTATGTTGTCATCGTTACTCTGCGGGTATGTCAGTAAAGCCAGTTGTAATCTGAAATACATAAACACCACATTCCTGAGATGTACAAGACTTTTATTCTCATATCTAGAAAAGCAGGGTCTCTTAGGTCAGAGTGCTTATAACAGTTATTTTTGACCTTGCATAAGAAGAACGTTAAATACTGCAGAACAAAGAGGAGATTATTAATCACATGACAGTTCTGTAATATTTCAATAGGGAATTCATCTATGAACTGAAGACGATAGGGATGGGGTAAACAAAATTGGAAAGGGGAGTTTAGGAAAGATTGCTTGCTCAGCTGTGGCTATGGGGGACTGTGGAAATTTTCCTGTGGATTTAAGGTTTGGAATTACTGGTTTTTTAAACGGTATAATCAAGGTAAGTGTATTTGCCCCAGATGTGCTATATAAGTCCACTAGGACAAGTGTGGTTATTTATCCAGAGTTTTCAAAAAGCCGAGTTGAAATGATGTGGAACATTTTGCTCTGAGATGATGTCAAGCATCCTGCACCTCACAGATTTTATAGCATTCACTAAATGCTGGTTGTTGTCTTCTAAAAGTGGCATAGCTTCTATGAAGCTATAATTATAAAGAGGCATCCTCCCTCTCTTTAAGGAAGAGTAAAAATGGAGTATTTAAGAAGTTATACTGCATCCTAAGACTTGTACAGTTTGGAATGTATTCTGAAAGCTGAGTTTCTTACACATTATTTTATGGTGTGGGTATTACTGAACCTGTGCAGGATTGCTTTGGATATGTATAAGTGAGAAAATACTGGTTTTGACAAAGATTTTTGGTAAGTGTACGAAAACAAAACACAGCCAAGGTACTTCCATGTCTTTCTCTGATAACTCAGCTGAAGTACCTCCGTGTATGGTTTCTGCAATGTCTGTGCCTTGAATATAAACGGTGAATTGCCTTAACTTTCTGCTACACATCCAAGTCCTTGTGCTGACAGCTGCTCCATAAATATAATTCCTGAAATATTGGTTACAGTGACTGTGAACACTACAATATGAAGGAGTTTCTAAATAAATTTTGCTGGCAGGCAGCTGTGTCAACAGCTTCAAGCACTATGGGGTGAACAGCAAATAAGCAAAAAGGAGTAGAGCTGTTTGAGTCAGTGCAATCCCAGTTCCACTGCTCCTTCTGAGCTAACCTTGAACACTGCATTAATGAGTGTTGCATTCCAGAGTGTCCTATGACCTCTTCTCTTGTTCTGCTTTAACGTGAAAAGCACTGTTGGAATGCTGTTACCATATAGTTACAAAAAAAACCCAACTGGGAGAGGCAAATAAGTGTTTACACTTTTTTTTTAATTAAACAGCATTTGAATGTCATGAGTGAGGTGTCAGTGTAGGTGTGAATGACACTTAAATATGTGTTTCAGTCTTGTCTTTTGGGTTAGATCCTGTGTCAGTTGACAAGAAAATGTTAGAGTGGATGCTGTCTTTAAAACCCGAATTTGCAGAGGGGGAGGCTGAGAGTTTAGAGCTTTGCTATCTTCAGGGGAGCAGGTGCTCAGCTCTACAGTGATATACAGTGTCAAGTAGAATCACAGAGTCATTACATGTGGAATAGTTAATGGTTTTATCTTCTGCCTGGAATATCAAACTCTTAAAAAGCACAGATATAGCTTAAAACCAAAAATACATTACATTTTTGTTTTGTAGAAAAATTTGAGTAGTAGAGCATCAGCGTGAGAGTGTAGCATTTGTGTACTGAGTTCAGTACTGTCATGACGATGAAATGGAACAGGATACATTTCACATCAGATCAAGGGAAGAAGTATCTTGTAGCTCCAGAACAAATTCTCTTAGACAAAGGTCCTTCAGCATTTAATATCTTTGTACCCCAATGAAGGCATGATAGAAGTGAGTGAAACAGGCAAGTATGATGCATTGTATTATTACTAAAAACTGACACAGGTTTTGTTTGGCAGAATAACAAGGCACTGAAATTACAACGTTGTGGGGCAGTGTACAGCCTGTTAGGGAAGCTTTCTGATGTTTCAGCACTTGGGTTATGTTCTAATAGTAGACTGTATAATTAGTTATACTTCTGGGGTCTTGGTGAGGATTGGTGAGGCAGAACTGGCCCTTGGTGAAGCTGTGCTCTCGATCTCAATCACCTTCCTGTCCTCCATAAGCCTTAGCAGAGCTTCTCATAGGATCTGTTCCATGACCTTCCCCTTTTTACCTTTTTTAAAATTGGGTGCAGTATTTACTTCTTTGCAGTCACCAGGGACTTCACCTGACTGCCATGACTTTCAGATGTCCCGGAGTGTGGCTTGGCAACTCCAACAACCAATTCTCTCAGCACCCTGGGATGCATCTCACCAGGTCCCAAAGATTTATGTGTGTCCAGGCTCCTCAGGTGATCACAGACCTGAGATTCTCTGACAGTGGGAGGGAGTTTGCTTGCACAGTCCCCATCTTGTGGTCCATCCACTGGACAGGTGTGGGCAGAGAGATTGCCAGTGAAGACTGAGGCAGAAAAAGCTCTTTTAGCACAGCCTTCTCCTTGTTTGTTGCTCTGTTTCCCAGTTGTGCTCATCAGGGCTGTGCTCTCTCTGACATTTTTGTTGGCTGTCACACCTGTGGAAACACTTCTTGTTATTCTTTGCATGCCTTGCCAAGATCAGCTCCACCCACACTGTGGCCTTCCTAGTGAGTATTAAAGGATCTGGTTAATGAACTTACTGGACCACTGGTAATTATTTTGAAGTGCCTGGATAACTGGGACTATTAGCAACTTGCTAGGTGAAATTATTTGGGATATTAGGATTCGAAGGTAGTAAGTTGTGTATGGTAGCTCTGAATTCAGTCCCTGGTAGCATAAGCAGAAAAAGTAAGCACTGGGTGCAATGTCCTGAAGCCTTTTTGCCTCCGATGCTCTTCTGCTTCTTTACTGGGGAAAAAAAAATCAGCAAAAATGCCTTTGCCTCAGATCAACTTTAGGTAAGAATATAGGTCTAGATTTGAGTGGTATTTGATCATAGGGCTTCAGAGGTTAAAGTTCACTATGATCTTTAGTTTCTTACTGAATTGAGATCACAAGGAAAACCAGAATTTCCCTTTCATAGATATCAACTGCATGTGTGATGCTAGTCTTAAAGATGACAAAAATAAAATAAAGTTATAGTTCAGACTATGATGTAATGTCAGGTTTGTCATTTCTTTTGTTACTGGTTCTTGTGTTTCTAGTAAGATGAAAAGATGATCTGATGATAAGAATTACATGTTTGATAAAAACTTGGATACTTGCAAATATTATCACCTGTTCATTCATTGTACTGGAGTAGGTACCAGGTTGTACTTATTTTTGGTGGGCTCTGTGCTGAAGCTGAAAAGCATTGGATATTTGTGCTTCTCCAATTTGTGATTGAAAAATAATTTTTGAAATCCTTGAATGCAAGAACTTTGTCTTCTTGGTAACAATTGACGGCAAAAAAAAGAAAAAAGATATATCAAATTTTGGGAATTGTTAAATAATATGCTAGAGGCATTAGTGTCACCTGGTTTCACTTTCCAGCTTGACTAATGACATAGGAAAAAGGGAAAACATAATTAATTGCATTGATTTTGCTGAAACTCAGCTGAGAACTAATGAAAAAAACCCTGTGGCAATTAA
The DNA here is from genome assembly GCA_013390045.1 of Picathartes gymnocephalus. Taxonomy (NCBI): domain Eukaryota; kingdom Metazoa; phylum Chordata; class Aves; order Passeriformes; family Picathartidae; genus Picathartes; species Picathartes gymnocephalus. The sequence continues at coordinate 154,374 of WEKY01021080.1, read as the reverse complement.
TAGAGAATATGGTACAAGGTGAAGAAGGACTGAATAATATGATAAGTTTGTTTTCCTGAAAGTGAAGGGGGAAAAAAAGCAGCCATGTCAGAGGAAGAGGAATGAAGTAGAGAAACAAGAAATGAAGGAAAAGAAATATTGAATAAATATTGAATTCATATTCCTCAAAAAGATAGTTTTTACACTAAGGCAGCAAAAGATAAATCAGTGAAAGATGTATATAGAGGATGTAAAGTCATTTATTCATTTCATGGATTGGGGAAGTAATTCCTTTGCTGATTAGGGAAAATTCTAGGTCTTGATGTCTCAATACTGAAAGTTAAGAGATCCAAGAGGACTGAAGGAAAAAGTATAACTAAATAGCTCAGACTGAATCAACAAAAATATCAAGATTCAAACTAGGATGGTTTATTCAAACATTCAGTGAAGGGCTTATTTTCAAGTCCTCAGCTCTGCACTAGAGGGGATTGAATGTCCTTATGGTGAAACAAGATGTGGTACCATTTCTACAGCCACATTCCCTGCAAGCTGTGGGAGTGCAGTATTCTCTTTTTTGTTCTTCTCTTTTAATAATTATGAGACTGCCAATAACTTTTTCCTTAAAGGACCATGCTTTTGTCTCAGTCTCCATGTCTTGTGCAATTCATATTTAGTGGAATTAATTTTAAAAAAAATTACCAAAGTACTGCTCTGTGCGTTAAGTGGTTATTTTGTTGGTGTAGGGCAGATGTGGATGAGAAAATTATCATAAAATATATGAATCAGAATTCCTATTTGAAAATACAGATCTGTTGCTCACAGTGTTTGTTTGATTTACACCTTTCCAGCAGAACTGTGTTAACTTACATGAAATATATTTCCATTGAGCCGTTGGCATTACATTTCTTAAAATGAGAAAATAATTACTGTGCTTTGATAATACTCTAGCTCAAGACTTGTATCTGTCATTGCTTCTTTTTATTCTACTACATCAGAAACTATAAAGCAGCAGTAACAAAGGTTTAAAAATGTTGGCAAATGAGTGATCTGTTCACATAAGAATTAGTGTCTGCTCTGTACCTTGGCAAGAAATTGGAATGCAGAAGGGTAAGCTGGTGTAATTGTTGCTGTGCAGTGTTTTGCAGAAAAGGATTAAGCAGGTATTTTTTTTGTGTGTGGTTGAGTAGAAGAAGGTTTTTAAGACTGGAGTGAATGACTCAAGTTGGATTTTTAGTTTTCTATGTGAAGTTCCTGTAAAAAAGCGAAAGGTTTATATACTTGGGGGGTTAGAGAGATGCTCCCATCTAGAGAGATGTTTGTTTCCCCTGTTAAACAGCCCCCCTGACACGAGGCCCACTGCGTGTGTATCAGAACTGAGTTGTTGACCCAAAGCTCTCCCATTCTCAGCAACTGTGTTTCAGTAACCCTGCTGCTGAAGGAGAGAATAATGCTTGCAGGCATGACACTCACAAACTGGCTTTTCCGTTTTTTTCCTTTATGTCCCTCCCTTGTCCACAGCTGATAACTCAGGGTTTAGACTGCTGACACTGCTGCAGCCCGTAGGAGCTGCAGACTCCTTGCTTCACTTCTCTGGAGTCTGGAGAGAAAGGCTTGCCTAGATAAAGGGAAGGTAACAGCTCTGAGTTTCCGTTGATTTACTGAGGGGAAAAAAAAGGCAAGGGAATCTACAGTCCTATGGTATCTAAGAGTTTATTTATAGATGTGGTTGTGATATACTTTTCAAAGACATTAAATGCTTTAAATTATTTCTAAGTGTGAGTAGGGAACTCTCTGGAAAACTGTTTTGTTTAGCTTTGTGAAAGAAAGATGAGCTAAAACAATGTATTCGACTTTTATTGATCTTTAGCAGGGATAAGCAAAAGCATTTGTTTAGCAATCTAGTGGTTAGCAAAAATTTCCTCTTGGCTGGCTTATTTCAGTTGCTGGAATGTGCTCCAGAGCACGTGATTCATTTGCCTATAAATTCCCAAAGCCATGGAAGTACCTCTGAGAAAATGTGGAGCTGACGTTGGCAGAGGCTGAGTCTGTGGATGCTGCTGCCTTTCCCGAAGGGTGTCTGTGACAGGGCCCCAGGGTGGCTGTGGCAGTGACCTTGCAGCCGCTGCACAGACCTCCCCTGCCTTCACTGCTCCTCCAAACACATCACTGGGGTGCAGCTCCTCCCTGGCCTCCTCGTGCACCACGGTCTAGGGGGTGTGCAGATACTGTATTTCAAGGAGAAGTTCCTTGCATTTTGGATTATTGCTACGGCATTGTCCGGTAGGATGACTGGTTACTGCTGGTTTTTAGGAAGTCAGTGTGTATGTTTATGACTTGGTTGTTCATTTTTTCTGACAGCAGCAACTCAAAATCTCTCCCATGGATGTTCTGGATTCACCTTTTAGTCAGCACTCAGGACTTCCTGATGAGTCTGTCTTTCCACAGTGAGGGGCAAAGCCAGACCCATGGGCAAAAGCTGTTGTTGATAGGACTCATTACCAGTCCAAAGCACAGAATCATTTTGTAAATATAGACTTACTCGAGAGAGATTTATGTAAGATTCTTAGATATAAATTCTTTTGCTGATTTGCAGCAGGCTTATGTAGTGTGTGGAATTCTGGATTTTAAAGACAAATCTGGTGTTATGAGGAAAGGCTTTATTTTAACAAAATTGAGTCCTTGGGCTTTTAAAGGTGTGTGTAGTTCTGGTGTCCATCATTTATTGAGCAAATGAAGCATGTATCATTGTGAAGTTAGAGCAGAAATTACATAAAAATGCACAGACCAATACTATAGAAACCTTTAAGGCCAGGGTTAATCACTGACACTTTCAAAATCACGTGTTGACCAGTAGTGGGATCTAAAAACTCCAAAATAGTGAATAAGTTCTGACTTCACTGTAGTAGAGTAAAAAGACATCTTTCAATAACTCTCTAATTTTGCAAATTCATTCTCAACTTCCAAATTAGAGTTTATTTTTACTGTAGGAGTAATGTACTGCAGTAGTAAATAGTAGGGGGTTCTGGCATGTGTGACCTGACTCAGCTGGGTAGCGCTATTGATTTGTTTTATCAGTGCCTCTGCTTTAGTTAATTGAACTTTGTTTTCTGATCCCTGATTAGCTCAGTGGTAAGTTGTCATTACAGCATTCAGCTCCCTAAGGACATGATCTATAAGGCAGACTTTTCCAGTGGAGGGTCATGATTCAGCTAGTTTACACATAATTTAAACAGCAGTTGGCCTAATACCCTGAAGTGGAATTTGAGGTACTTGTAGTCCAAGAGTGTAATACCATAAATTAGTGTTTGTGTTAAGCACTCTTTAGAGACCTGCAGGAGAGGCCACTGGGACACGTAATACCCATTGTGTTCCTTTGTCAACAGGCAAGTGAAGTTAAAATCTCAAGGAAGATTAAGAGCAGTTTCACTTAGAGCAAAACTGCCATTTCATGTTTCATTGGGAAAGCTTTGTTTCATCAGAGCTGCCATAATATTTGTTTGCTCAGACTCTGTTTTTGGATTTGTTTTAATGGCCTATTCCAATAATAATGGGCATAATAAAAATGTCTTCATGTGGTTAGAGCAAGCTAATGAACTCTGATTTTTGCACACACTGGTGTCCTACATTTTGTATAAGTTTAGTGAAGAGCTGCCTTCAGTTACTTTAAACAATTTTTAAGATACAGGGAATTTATCTCTGCTAAATGGCTTTGTCAAGCAGAGCTGATGTCTCACAATGCCTCTAGAGGCAGCAAATTGAGCATAAATGAGTTGAATTCGTGTCTTTTCTGACTATTTTGGCACAACCTGTCTGTGGACTGAAGTGTGACTGTCACTGCACCTAAGAGGAGATCGTTATTTACTGAAAGATTTCTGATGTACAGAGAGGCTGGAATTTCCAGTTCAGTACCACAGGGCAGGGCGGAAGGTGGCAGAGACAGTCCTGCTGCTCTTCTGCTTTTCATGTTTATTATCAGACCTTACTTTTTGTAGCAGCACAGTTTTTTGGTTTTGGGGCTTGTTTTTTTTTCTTTTTTCTTTCGTTTTTTCCTTCACAGTTTCCATACTGGAACTGTTTATGCCAGTGCAGAAGGGCAGTACGAGTAGGAGTAAGTGTTTGGACAGAAAATAGCGAGGAGCACAACTGCTGTGAGAGTATGTTAAATCAAATGTGAAACTATTTATGTGACTAATGATGGAGTAACATCAGATCTGCACTGTTTGAAAGGCTGTGTTTCTGTGGTTTTCAGCCTGTGAGGTGGTGAGGAATTTCAGTGCATTAGCAAAGTTTTTAAAGAAACAGAAGCTACCATCTAGCCTGTTGGGCTTTTTTAGGTAGCTGTGCTTTAACATGACTGAGTCAAAACTGTACCAAACCTTCCCTCTCACAGGGTGCTAACTAAAAGGATGGGTCATGGTTGGATATGGTTTTCCCCCAGAGGGTGGTTGGGCACTGGAAGAGGCTCACCAGAGAAGTGGTCACAGCACCAAGCCCGAGTTCAAGAACTGGTTTTGGACAATTATCTCAGACACATGGTGAAATTCTTGGGGCTGTCCAATGCAGGGCCAGCAGTTGGACTCAGTGATCCCTGTGGGTCTCTTCCAACTCAGGAAAAACATGAAGTAGTATGTTTTAATAAGCAATATTAAGCATGTATGACTAGTAAGTATGTGCATTCAAAAGATTTTTTTCCCTTAAAGCACTTAAAAACATTTGTTTTTAGGGAGTGTGAATGGTGTTCGGAGTGTGAGCAAAATATATGAAGATGGTGTTTAAGTAGGTGGACAGAGTTGTTACTTACACAATCTGGATTCTGAAAATCTGTCTTGTAGATCTTTAAGCCTACAAAAGCCATAGTGAAATCCAGTCTTAATTGCAAGTCTTTTGCATGACTGGATTTTGTTTCCTGTTCCTGTTGTGTGTGTTTGATTTTCTTGATTCAAAAATGCATCTGTTTTCTGTTTTTGTTGTGTGTTTGATTATCTTGATTCAAAAGTGGATCCTGTTTAAAGGGGGCAGGATTTTCAGGGCACCCATAAAAATCTGTGTGCTCTATGCTGTTAACCATGATCTGCTTGTGTAAATCTGTTTCTCAGCTTTGCTGTTTGTGCCCAGCTGCCCCATCCCTGCTGTCTGGATCTCTGCCTCCCCAGCCACCAGACTGGTTTTAGCCCTGCTTTGTCTTGGTTCCTTTATTGCCTGTGGTGTGGGCGAGGAGCCAAGCAAGGCTGCAGCCAAATGATTCAGAATGTAAAATGTCTTCCAGGTCTGTTTCAGTGCTTTACCTTGAGCTTCTTGCAGTCACCTTTCCTACAGGCATCCTGCCATTTGGGAGAGTCAGTCCTTTTCACTGGGCCATTAAACTTTTCAAAGGGGATGAAGTTTCTGCCACATCTCTAATTAGTTTTTTCTTTATAGGCAATTATCTTTTTTCTTTTTAACCTGCATCTAGGTTGCGTTATTGTTATTTTGAGTTCAGCATTAGGCTTTAACATCTCTTAAAGTCGAGCAGTTATATAATTTTAAAACATTTTTATCCCCAACTTTTTGTAATGTTACTAAAATAAATGGGTGCCTCCTGTTGCCTTTTGGCATAATATATAAGGTCAAACTATAACTACCCTTTAGTTTAAGGTATGCTTGAGATGTAATTCCAGCTGCTTTATACCTTTTAACTTAAATAATCATAGGAGCAGAGACCTATCCTGTGGAAGAAAGGGCTTCATCAGTATCTAGTTGTGGTCCGTTGTTCAGAAGCGTCAGCAGCCAGGGACTCCCCTCGCTGCAGTGCATAAAGCTTCTGGATGCCCTGCTGCACCTTTGCAATTTGCTGTAATCAAGCAGAACAGCCCAGCTGATGTTATGCAGGGCACAAGGAATGAAATGATGTCCCAGCCATGACCATTTCCAGGTGGAAATAAGTGTGTCTGAAGCGGTTGCCAAAAAAGGTTGTCAACAGCCTGAGTACAGGTTATCGCTGATTAAAAATGCAAGCAAACAAAAATGTGATTGATTTTGTTCTTGCATTTGTCTTTCTTTCCAGTTGCCCTCCCCAAAGCACAAATACTGTTCTGAGGGTGTTTGGAAGAAATCCCATCATGTGCCTGTTCGTTCTTTCTGTGCTTACTTAGGTTAATTCCAATCTGCTATTGGTGCTCCTCAAAACTACTTGTTTTATTCTTTGCTTAGTAGAAACGCATGGTGGCTTGCACTTCCTGCTTTTATAGAGCTGTACTTTTCTCTAGGAGTAAACAGATGAATCAAAGGCTGCCTCAAATTGGGTTTGTGAGACAGCTCTGTGGGGTGTTTTACTCTTTGTAGTAGAGGTGGAAACAGAGGAGTTACACTGCTGCCCTCTCTCTAACCCTCAATTCAGTTTTGAACTGCAAGTCTCTTCCATATTTCTGAGTCATATCCAAGCCAATCCATCTGTGGTCAGCAGCTCAGTGGCTTTGCCCTGCAGATATTATTTATCAGGAAATTTTTTTGTCTGACCCCGGTTAAATGATATGTGAAATTGAAAAAGCCATTCTTGACTTCCAAATGTAATCTGTTGCCACTTGTTATTTTCATTTATAAATTACTTTAAGATCTCTCTACCCAGATTTAACATTCCTAGCAAGTATGGAAGGGGTTGTATTTTTCCCTGTCCTCGTAGAGAAAAAGATGAACTGCAGTCTTTTATTTGCTGCTCTTGAGAGAGGGAAATAATTACATTTCATATCTGTGGTATGAAAACACATAATATTGTTGTTAAGACTGAAGGTACTGTCTTGTAATTCATGTTCTATTTATTCTCCCATTGTTTATGTATTTGGTTTTATATTTATAAATCACTGCATGTAATTTACTTTCAGAACTGGAAAATTTACACACTTGTTTATTATGTCAGTCCAGGTTTTATTCTTTTACAGAAGCATCCTAACTAAATTAAAAAAAAAAAGGTTACTATTAAGATAAATATTGAAGCAGTAAAGTGCCCTTGCCCTCCTTTGGATTATTTCCTTTTTGTAGGAAGTTGCTGCTTCCATGTAATGCACAGCTTTAACTGTGTTGTACTGCAGGAGTGGGAGGACTGGAGCTCAAATACACTCAAAGTGTATTCAAGGGCCTAGATCTGTTAGGACTGATGTTTCCACAGTTTTGTGACCTTATTTTCTGATTTTTATTAACTTTTTTGGTATTTGGGACACTTTCACCTGCTCCTGTAGTGGAAATACAAAGGCCAGCTAGTCTTACAAATGTTTGAAAAACAGTGTGAGCAAACATGTGGGTGTTTTGAGAGTAAGTTTCTACTTTGACAGCTCAAAAACTTGATAAATGATTTAGCCATGAATAAAAATGTACTTAATTGCCTCTCTAAACGTATATACTCTTTAGAACATCTATATTTTGCATTTTTAAGTCACTATGGGATTTGAGATGAAGATGAAAAGCCCTACCAAAGGAGAATTCTAAATAAATGTAATTTTAATATTTCCATATTTTAACCCAAAATCTACTTTGACAGGAGAGTTAAAGTTTTGGTCTGTTAAAAAAACAAAAACCAAAAAAACCCCAACTAAATTAGAGGATATAAGACCTGAATACCGAAGCAGGTCATATTTCAATGATGCAGAATAACATAAAATAAAGGCTTGCTGTGTTACTGTTTTTTACTCTGACATTTTTGGAAAAAATACTTAAGTATCTCTCTGAAGTTTGTTGCACTTATGTTAAAAGCATTTTGAAAAAAAAAATCCAAAAATCAGGAGTATTAACAGTATTTAGAATTAAATTTTTAGCTTCTGCTGTGTGGTTCATGGCTCTGTGGTGGCAAATAGGGATTCTGTCACAGGCCTTCTCTTCCACACTCCACCCGCATCCCTGGCTCTTTGAGAAGGTTTTATTTTCCTGGGTGAATTTAATCCTTTTTGCAGAGTTACTGCTCTGAAAGTAAATCTCTGGCATGTCCACTATCATGTGTTTGCTCTGCCATAGTGGACATTAATATGCAAGGCTCCTAAAAACTACATTTGTGCCAGAGGGCTCCTGTGGCTCTGACAGCAGTGTCAGCAGCTCGGGCTGACTGTTCTGTCACAGGGATCTATGCAGAGTTCTCTGCCACCTCTAAATAAATGGCATGGCTCGGTGCTTTTGCAATTTTCCCCTCTCTGAGGCACTGCGTGTTTGAATTGTCATTCACACAGCGTTCTAACAGATCCCTGAACAAGTGTTCATCTAAAACTGCCAGTCTTAAAACTCCATTTATTTCTCCCCTCCGCTGAGGTGTTCAAAATTAAAACATGCCTCGGAGTATTCTTCTGCACCTCTTGATTGTTTTACTTTGTGGGCGTTCACTCAAAACACAGGATGTGCTTTCAGGTCCTGGCTTCCCAGCACCTGCTCCTCCATTTTTATACATGCTGGTAAATATAGTCTCTCCAGAGTTTTATCCTTGAGTGCTAAATGGTGGCAGAAATGTCTTCTCCTGAACATCAGTCGCTTTGTCCCTGCCCTCCCATCTATAAAGTGAAAGTGAGCTATGAAGGTGGTGGACCTTTATTATGTGATTATAGAAGGTGTCAAGTACTGTGATAATGGCAGCTCTGTGGATATTTGAGAACTGATAGCTAAGCCAGGTGATTTTCTAGTAAGTCAATTGCTATTCACCTTAGAGAAATGATTTACTGCAGTTTAGAGAATTTCTGTTAATCAGATAAGCCATCTTAATTACACAGATAATGGCTTACTGACAAGCACAAGATAAAACATGGTGTTTTAACCTTGAGTCAAAGTGGTAATTTGTTGCAAATTTCAAGGCAAGTCTATAATTTTTTACGTCTTTGCTTTGGAGAGTGGATCTCATTGCTTGTAAAAATATCCCTGATTGATAACATGATAAGTCTGACTTTTTATGTGCCAGTATCACCAGACTGTTTTGTTATACACCTTGGACTGCCATCACAGTCATCCTTGGTGCTGAAATTTGGATGCTGCTGGGTAGGTATCTTTTCAACAGCAGAGATGGAGCTTATTAACTCTTGCTGATGAAGATGCACAGATCTCTGGCTAACAGTCTGTTGAATAAAGATAGTTCTCAAAGTTAACTTTTTCGACAAGGGGAGGTAGCAGTGTCTGCCAGAAACTTTCCATTTATCACCAAGGAGATTCTATACAATGTGGCTACTGACCTTTTGAGCCTTGAGAAGTACCCATCTGAAACTATCACAATACAGGGAAGTAAAAACAAGTATCAAAGGGTGATTCGTTGTATGAGTTTCAAAAAAAAGTTTGATTTGGAGATGAAAAGTGCAGATCTTCTAATGAACAATCAATTTATGGTTTTGATCAACATATTGTAGGAGAGTATTCACAAAACAGGCAGATCAATAGATGTAAATGTCACAAGTGAGGTTGTTCATGACCCTGAGCAAAGCAAAGATTTGCTTTCATGTGAATGAATATTCAGTGCTGGAAACCTTGGATGCAGTGCTGGAATACAGCTGTGTACAAAAAAGACCTTGAACCTCCTTTATTTAATGTGAGTTGTGAGATAGTTTAAGGTGATACATAGATGAGAATTCAGGGCAGAACTGTGTATCTCATGAAGAGTAACCTAAGGGAGGATACACAGCTAACTTTTACTGGGTTTGTCCATGTGTTTGCTGCCTTTTTCCTTAGCCAAAAAAGCAGAAAAGAAAACTGAAAGGTGCCATTCTTTTGCCAGGAAGCTTTGTAACAGGGCAGGCCTCTATTTGTATCACATATTCAGACCAGTCTGCAAGATCTTAATCGTACTAATATTTTAAATAATACAGTGGCAGGCAAGATACTGACTAAATAGCATAAAATAGCAATAAACCCACAATTAATCCAATGTTTCACAATAGCCAGAAATAGGTGAAGATAATGGAATAGTAAATGTATGCTTGTTTCCTAAAGCAGATAGTTGAGTAGGTTTAAAGGTGGTGAATTGCTCCTCCTTTTATTCCAAGCATTTGGAGGAGAACCTCTTGGTTATAAATTTCTTAAATGAAAAATAAGAGTATCATTTGTCCAGGACCTTGCTCGAGTGACCTATCCCCTGTTCACAGAGCAACAGCAGGGAACATGAACTGCCCTCAGTATCAAAGGGATTAATTTCAGCTTGGATGGTCAGGTAGGACCATTTGAAAGATGGAATACCTACTTCTGTCAGGGAAGGCATAGCATGTCACAGCTGTAAACAAAGTGAAGAAAAAGGAGCCGAGGTTTGGCAGAGAGATGGGAATTTCTGTCTACAAATACATTGTAGTACCTATGGCTCCATTACTCCCAGCTTCCAACATTGCTTCCTCTTCACTTTCTTTTCAGTTTATCAGGGCACATATTTTCACATGTAATTTTCTCTCCTAGCTTAAATAATGCTTTATGCTTTCAGTTTGCAAGGAAACTTAGTCACATCTCTTCTTTTCCCCCTGCCCCCATATTTCTTCATGTTTTTTCTTTATATATAGAAATTTGGATTGTAGTTTACATTGGCATTTACACTGAACTACTGGTTTCTTTCTTTGAGAGATAGTTTTTCTCAGGTGATCTTGATTATGTTGTTTTGTGGCTGCTTCCTTTTTTTTTTTTTATTTTAAAAGCAGAGTCAAAGATATAGGAATTTGACAGCAGTCCTTTTTGTCCACCTGCAGGAGACAGTAAGGAGTGCACATCTACGTATGTGCCTATGTAGTAAAGCAGTTTCCAAAGAAGAATGAGATTTGTTTGAAGTTTTTTTTTGCATAAATTTTCTATTAAAACAGAATGGATTTTAGACAAGTGTGGAAAACTGTAGCTAAAGATGTGATGTATTTGAGCAGGATATTTATAACACTGGTCTGTAATGACTATTCCCTCTTAAAGAAATTCTCGTATGTTGCTGCATTCCACAATTATTAACTTCATGCTCATTTTTACCAAAAAAAAAAAATTGCAACTGCAGTAGAAGCAAGACTGTTTAGGATGGTAATTTTATACAAGCTTAGTTTTTTTTTCATTACTCCTAGCTATTTCTTTGGAAATGAACTGTGAAATACATAAATACCAGTAGAAATACACAGCTTACTCTCCTGAATTGTGATTCTTTGACTGTACAGCAACATTAAAGGCTTTTAGACAAGCAGTATTGATGGAGTGTTCATGAAGCTGTGTTTGTATATTGATCCAAAACATTGAGTAATTTAATTTTCTTTGGTGACTACCTGTAGTGTTTGCATGTGATTGTCCCGGACGTAAGTTAAGCAATCTGCACAGTCACTTGTGATTCATAAAATCAGCAATGCTAATGGATGTTGTTGGAGTAAGAAGCAGGGGAGATGAGCACGTGGTTTGGTGTAATTGTGGGATACAGGCTGCAGTTTCAGGTAGACGGTCCCACTTTTGTTTCATCAGCTTTTCCTAGGTGTGGCTTTTGAAGAAAGCATTTTCTCCCGTGCGTGAGCACGCTTTGTGTTCTGTGGTTTCTCTGCTCGAAACAGAGCATTGATAACGATGTAGGAAGAGATTCTCTCTGGCTGTGGGTTATAGGGGTGTCATGAAGGAGTCAGTGAGTGCTGGTGGAGCTGTTAATGCAGGACCACAGCAGTTAGCCCTGCGAGCTGCGCTCTCCACGGAAGCCAGGCAGCTCTGGGTGCTCAGGTGCCCTGTGCCGACTGCAAGGGACAGATGTTAAAGATGTAAGAACGGAGTTTTGAATTCAGTCAGCCTGCAGTCTTCACCTGCACAAATAGATTTGAAAATCTCACTCAAAAGGGGTAGCATCAATACACTGTGAATTAATAACCTGACTTCTTGAAACTTTGGTAGCGAAGCTTAAATTTATTAAAGGACTGAGGTGCTGTGAAATTTATCACCGTTTTGCTTCAGTATTCACAAATCTGGTCACTGTACCCAAAGCCATAGACCAGATTTTGGATCTGTAGACAAAAGAAGGGAAAAGAAATGCCTGGCACTGGCATTTAAGCTATTCAGTATGAAGCTCTGGTTAGGGTCCGTTTCCACTTTTTTTAAACATTGTACATCTGACCTTTGAGGTTTGGTGTTTTGTGTTGTTTTGTGTGTTTGTGGTGTTGTTGTTGTTTTGTTTGTTTGTGGTTGTTTTGTTGTTGTTGTTTTTGAGGGTTTTTTGTGGTTTTTGTTTTTGCCTTTTTTTTTTCCCCTGTGTGCCCACTCCCCCCAGGTTTCAAGAGGGTACCTTACAAATGTCTTTCTTTGAAAATGTGACAGGTGTTGGTACCTACTTTTCACATGCGTATTCTTTTACATCCAGCCATTAAGTTATGGAATCATCCACAGAATGTAATATTAGCAGTTGTCTAAATTACCTCCCAATTAGGGGGATGGTTCTCTATTTCTTTCTCTCCTCTGGTTCTCAGCCCAGACTGGTGGCTGCCTGGGGAGGGAGTTGCTGTGTGTGGTGGTTTAAGGATCATAGTCAAATGTCACACGCTTCTAAAGGGTGGGACAAGGCCGTCTTTCATTACAAATATTGAAGTTGCCTCACTGAGAAGCTAAACACACTGTGAACATGATGTTAGACTTGCAGCACATTTCAACTACCTGGATGTTAATTGGAGCAGGGACTGGAACTGTCCCAGTCCCGAGCAGCCGGTGCCGGTGTGTGTGTGATGGAATCAGCGTTTCAGTCGAACCCTGCTGATCTCTCATGTTTTTAAAAACTTACCTGTTCTCCTTAGGCCCAACTGTAATGGAAGATACAGCTAGCACTTGCTAGCTTAGAAACTCTATTATGTGTTAGTCTGTATTTCAGTACTTTTTGCTAAGTTACTCTAGGATGGATCTCTTGCCAAAGTCTTGAGATAAGATTAATAATGACTGTAATGGTGTGCAAAACCTGAATATTTCTCCTGAATAGACCCTATAATGGACTATTTGAATATACACTGGGTTTAAAAGACAGAGATGAGGAGATTAATTTGTCATAAATATGATTTTGGTTCCCATGCTTTTGTGGTCACTTTCATCTGTGCTTTTAGCTTCATACCACAACCTTATCAAAATGATTGGATTCTTCAGACTGTATTCAGATAAGCTAAAGGAATGTAATGTGATAAAGCCTAAAAACGAATATAGTCTTCTTTTCAAGATACTCCCTCTGAGATTCATTTAGAACAAGTGAGAATTTATTTTGCCAACTTTTCTCAATTTTGAAAACTGTTGAAATCACTTAATAAAGCCCATCTGATGTGTATAAATAAAACTTAATACTGTCCTTGAGGCTAACCAATTAAAGCTAGGAATCTGAATACATTAATATTAATGAGAAATCTATGGATTTTAATAGTAAGGGATTGTATTCAATATCACGGGTTTTAAGCCTTTGTGAAGTGAATGACACTTTTTACACTCTTGTTAAGTGAATGACATTTTTGCGTGTGTTTCAGAAGCATGTAATATGTTAATAAATTGATTGTAAGAAACTATTAGAATTTATGATACTGATTTTTTTCATCATATGACCTTTAGCACTGGAGCTAAGTGCTGGTAGGAATTGGACTGTAAAAGGCAAGAAAGCCAGAGTATATAGCCTGCATACCAGTCTGTATGCTTAGAGTTCATACAGGGATCTGGTTCTCCTGTGAGGGACAGCTGTGGGACAAGGGTCCCCAGATTAAAGTATAAAAGTATGGACTTTTAAGTCCCGCAGATAAGTAGGTTTAAATAATGACATCATATTGTACACCTCATTTCCACAAGAGGATGATCTCTGCTAATTTTGTATTGATCTTTTACTTTAAAAAACATGCCCCAATAAAAACAAAAGCCCAAAAGCTTTTACAATTAAAAGAAAAAACCCAAACTGATTTCAGAGACTTAAGAAACCATTTACAATGTCACAGTTCAGATCCCTTAAGGAAAAGGTGGTTATTTTTTTCATTTTGCATTTATAAGAAACTGGATTGAGCCTGTTGAGAGGACTGTAGCAAAGAAAATATCTAGTGTGTGCTGTACAGGAGTAATGAAAATTCAGGAGCACATGTGAGGAGATGAAGGCATATTTCTCCTCATTCTGCTCTTGCAGGTTTTTCCCTGGTACCTGCCTAGAATTTTCTTGGTTGCTTTTGTCTAAACAGACATCTGGGGTTTTCACTTCATCTTAATCATCTTTGGAACATCAGTAATCAGCTTTTGAACTTCAATTAAGGTTAATGCACATTGAGGGAAGCACATGAAATGGTCTTCTGAGACCGGTTGAGCATATGTGCACAATGGTATGTCTGATGCACTTTTCCAGATTGGCCAAGTATACTTTGGTAGAGTAGAAAAATGATGCCTTTTGTTAAACTCTTCTGCCTCTATAACAGATCTGCTAAATATGATGAGTTTTTACTCTAAGTGGATCTAACTCTATTTTTAAAATTGGTGTGCTTTGTTTGGAGATTTACCTTCAGAATACATAATGAGTCGTTCAGTCTCTGCCTTTTCTGTCAACAGCACTTTTTACAATGTGATTATGAAAATGCAATGAATGCAATAAATGTAGCTGGAAGAAATTCTGAAGGTTAACAAAAGTTTGCTGCTGTTTTGAGACTTGAAAGTTTCAAATACATTCCCTTCCCTTTAAAGAAAATACAAGGGAGGGTTTGAAAATCATCTGCCAGTAATTAAATAAATAGGTTCTGTAGATTGCTGCAGAGCAATCAGCTTTTCCAGAGGAGAAACAGTGATGCCAGCATTAACCATACTCCCTGTCAGGGCATACGTTTTTTTTAGAGGTATCTATCCATTCCAGGAATGACTGTGTGTGAAATTCGGAACAATTACTCTTTCTGTGAGTCAAAAGCTCAGGTGTCCAGTTATGCCTTCCACCAGAACTGGTTTATTTTTAAGAGCTGTTCTGTGTTTGCCTGTCCATGGTGGACCCCAGTTGCTGTTAAAAACAGAACACTCACAAAGCTCCCCAGGTGCTCCATCATCCATCTGAAAGTAGTGGGACAGGCAGAAGTCTTGCTCTGATTTCGTCTAGTTGATCAAATGGCTGATGGGATGTGAAATACAGACCCTCTTGTCTGCAAGGTGTTTGCCATCTGTCTGTCCTTTGGAAGCAGGTGAACATGTCAGAGTTCTTTGGGAGAGAGCACACACAATGTCTTTCCACTGGCTCTGAGCATCTGACATTTGTAAGTTCTTGTACAGTGGGGTAAGAATTAGGCTGACAAGAATGAAACCCTTCACATTTGACTTACTGGTGCTGGTGGAGGGAGAAGAAAGCTCCTCTTAGACCTTGTTATGATTATTCTGTCATAATGAACTAAATAAGAGAACCGGTTTCTGCAGAAGAGGATGCTCTTGTGTTTGAAATGACTCCTTTTGTTTGGAGAGTATAAATTTCAGTTTGTTCCATGAGTCATGTAATCTGCTAATATGTATCAGCATAATTAAGCATAATAAAAAATAGTTGATTGCAAGTAAATTTGCTGAGAACTGCAATATTTTTTAAAGTTACATTGTTCTTAATGCTTTAAAAGACATCTAGAGAGCTATTTTTGTGGAGCGAGTACATTTTCTATTTGTCTGGGGTTTTTAAAGGTTGTTCCATTAGCAGCTTGTCTGAGGATTTATTGGTGCTCGCAACAGTTTTTAACACATTTTCTTCATAGATCTATTTCAATACTGAAATTTATTCTTGTTGTAGTTACTGGTGTTGATATCTCTTCTTGCTGTAAAACAAAAGTTAGTGGTAACCTTGCCTAAGGAATGGATTTTGCTGTCAGCTGTCTGAATGATATCCCCTTGTCACCTGTTTACTCATCTCTATTTTCATTTTTATTCTATTGTAAGGACAGATTATTTTAGGAAATGGAAGAGTAAAAAATCACCTAGAAAAGTTTTGGGAAAACTGCTATGAAATGCATGAATTTCATGTAGATTTTCTGCTTCTTGGCTTCTCTTTGATACTGATATTTATAGCAAAACACTACTGTCTGCTTGTCCTTGGTTTCTGCGAATACTTTTTGGCAGATCTACTGTATGAGAAATGCTTTACCTGTAGTCTGAAACACTTCTTGCTGTGGGCTGGCAAGCACCTGTCACAACAGTACTAGGCTTATTCTGCTTGTGAGAGGGGAAGAAAAATAGAGGGCATGTGTGACGCTTCTGCCTTCCTGGTGGTTTTAGGAGCTTGGGGAGAGCATGGTGATCTCAGTCAGACCACAGGAAGGTCTTTAGCCTTCAGATTGGGGTGTTCCTGCCCATCCCATTCACAGAAGGAAAATCAGTATGTTGGAAGGTGAGTTTTGTTTTAGGGATGTGGCTCCCAGCTCTTTTTGGTGCTTGCCAGATCATTTCTGTCTTCTCTTCACTCACACGGGGTGAGCCCCAGTGACACCTCTGGGCACTTCACTCACGAGGGCCAGCAGAGCTGTTTGGGCTCTGTCCCACTGGGAATATTTTCATCTCAACAGCAGCGTCTGCTTTGGTGGTGGGAAGATGGGAGTTTTTTATAGAAGACCAGCTCTTTACCAGTTTGCCCTGCCCCATCCTCTGCCAAGTTGCAAACCTACAAAAAGTAACTTGTTATTTCTGCAGATTAACCTTCAGCAGGAAAGTATAGCTGCCACTTGGCTCTGCCTAATGGATGTTTTTGAAAATGTGGTGATGAATAAAACCTTAAAAGTAAAGTTTTCCAGCGATTGAATGTTTTTCTTTAGACTCCTTTTGTGCTTCTGTGAATTCTAAAGCACAAGCGTAGCCCTAGAACTTCGGCTGACAAAGACTTTCAATGTTGGTGAAGCCCACAGAGCTGTCTTTGAGTTGTTTTTCCTGCAAGTTTTCGTAGTGCTAAATTATATTTAAATGCTGTTGTGGTTTACAGTCCTACAGACTGTTCTAGTATTGTTTATAAACATAAAAGGCATATGTGTTTTCATAACCATGGTTGAAAGTGCATGCTGCTTTCCAAGCATGACAGTGCAAGTTTGGGTCTGCACCAAAATACATTTATTGATGTGTCATTTTTTAATGATTTTACTGTTTCAGAGGAAAAAGGGTTGTGGCAAGTTAGTGTTTTCGTACTAAACAAAAGAGAAGTACCTCCTGGTATTAAGATGTTTACTTGGGTTTGTGTATTGCTTAATGCAGTCTTGTATTATCACAATTTCTTTTTTTTCTCTTATGCCTCACGTCATATTAGGGCAATATTTTCATGGAGTCTTGGTCTAAATCAGAAAAATACTTACAGAGCTGTTATTATATTCCAGTTTCTCATCTTACCTTCAGAAATAACTTTTTATGCTTAAGTTTCATTTCAAGTCAATGAATCACACATTCCTGTGTGCTGCGGCCCTTTTGAAACAGAGCTTAAGACGTTTTGGGCTTCATTCTTCAAGGACTGTTATCCAGTATGCTTGAAAGGCTGGGATCTAAGAGGGGGAAGAGTCTGAATCTTTGTCTTCTGGAGCTAAATTTGCCTCTGTAAGGAAACTGTATGTATGTGTAAGAGAAGGGACAGATTGGACTTTTATTTTTTTATTAAGGGGAGTCAATGGGTGCAAGTTTAAGTTTTCAGGGACATTTTGTTGTGATTATTTGTGGAATGAAAAAAACATTGTATAATGAAGGGTTCAGCCCAGGTAATTGTTACAGCCCATGCCATTCAAAGGGCCTGACGGTGGCGGAAACCCCACATAAGTCCTCAGGAATATTTCTAAGAGGAAATAAGAGACAAAGGAGATGAGTTACATTCGTGGCTTGTTTCTTCCCCTTCCTAAGTGTTTTCTTGTGGCTCATCTGAGACAGCTCTAAATTTAGAAACAGTATCAAACCCCAGCCTTCTGAAGGAGCCCGCTGGCCTGTGAAGGCGCCTGTGTGGAAGTGCAGTGTTGTTTCAGCAGGCAGGGAGGGCTCTGGCTGCTCGTGCTGGCAGCTGGAAGTCTGCCACTCCACTCCATTGTTCACTGCCTTTGCTGCATGAGGCAAAGGAGACAGCGACCAACATGATTGTCAGTGTTAAAAAGTAATTACCCAGTAATCTGAGCTTCCAGTCTTGCCACCCTTGGACTCCCCAGTCCGAATGCCTGCCAACACCACAGTCACCAAGGCCACTTGTTTCATTGCACCCTTTGTCATTTCTGCAGTTTCTTCCTAGCTGTGACAACACCCCACCATGAAAACCAAGGGGTGAATGACAGTGAAGAAAAAAGGAGATGGTGTTTGCTTTCGCTGTGGCTACTTAAAGTTTGATATGACAGTGTAAACACCTGCCCAGGGCACATGCCCATGTCAGTGTTCAGACTCTAGGTGTCATGTCTCCTGCTCAGGGTGTTTGTCTGTCTTTGAAATTTTTTTAGTGTAATAAAATTATTTTCTAAGCCTTTTCTCTCGTTTTTGTTTCTTTTCTCTCTGTCCTGAAGGAAATAACCTGTTATTACCCAGATTTTCCCTAGTTTGTACCTGTCAGAACTCTTCACATTTTGTCAGTTAACCATTTTGTGAAATCCTGTGTGGGTTTTCTGTTTCCCAGTAGGGTTTGGTTTCTGGACAAAGCTGAAGAAAACTCTTCGGAGTAAGGTGGAGAAACATTCTTTACCTAGGTGTGTCTTCCTGAGTGATGAGTAATGGAATGGCTTGGTCCACATTCCTATTCCCTAATGCTTCTGATTGTTACAACTGCTTTACCCTTGCAAGTCAAGTGGTTTATAGGGAGGACTCTCTCCTTGTGCATGGGGTTCCCTGCGCCAGAATGGGATTCTCTGACTTGCCTTCCTTTCGGCTTTTTTCAAGTTTTTAATAGATTGGTTTGTTCCAGTGGTTTTGTGTGCTGAGATTGGTCAGAAACACAATTATTTTCTGCCAAAAAAACTTGTCTACCATCAATTACCAGAGAACAGCTCGCTTGCTCCTAAGAGTTTTATTCTTTGTCATTGGAATATTGTGACTAAAGATATTGCAGGATATATCTAAGCATAATTTAGCTTTTCTGACTGAAAACTTACCAGTGCTGCATACGACAGCCTGATACCACCCTCGTGCCCCAAGCCCAACCGAGGAGATTGAAATGAACCTTGTGGTCTTTGGCTTGGTCTTTGGTAAATAGAAAAATTCTATGGAGTGTTTAATCATGGGCTGTTTCAGCATCCGAGAGGTTCATGATGTTATCTGTATCAGAGTTTGAGGGAATTGTAAATGCAGTTACATGGAGCTAATTCTGTTTCCCTGTTTAATAACATTTTCTGGGTGAAGTGGAAGCACACTGATTAAGTATTGTGATATTGTTTGTTGCCTAAACCACATGTGTTTTGTTCTACGGATATTTTGTTGGAATTGAAATTATGGGCATAGTTTTGGCAATGCTGTCCATTTTTAGCTGTGTAGCCAATAAATTTTGGCTTTTACTGGCATAGTTTACTTCAGTGGTAATGTGTCCTTCCTCATGAGGAAGAAACATATATTCAGTTACACTGTGTTTTAAACAAAATACTTGAATGGTGATCTCTAGAAACGTGGCCAGTCAGCTGCCTTGTGAGATGCCTGCAGAGTTTCTATTTGGAAGGTGCTCTATGCAGTAACCATCTCAAATATGTTCTTAGCAGTCTCTTGGATGAGGACAGGAATACACAAAAAAAGGCATTCCAAAAAAGGGCATGTTATGATCCCATTGTGGAGG
Source organism: Picathartes gymnocephalus (assembly GCA_013390045.1). NCBI lineage: Eukaryota > Metazoa > Chordata > Aves > Passeriformes > Picathartidae > Picathartes > Picathartes gymnocephalus. The sequence continues at coordinate 134,762 of WEKY01021080.1, read as the reverse complement.
AGAACTAAAGTGTTTGGCTTAGTGCTGTGTGGTGAAGAAGTCCTGCTGCATCAGTGATAAGTTGAAAATAAAATTGAGATTCTGTTGTTCAGCTGGGTTTTTTTAACTGTAATTGCCCATGTGGTCCAATCTGAAAAATTTCAAATATTTACATGGAAATTTGGATATAATTGCTTTAATTGGTATTGAACTTACTTGAAAAACCGGGGTAAGCACCACAAGAAGCATTCATGAGCTGCATAAAGTCTCTTAAATCAATTTGTCATCTTAATGCTGACATTTGAAATACTGGCCTAAGTTTTGTTTTTATTCACAAGTACTCTTCTAGTTGATTAAAAAAATCATCTTATAGCCAAGTGTTTTGATTTTCTTTTTTTACCATCCCCTTTTTTTCTTTTCCTTTGAGTGGACTGCTTGGAGACCAGAGAAAGAGGGCACTGGTGCAAACTTTTCTTGGAAAATCTGACTAGAATGAAGAGTAATGGGAATATCTTTACATATGGTTGTACAAGGAAAAGCTCTATACAGCAGAATGTGATGGTGTTGAATAGCTTTGCATGTAGTGGATTTTATTGATTTTTTTAATGTTGGTAAATAATAAATTTCAAAAATACTATTGTGAATCAAAAATTAAATAAGAATTAAGGTGTGTATCTATGTTTTTAAGGGAAGAAAATATGGAAATTACTGCACAATCTGACGTAAATGGATCAAGGATGTAGTAACACTGATGGAAGGCAATTTTATCAGTATTGAGTCCCTGGGTGAAGAGTCTATATATTGAGGTTTTTATTTTTTTCCCCCAGTGTCAAGCCCATGTGAAGATGAAAGCCTACCTTGAAATAATCTGACAGCCTAAATGACACGAAAGAGGGCAGTGCAAATGTGAGCTGAGAGTTTTTATGGAGTCTTGTAGTCAGCATTCGTTTTAAAGCTTTCTTTCCAACCTGTGTGTGTGTGGTATTTGTCTTCATGTATATGTACAGTATCACCTGCTCTGTGCCTCTGAAATCTTCAGGAGAACAGTTTAAAGGAACCTTAAAATGCCTTTCTGTATGAAGCACCACTGGGTGTTTTGAACACTGATCTTCTCAATGCTGAGATTTCTTCCTCAGCAAACACATTCCCACTTTCTCAGAATTATTTCAGAATTTTTAAGGTCATTTGCAGTGTCTTTAATATGAAGATAAATAGAACTTCAACTACAATAATGGAATTTTCTGTTTTCTTATGTGTGTTGTTCTGCAGGTTAAAGTGGGGTGGAAAAAACCAAACCCAGAAGCATCACTGACTGGGTAGATTTTTCAACATGAATCGTGCTTTCAGCAGGAAGAAAGGTAAGTAATGTAGCTTATATTTCATGGAGACACAAATGCCATGTAAAAATTCTTTAAAGTATTAAGACTTATACAAGGAAAACCTTAATCATTGGACTGCATTATCGAGGTAGAAATAAGCAGCCTTCTAGAAGATGTACAGAGCAAAGCATTCTTGATTGCAGTTACCAGTGAAGAGCATTCTGCATTCTGAGGCTGAAATTGAATTTCATATTTTTTTTATTGCAGGATATGTGTATACACACACACACATACAAATACATTTACACAAAATACAGATTCTGTTTTCTTTTTGTGCCTGCACACACTAAAGGATGTGCTGGAGGGTTTTAGAACTTTTAAGAGTCAGTGGCTTTTCTTTATATATGTGTACTCATTGGATTCTTATTCTTGGAGAAGCTATTTTTTCAAACTGTGTTTAATATACTTGAAATATCTCATGCAGCAGGATCTTTTTTAGCTGTAAGAAGTTACTCTGGATTTGTAGCAATCTAAAATGGCATGCTTTCCAAAAGGATATCAAAGCACTAAATATTCAGAGTTATATATGTTGCTCCTCTGGTTTACTTAGACTCTTTTCATGGTCTGTTTATGATTAAACACAAGTCTTTAGAAGGAGCATTAGGGATGCAGCTTTTTTTACTGACAGCTTTGTTGCTATTGCCCCCCATTTGTTTTTAAGGTAGAAAATACTCAGGAGGTCTCATTTCTTTATTTTCCATGTTTTCTTCTAAAGGTCCTGAAGTCTGGCACACACTGAGGTGCAGCCCTTGCATAAATAAGCAGGTGTAACCTCAGTTGGGCTGGGTGTAAATATTTTGTTTATGTAATAAGAACTTCTGCCTTGGTATCAATATCAAAGCTGGAAATAAAAGGCATCTGTGTACTTAGGCCAATACGGAATGACAGCATCGCTGCATCCTTGTGTGTCCAGTGCCTTTGTTTGTTAAAGCCAGATGAATCAAGGTAAGAGAAGTAGTCCAGAATATCAGCACATGATCACAAAAGGAAAATACTCACAAAGGCTGCAGACTAGGATGAAAGGTCTTTTAATACCCTGACAGCAGGAGAAAATAAGCTTAAACCTGTGCTTAAGCCTGGGCTCTCCTTAAGTGCTAATGTATTTCCTTTTGTAGGGAATTGTCACATTGCTATCAACAGATCTATACCTTCTAGGTGCTTAATAGTGTTGCCAGGCTTTTTCCAGATCATTTGAGAAACCATTTCAATATTTTTTAATTGTGGATTGATTTATCACAGCTGAGGAGGAAACTTGGGGATTGTAGATACCTAAGAGACCATGTAATTATTTTCCTTTTTTTTTTTTTCTAATGACTTCTGATAATGTTTGAAGCTCGCCTGCCATGTTTCAGAAACAGACCAGTTATGTTTTAGTGGGCATTTTCTCAGAGTTTTGACTTGGATCCAGAGTGATAAAATGCTCTGTCACTATTTCATATTGCCCTTGGCAGTTTCTGCATCTTGCGTTTATCATCAGGTTGTGCAGTTGTATCCTCAGTTTTCTGGGATCATTTGAGGGGTCTTGATTAATTTGTGTTCTCATTTCTTCATAAGAAAATTCTTACTAATTTCTTACTTAGTCCTTACCTAAATCTTTGGAATTTCATTTTATTCAAAGACATTTGCTTTCTTGTTCAGTTAATTTTGTGTGCTGTTCTCTTTACCCCCAACAAGAAAAAAAGTATCATATAAAAGCTGTCAGGCACAATGAAATTCATTTAATGTGGATTTATAATGATTCTGAACCTGAGGAGACAGAGGAATTCAATGCTGTCATCCATTTATTTTACTCATAGTAACACTCATGACATTTCCATTCTCATGCCCTGGGGAAAAAACAAGTTTCAGTTAAGCAATTGTCAAGAATAAATGAAAATTACATATTTTTAATGCAAATTGAAGTTCAGAAGAACTTGGCTCTGTCAGTGTTTGTGCGTAATAACTGCATTTAAAAACAGGTTCAGTTGCTGAACTTCTGTTATAGTACTTGATTTTTTCCCCCCCAGATCTGAGATAGTGATTTCCATTCTTGGAAATTTTGATGGGTTGTTTGTGGGTTTCTTCTGTCCACAAGAATGTGGATAGTTTGAAGAGTAACCTATGTGACTGCTGTGGCTCCCCAAGCAATTCTTGCTAAACCAAATCCAGTTTCCAACTGGCTGTACTGGTAGGGTTTGTGTGAATTACAAGTTTGTACCGCTTGTTACCTTGAAGCTACAAAAACAATAGCCTTAAATCCATAGGAATGTGAGGGGAATTTAAATAGATGTAGATAATACTTTGATAATAGCCAGAGATTATATCTGAATTGGGCAGATTTATGGAATAAATGTTCCCTTAATGTTCATTGTCCTGATAAGCCTCTACCAGTCCTTTAACAGGACTCACAAAGGGAAGGTAGTTGCTTGTGCCATGGCTCCCATCTTTTTGAACAGGGCAAACTGGGCACCAGAATGGCTGGCACTGTGCTCTTCTTGCTTATAAGCTCTGTTCTTATGCCATCACCTGATTCAAGCAACAAAATTTTCCTTCTAAATGTTGAGGAAATTATTTAATTTACAGACATTGGTAGGCAAAGCAAGAAAAGAAGCACGAAAAACAAGCTTTTTTTTTTTTGGTCCCTTTTTTTGCCTGTTGGAGACTGGATAGCAACTTGTGCTTTCACAGAAGAATTGCAATGAAATGTGAGTTGCTAAGACAGAAAGTGAGCTCTTTTTAAAATTAATCCTGATCCTTTACAGGCACAAGTTTCCCATAGTTAAGATGTGTGGCATGAGTGTTTACGGAGAGAATCTGTTATGGGAACATTTTATTTGTCATAAATCAGAGCAGTGCACTTGAGAGCACACATCTCCACTTTCAGCATCACCAGTACTTAGTTTTCAGCACAATTTCTTACTATGGGTATCATAACTGGAGCCAATACTCAGTGTAAGTTTATTTTTGAGGGTCGTGGTTTGGGCATGAAATAGCCACTTCATCTGCCAAGGTGTGCTGAGTGCTCTGGCCTTAAAAGAATGGTACAGCCATTGCCTGTCTGACTGCCTAAGATTTAGTACAAACCAGAATTAACGTGGAGATTTTTTGTATTTCAGTTAGAATTATTTTTACTTGTCTGATTGTCATTTCAGCTGAAGGCTTTATTGATATGCTTAAATCTCAAATTGAAAAAAATCAAGCTGTTCATCTTTCATCCTAATAGTGGCAATGAAAAATATATGAAAAATGTGAAGTTTAAGCGAATTCAGCTTGTTTCAGAAAGTACTTACACAGGTAATGATAAATAAATGGGATCTTTCAGCAGTCCAGGTTGTCATATCTGGTCTCTTCTGTTACCCGTGAGCTTGTATAGCAAGGAAACAAACTGTAGACACTAAAATACTGACAAAAAGGTTCATTTCGGGTTTAAGGCAGATATCAGCACTTGCTGCTTTAAGTTGCATGTTCTAATAAGGAGAAAAAAAAGCATTCAGAGCAACATAGCCTCTCACTCCTGAGTTCAGTACAGTTCGGTTGGACTAACAAATAGATGTGTTATGGAGAAAATTCTCAGTTGCAGAAATACTGTGTGACTCTGCAAACTGTGCAAAACCAAACATTCTGTTTCCCATTCGTTGATCAATGAGTGCAGTAAATTACATTGAAAAGATCGATTATCTTTTTTTAAGGATCTCTTTTCTTCTCCTACAAAAACAAATTGATGAACAATTTATGTTCATGTTCTTGTTTTGTTGTTATGACAACAGTTGTGAAAACATTTGTGTATCTATCACACTACTGGAAGCTTGCTTTTGTATGTTATCTGCTTTTGGGGAAGGGGTTTTGAAGAGTCCTCTTTACTTTTCATTTTCAATTTTTCCTTTGAAGTCACACGAGGTAGTAGGCTCACTTTGAAATGCTGTTGTGCAAAAAGTCTGTAGTGCAGCTGGAAGCCTGTTCAATTTGAAATATGTTTGCATCTTGATAAATTCAGTCACTCTTTCAAGTAGCTTAGGGATATTAATGTAATTCTCCTGTAAGACATTTCTCTAAATGTTATATTCTTATGTTAATTTTTCTCATTCTTAGTATATTTGTATCTAAACTGAATGAATTACTTGTTCTTAATTTAGACTTGATTTTGTGATGGGATTTATTTGCATAAACAAAACAGAAAACATTAACTATGGGGGTTCTGTTTTGCTTGTTTTTTTAGTGAATGGAGTTGCCTTGCGTAAATGACTTTGGCACATTTTACTGATCCTGTATCCTTCTATTAAAAGATGCTAGTGTAAGAACTGGTGCATATAAGTAAGCAAAAAATAACTAGTATTTCCTGGCTTTTGCCTCATCAGAAATGTGAAAGAAAACTACTGTTCCTTCCAGACAGAGACATATCTAAATATGGAGTGACTGTAACCCAAACCCTCTGTGAGCAAACGATTGAAACTTTTTGAGTGAGACAAGGTAGTGCTAAAAATGGAGATGTCAACTGAATTACAATGGCTGAAATGGGTGAGGTTGGAGAGGATATAGCAGTTGAATTTAGTTTTTTCTTTATTGCACCCCAATGGTCCTCCTTCATCCCATAAAGAATGTCAGCCTTAGTTTTCTTCTGACATGGAGTTCAATGTATGCAGGAATCTGAGTTTTCTGGGGTTTTTTTCCATATGATAGCAGCTAATAAGGTGGATAATTGCTGCCAATTACCAGCTCCTGAGATGTAGATGGTCTTTATGATGCTAAATAGAATATATCGAAGTAATGGCCTGTTTTATATCATAAGTTTCAGCAATAACATTGCTGTGCAACGGCTTTTTATGGGTCTTATTTATGAAAGTGTAGACAGATGCATTTAATGGGCAGGGGCTGACATATAAAAAACTGCAATCAAAGGTTATAGGATGCTCTTTTATGTGAATGGACTGGCTATAGTATGATTTTTTTTATAAACATATGCTGCACTCCAGAGATGACAAATGTTTTATTTTATATTTTTTCTCTTAATGAGCAGACAATAGGTGAAAGCCCAAAAGAATGATGGGGATAAGTGAAGTCCTAAATACTTTCCTTCTCTCACAATCTGTTTCACATCAGTGATTTAAACAAATGGCCTATCGTGTGCTGGACTTCCACATTAAGAATAATGATAAAAACATAAAGAGGAAATATGTAGTTTTAAAGGTGTGTAAGTAGCCACAGGCTCCCCCACTGTGGTCTTCAGATATTCTTGTGGTTGCACTTTGTTCTTTCATAAAAGCCTTCATCTTCCAGGGGAGAGAGTTAAAAAAAACAAAACAAACCAAAAAAACCCAATAAAAAACCACCACCACCAAAAGCCCACAAGAAACCAAGAACAAACAAAAAAAAATCCCAACAGACCAAACCTAGGTCTAAATTTCCTCCTCTGCCCCTACTGCAAAAAAGCTGCTGCTTGATGTTTGTAGGATTTTTTGAATAAGTGTGGGAGGAAAAGACGGTGCTTATTTATTGTAACAAATATATCTGTATTCAACTGACCTTGACACAAAAATCAGTTAATAGTTTTATAACACCTCTGCAAAAAGGTCATAGGTATTCCAAGTTGCTGTTCATTGTCTTTCTAAATGTGGGGTCATGTGGAAAAGCAATATTCAGTGGCCAAGTCCCTTTTTTGGATTGATTTCTGACTCTGTTTTTTGAAGTGTTGTTTGTTCTGTTGTTGTCCTGAGGCTGTGGCAGCACCCATTCAAGTATGGCAGCAAGGAGACCTGCAGGGCTTCCACCTGCATTTGGCAAGGACCCAAAGACCATTTGGTCTTCTCTTGGTGGGACAGGGAAGTGCTCGGTCTGACAGTCTGTGTGTATTTGCAAACATTTGTATGCAACTGGACCCATATTTATGGTAGTATATTCACATTCTCAAGGCAGAAGGGACAGCTCTAATTGTTTAAGGAAAAAAAAAGGTGACAGTATGCCTTCAGAGGAGGCATACAAATGAGGAGTGTGCTTTGGAAACCTTCTCTGACGGATTCTTGGGTCTGTGCAACTAAGCCTGCTTTTCTTTTTTTTTTCTGGTACCATGAGAATAGAAGGATAATTTCCTGTTGCTTATTTTATCTGTGTTATCTTCAAAAAGGTATTGCAGAACTGATCTTATCTTCTGTGTGCTGTAAAGAATATTCTAGGCAGGTTAAAAATAATATTTACAACAAGAACTATTTGTTACTTCTCCAAAACCTCAGGAGCTCCTTTCCAGAAGAGATGCACGCTGCTGAACCATAGGCACAAATTCTGGCTTTGCAACAGGAACAGGGGAAGAGCAGGGAAAAGAGTCTGAAACTCCTTGGCTTCTACCCTATTAAAATTTACATAGCCACAGCCTAAACGCTTGGGTTACACAGGTACACTGGGAGAGAACTGGATGAGTATCTAGTTACAGGCAAAATATCTTACCCTGCATGAAATAAATGAAGGGGTCTACCAACCAGACCTTGATAGGAATCACAATGGCTCCTTGGTTTCATAAGAATTTGTCTTATAAAGCTGTTGGAAAATAGAAGACAACATCCAAAATAGATCACTCAGGAAAACACTATTTTGTGAAATCAAAAATTTCACGTTTTTGGTACATAAAAGGATGTACCTTAGCAAAAGGAAGCTACACATATGCATATTTTAGTTGCTCTCATTGGTTGCTCAATCTACTTTCTTCTCGTTCCACTTAAACTTTTATATCACGTTATTTCAGTGTTCTGAAATCAGAAAATGAAAATTCTATTTTAATTGTATATTGAGATTGTCATTTATGCTCCTTTTCCTTTGTATTAGGCCTATTTACATAATGTTCTTACTTTAACAGCAAGAAATTACTCAAACTTGCTTTTTGAACGTTTTTTACAAGTTTAATTGATACTCCTCCAAATTTATTTATAGTAATACTGGAATACTTCACTGAACTCTTTTTCTTCCAAAAAACTACAAAAGGGAAAGATGGAGTTGGAGGTTTGATTTCTGCATATATCTTAGTGAAAACTTGCAAAAAATGTGATCACTTTTAAATTGTTACACCAATAATCTCTTTTTTTACTTCAAGTAGAAGCTTTTATCAAAGACAATGGAGCTCTTTTTCTGGCTAGAAGACATATGAGGTATGGGATAAATAGTTCAGATGTATTTTTCTTGGTTTTTTCCCCTTTGGTTTAGGAAGCTGAACTTGGTAAAAGTTCTTGACATCAACAAATCAAAAATGCAAAAGCAAAGGTTTGCTAATCACTGCTCAGTTGCACTAACGCTTTCATCCGATTTTCCTTTATTGTCAAAACCTACATATTAGCATCTATACCTCAAAAACATACAGTACAAAATGTGTAGGCTATGCAGTGACTGCTACTGTTGAAGGAAATGCAAATACTAGGCTTATTTTTATTTTGTAACTATGCCAACCCAACATTCTATGACACCATTTTGCAATTATAGCAATCAGCTACTTAAAACCATTTACAAGGTCCTTAATATTATGAGAGAACGACACAGGCAAAACATTATGCCAAGCTGACTCTGTTCTGGGGAGATATGGCTCTTTTCTTGGCAAAGAATAAATATGCATCCAAAGAATATCTTATGTTTGGGGGGAAAAAAAAGAAAAAAACAAAAGTAACTATTTTTGGGCTATAGGTATTGATGGGCATTTTTCTCTATACATTTCTAGAGAAGGCTTTGACTCATAATTTCAATTGCTTAGTCATAGTAACCTGTTAATAAGTTTAATAAATTACTTCTGTGAGACACCCAGATTTTATTCAGTCATTCTTCTAGAGGGTGGGTGGAACAAATGCTGCTGCTGAACAGTGCAATAATATGGGTAGACTTGTTTGTTAATAATATTTGGTATTACATTCTGGTGAAAACTCTGGTGCCAGGCATTAAGTCTCAGGCCTCAGCCTATCAGTTCGTGTGTTACCTGCTGTGGTCAAGAAGACAACTTCTACCTTGCTGTCTGACCAGCATAAGGGAGGCTTTGTGAGAGCCTGCCTTTTTCTGCTGCAGTGTAGAATAAAGTACGTTATTTAACAGGGTGACAATTCTTGCTGGGCCTGTTGTGAAGGTTTTCTTTGTTTACAGAGAAATGGATAATCTAGGAATAATGAAAGAGAGAGGTACTTATGTACATACACTGAAGCAAGTAAGCTGTTTGTTCCCGTGGCAGTAATACCTAGATGTAGCATGGATATCTTGGGATGATATTTGCTTCACGAGACTCTTATTAGGCTGCTTGTCACATGAAATATTTTTTTCATACCAAGTTTTGTAAGACAGGGAGACAGTTCCAAGATTTCTTCGGTTAGCAAAAAAACATCTATTGATGTGAAAGGATTTTGATCCAGTAAAGAATAAAGGCTTTAGTTTCTACCTCTTAGAAATTACTGTATTTTCACTGTGGCACTGAAAAACAAGAAGTTGAAATCAGAGTCTTTCTCTGTTCATCATACGAAGTGAATGGCCACTAGGTCTCATATGCTTTGATAAACACTTTAGAAAGATTAATTAATTAATGTTATTTAATGTTAATGAATTAATAATGACAGCGGGGTTCATGGAGGCAGTTAAGTAAAGCTGCACTGAATATGCTGTTCCACAATCTCTTTGGACAGTAATATGCCGAGAAATTCATCTCAAAGGGAGAACAATTTCTTGGCACTGCTGTTGCTTTCCTTTTTGATAGATGAATGGTCAGCTGTGCTGTTACCTAACCTAATGTCATCCTGCCCTGAGTGCAGCACAGTTGTTCAGGGTCCGTGAGGAAGCCCCGAGCCTGTTGCCCTCGGTGTGTGTTTTTCCAGCAGGTATTGGTCCCTCTGCCCCGGCCCTCCTGGCGCTGCTGAGGACTCTGCCATGGCTCTCACACGGGGCCCTGCCTGTGTGGAACCCACAGCTGCTGTCAAATGCAGATGGGAAAGGAACCCCCCCTCTTTAATGGTGCGGGGCTGGCGCAGCTCAGGGGGGTTAGAAAGGAGAGAAGGCTCCGTTCTGAGCAGCGTTAATCCTGTGCCCGTGGAAGTGCCCCGCTCCCGCCTCTGCCGTTCAGTCTGTCGGACCCTCGGCTCTCCCAGTGCTAGCTTGGGGCAGCTTGCCCTTAGCAGACTGGTGAGTGCCGGCAGGGAACAAAACCTGAGGAGCTCTCACCTCAGTCACATTCCCTTAAAACCTACATAGGCTGCTGTGCAGCTGCTCGGGGGGCTCTCTGTGCTTGTGGCACACGCTGAGCACGTGCTGAGGCTCCACACAGGATTGCCAGTCCTGGTTAATCCCTTGAAATCAGAGGGGTGACCCTTTTTCGCACCTCTTGTTCCACGCAGTGCCAGCGTGTGTGGCAAAACCACCACATACTCAGACTTCTTAGGATTTCTTGTACCTCAGTCAAACATGGGTTTTATGGGACTCTGAATGGCTCAAACTCATAATTCTGAAAACCTCATAATTCTCAAAAAACAACTGAGCGCTTCTTTAAACTTTAATGTAAACTCTAAGGCCACCTAAATTAAGAACTTCAGACAAGATCTAAAGTAACTGTTGTTTGCAACCAGTGTAACAGCATGAGTCTTTTCACTTTCTATTACTGTTAACATTGGATGCATGTGCTTGTCGGGTTTGGTTTTATCTGGTCTTTCAGTCCTTTCTTTAGGACCTACTGTTTTATTTAGCTGGGAAGTGTCCAGAACTCTTGCTGCTCTGTAACTAATAAAATAATAATATGAACTGTGATTTTCATTGTAGAGTCTCATATTTTGCTTGTTGCTTCAGAATGAATAATTAAGCTTTAAGCTGTGAAAACTCTTTAAGAATTAAATTAGATGAGGGATCATGCAAACCACAAGCCATATCTACATCCGATATTTGACCAATACTTCTTTTATAGGTTTTCTCTCTTCATGTTTTTCTGGTTTGTTGCATGCAAAATGTCTGAAATTTGGTCCTTTTCAACTGCTGTGAAATCAAACAAATTCTAAACAGTATTTCAAACTGCTGCTGAGAGTGGTGTAAGTCCAAAATCAGACCTTACAATTCAGAAGGAGATGCTGGTAACAAACTGCCCCATAATAGCTTGCATGATTTTTTGCACGTCTCTGCTATCAGCCTGAGTTTTGCCTTGTATTGATTTAGTTCAGCATTAAGAGCTCTTTCCCAAGTGCCACCGCCCTGTAATTATTACTCGCCTCTAAGCAATGGACTTCCATTGCCAGTGGGGAAACCTTCAGTAGCTGTCACTGTGTCTGTGGATCTACATCGGAATGCTGGACTGTTTGAACCTATAGCACAAGACTCCTGGAACCAGGTGTCTTTTGGTACCTGCTGAGTTACTGATTCATTTTGAGCTGAGAGCACCTGTCCATGTTCCCCGATCTTCCTCCCTATTAGGGGTACCAGCAGTTAAGGCAACACTTGCCTAGTGTGTTATTCCTTGCTGGAATCTCTGTAACATCGCTGTTGGAGGCTGGTAGGCAACTGGATGATTTCACAGAAACATTTACGGTAAAGCTTTGTACATGGTAATAATACTGGAAAGATTACCTGAAGCTGAATTAAGACCAACATTTCACACTTGAGTCCCAAATTAAATAACATTTTTTTCAGATTTTAATTTGCCCTGGTGGGCTGACGGGAGGTAGAAACATTTGCAAGGAATAGTTAGTATTCATGGTACCTGTCTAGTCACTTGTCTGCTTGTAAAATTGCTTTAGAAGCTACAGCTCTTGTCACTTGTTTGTGCTGGTACTAGGCATAAAATGAGTGGAGAACTATTGTAATTTCCTTAAGAGTTTCAGCACTCTAATTTTACAAGATTTTCCTTTATGAGTGGATAAATACAACAGTATCCCCAGTGAAGCTAGTAAACAGTGATGTGCAGGAAATGGGCATGGTAACCTTTGGTATCAGCAATGTGAATGCACCTGGAGGAGTTGAAATGGGCCCCGTGCAGGTGTTCACTGAGCAGGCTGGCCAGGGAACAGTGCTGAGTGCCAGCTCTCCCTCCCTTGCCAGCGAGCCCGGTGACCTGGCTCAGCTGCTTGGCTGGGTTTGGGTTATCTCCTGGGCTGACAGGCTTTCTTCTACCAGGCCTAGCTCAGATTCACTGGGATATTTATCTTCCACTTTTGCATAATACCAGCCTTCGCTACTATGTTAAAGTAGAGATCAGGTTTCAGGAGTTAAAATATTGTGGGAAAGGAGCTCTTGGTTCTGGCAGTCCAGTCACAAGCCACAGTTGAAAGGAAGAGCCCCTTTAATCATCCTCCTGGGTGCTGCTGAATGGACAAACCATTCTTCCTTAATTAAGAAGTGATAATACCACTCTTCAGTAATGGAGCTGAACGTTACTGCCATCTAGAATGATGTTTGCTTAGGGAAAAAAAAAATTCTCCCAGCTTTGCAGTTCTGATCATGTTACAGCGGTGACTAGTGAATATCGTAACAGTTTTCTTGCTTCTGCATATTCTAAAATATTTAATTATTGCTTTAATGTCAATCAGTGTCGCAGCTTTTGCTCTCCAGCAGTTTGAAGTGAATGGAATTTTATTGTTCTTATGTGTAACTAACAAAAAAAGTTACTAATTACTCCAACTCCCCGTAAAGGCAAAGGGAATTGTAGAGGGAATCCAAGGGAGTCCCTAAGGGAATCTAAGGGTAGAATTTTACTTTAAGCTGTTATTCTTGTACTTAACTCAGTAAAGTTCCAGATTTTTGACTTTAATTCATTCTAATTTAAACCTGGATAGTCTCAAGTTAGAAAATACTACTAAATGTTCGATATATGTCATATAAAATATTAATTGGAGTTACAGATTCTCCCAAATGTGTGGTAATTCAAATTAGTATTTTGGAACATTTTTGTTTCTTAAACACTCTCAAATGAGAAAACCTTGAAAATTTGTTTCTAAGATTGTAATAAAGTTTTCTCAACATTTGGAATTCCACCTTAAATTGTGTAGAACATTCAAAAAGGCCATTAAAATAAGAGGGGAAGATGTATTTGACAAATAATTACAGAATCATGTTACCATGAAGCAGGAAGAGAATAATACAGTCTTGTAAAGTGAAAGTTAAAGGAGAATAGGCAAATTTGTTTTGTGTATGTATGGGGAAAATTACAGGTGATCTCAGCTTATAAAACAGGTCTAAAACTTATGAATCTGATGCACATCCATTTGTTTTTATAAGGACAAGGCCTTTCTTCTGTCAGTTACAGCTTGGGTAATTTTTTGTTTGTCCCTTTAATGTCTTGATAATTCATCAGAAAAAGCACATAATTCATCAAAAAAACCCATCATTAGAAGCACCAGGTGCAGTCAGTGCTTTAAACAGCAGGATGCAGAAAATACTGATCTGAGGCAGAAATAGCAAACCTTAGACCAATTAATACATTTGGAGGGAGGAATTGTATTTCTTGTGGAAAACCAAGTTCGTTAGAATAGAAAGGGTGCCCTAGAGAAAGAAGCAGATTCTTTCATCTAAGTGTTTGGGAAGGTGTGAGATATTTCCCTTCACACAGATTGGTTTTTGAGTAAGGGGAGGATTGCTGAACTTTTCCACAGAGATACTATTATAGTTAAGTTAACAATTGAATAACCTATTCAGTGCTTCTTTTGTTTTGCTTTTCTGTAGACAAAACATGGATGCACACTCCCGAAGCCTTATCAAAGCATTATATTCCCTATAATGCAAAGGTAAGAAAATATGAAGTTATTTTCTCCTCATACCTTTAGAACGCAGCACATTCTATCTTGTTTTTAGCTTCAAAACTGCAGAGACATAGATTTGCCAGATGAAATAATGAAGACAAACTTAGTAAATGTCTCTTTTGAAGGTGAAATGTTCTGGTTTTAATGGCCAGTTGATTCTTGTTCTGAATTATGGTTTACTAGAAAGAAAACTAGTGTTCCTCCTCTGCTTGATGGGTTTTTTTCATAGATGGTAATTTTGATGCAAACAAATTAAACATCAGGCTGCATGCTTACAATATTATTAAAATTAATGGCAGAAACTTCTTTTGAACAATATCAAAGGCAATGAGTAACAATCCTATCTGCTGGATGTATTGAAATGTCAAATACTCAGGAAATGTGGTAGAACAATAATGGCATTTTTGCACAGTAAAGCCAGAAGCCTTACTTTAATTTTCTTACCCCAATTACAGTGAGATAAGTATATGTAAGTAATGCTTTGATTTGTCTGTTGACAGGAAATGCATCTTACCTAAACACCTTAGAACCTAAAGGTTCCTAAATATTTATCTAATACCAGCTGAGAAAATAGTTTGCTGAAAGGAGGAGAGAATATGCAGTTATCAGCATAACTCAGAGTAAACTGAGTAATCTGCAATTACTTGCTCAAACAGAGTATAATTCAATAAAATTCTATTTTGGGCTGTTCTAGATGAAGTTCTCTTAAGATTGGTACTTCTTAATATAAAAACCTTAAAATAGTCTTAATAAAGAATCAGTGTTAAAATTCTTAATATCAAAAATTTATCTTTATATATATTGAAAATATTTGTTTCACAGGCCAGGACTCAGGTTTCTACATGAGTGTTTCTTGCTTTCGTATTTGCAATTTTCTTTCTCTTAGCATTGCCACACAGTGAGCAAGTGTTTGTAGTGGAAAGTGGAGTCTCGTTCTCACAGTTGCCAGGTTTTGAATGTCTTTTTATTCTGTGTGTTCTCCAACTAAACTCTTGTCCAGAGGATGTATTACCATTTAACTGAATAACCTTGCCAGACACCTTGGCTTTATATTACACTTTTTGAGAGGGAGGATTAATTGCTGTGCTGACTGTGCCATCTGTTTTAAGAGCAAGCTGAAGCCATGAGTTTTTTTTCAAAGCACTGAACAATGTCTGTTCATTTCTGGCCTTTGAGAGAAAAAAGGGAAACCTCCCTCATCTTTCATGTTTCATTGTCTTGCTTAAGAGCATATCTGGTGAGTAGGTGTCAGTGCAGCTATGCAGAAAAAGAATTAGAATAAGGAAAATGGTGCTAAGATGCTGGTAACTGTAGAAACAACAGCATTAGCCACTTCTGGAGCAGAAGAAAAGGATGGAGAATTCCTATCTGAAGGAAGTCTGCTCTCAGCCTGGTTAGGAAGACTCTTGGTCCAGAATGTCTTTCCACTTATTTAGGCTGATATGTGCCTAAGTGTCCTCTCCAGTTCTGCTCCTGTTTGTTGTTTATTCCAGGATCTCATCCAGCTTTGTGCTGGTGTGCTCTAAGGTCTGACAGAACACTGCAATTTTAATACAACATATGTTGGGTTTTGGTTTAGGTGGCGTTTTTTTGTTTTGTTTTTTTTTTATTTTTTTGGGGGGGGGTTTGTTTGGTTGGTTTGGTTGTTTTGGTTTGATTTGGGTTTTTTTTTTAAGGAAGTTATCCCATTTTTTTCATCTGAATCACAGCAGAAAATTATTATTTAGAACTATCAGTTATTTGATTCAAAGCAAGCGAAATATTGCTCTGCTCTGTAACTGGAGTGTATGGGATTCCCTACCCTGTTCTTTTATTGACACCTGGAATAAATTTGCACAGCTTTTATGAGGTTTGCTGGCATATGCAGGCATAACATGAATAAAAGTAGATGATATTTCCACCTCAGTTGTCAAGTATCATTCTCATTAAGTTTCCCAGTATTTTTTACTTTAGGAGGAAAAGTATGTATTTATCAGTACCTTATTTGGGGTTTGCAGCATTTTGGTTTTTAAGTGAAATGTCTCATTGACTTCATAATTTGTAACTGTTGTGAAATAATGATTAAAAGCTTCAGAAAACCTTCATAACACAAGTATTGAGCAAGACTCATTGATTTCTCCCCAAATTATTCTACTTCCAATTCTCTAAGTCTGTTCATCTTTTATGTTTGTTGGGAAGAAAAGACAACTCTTGATCCGATTTGTTTCAAAAAGTAGTCATGTGAGTGAAGAATGACATGTTCAGAAAATCAAATCAGTTTGATGGAAAGTAATACCAAAGGTCTTATTTGTCCATGAGCAAGTGAGGCGTGTGCTTACTCCGCAGTTTTTTGGATGCAGATTACTGTGGATGGCAAAGTGGTTTCTGTTCTTTGTAAGACACAAAAACAGTTTCTCTGACACTAATCTTCTTAGATGATCAGAACACAGAGGGTTTACTGGGAAAGATGAGGTTTTGTCGATTCCTAAGACAGCTTGTTGATAAAACGCAGTCCATGAGTTGACTGTTACCTTATTTTAAAAAAAAAAAAATCACAGCAAATTTAACTGGAAATTAAAAGAACTCTGCAACATTGACAATTGGCCTTTTTTCTCTCCCAATTGGAGAGGAGTTTTTAGCAGAGAGTTAGTAATGTTGTGTTATCTCTTGGAACATACACCCTCAGGATGATTTATGGCATAATCCTCTTTGCAAGACAACATTAGCAGAGTTGTTTCTTCTGGAAGTAAAATCCAGGAGCCATGAGTCTCCTAAGGAAGCCCTTAAATATAAAAGTACCTTGAATTTCCTTCTTTTCCAACACATTCCTACTTGGCTATTTTGAAATTTGCTGATTTTTGGCATGGTTTGCACAGCGTAGACCAATGAGGATTTGAGCTTTGGGGTTTTTTATTTGGGGGGTGATGACAGGGGTGTTTATTTTCCCTCTTTGATTTTTTTTTTTTTTTTTTTTTTTTTTGTTTCCTTTTGTTCTGTTACTGTTGTTTTGGTTTTTTAGTGTTTTTTCTTGGGACCCTTTTTTTTAATCTTACTGATGCCTTGGTCTACCAGAAGGCACTGATAATAAGACTCCCCATATTTCGGCATGCTCTGCATGTGAAATCTTGGTTTACAGAAGCCAGAATTTTGACATCAGTTTGTGGTCCTATATTGTTCTTAGTTGTGTCACTCCAAATGAAAGCATATTGGTCACACAATTTTTTTTCCCCAAGAAAGATAATTTATAATTTTTATAATACAGTATCAAATATGGACTTATTTTGATGTGGTGGCATGGAAGTTTTAATATGACCAGGATATAAAATTCTAAGGCAATCCCAAACTACTTTTCTGGGTCATCTTTTTCTGTAATGTTCCTTAATTAAGAAGAGATGGTTGTGTTATTTTTTGTACCATAAGGAAAAAAGTTCTCTTTTGTCCTTAAGTTAATTGTCCTCATTTGAGGCCAGCTTCCTTTCTGCAAAACAAAAGTGATCAAAGTGAGAATTTATAATGGAATAAGACTGCAGCCTTTAAAAAGGGCTGGTGTTTTTCATCATGTAACCGCCTGAGTGGTGCCTTTCTGCCAATCGAAGCTGCCCCTGCCCCAGCCAGCAATGTTTGCTGTGTCTGTGTAGAATTGTGTCTGTAATCCCCTTTAGAGTCACTTGCTTATTATTTGGCTCTTATCAAACTTCCACATGCACAGCTTTCCATTTTGCAGAGAGAGGCTGTGCTTTGGCAGCCTGGTGTTTGTGTTGGCTGCCGGCAAGGCAGGGGTCGCTGGCTCTGACCTTGCACGAGGCAAGGGCTGCTCTTTTCCGTGGCAAGTGGTGGCACATCAAACCCTTGGGAGGCTGTTTCTCCAAGAGATGTCGTGGCTCCCTAGGCTCATGCAGCCACTGGCCCAGTGCTTCACACTCACTTTCAAAGTTTTTGTATTGTCAGCTGCACGTTTGTTTCTTGATGTAATAGTTTCAGTTTTAAAGTTTACAGTTAAATCAACAATGCTAAAAAGGAATTAGTAATGGTCACACTTTATGGTCTTGGAGGTCTTTTCCAACCCAAATGATTCTGTGAGTCTGTAATGAAAGACCTCCCTTGGCAGTAGCTAAAACTATTGGTCTTCGCTGTAGGACAATAAACAATTACTTAGATTTTCAACTATGTGTAATTTCTTATTCCATGGGGTTTTTTTGTCATCGAGGAATGGCAAATAATTCTCTTATGGAGCAGGCATTTTGAACAAGGTTCATAGGTCAAATGATGTCACTACTGTAGCAGGGCTCTAGGTGCAGCTACATCTTTTGAATTATCTGCATTTTGCTATCATTAGTGTACAGTAGTATCAAAGCCACATTTTTGTGGCATAAACTGCACTTCTGCAACAATTTTTTTGCTATTGCTATAGAAATTCTCTTTTTCTATCCAGTCAGCATTCAGCAGAATGATCATTACTGTGTCATTAAAAGTAATGAAAAAATATCAAATGGCAAATTGTATGTAGCTTTCCCAAGCCGGCAGAGATGCAAGGCACACTATTAAAAAGTATATTTAAGATAGATGGTGAAGTTAAATATAGCAAGATATTTCAAACAGAACACAAAAATGTTGAAAATTAGAAACTACTGCAGTAGAAGAAGAGAAATTATGAGAAATAACGGATTTTCCTACTTTAAATTTATTATAATTAGGATTAATAACTTAATACCAATTAACTTTCATTAGAGTACTGTAATGTCTTGCATATGATCATAATTAATTTAGTGTTTAAGCACAGGAAAAATTACTATTGTGAAAATACCCAAATGAGATAGGAAAGCAGAAAATTGTAATTTTACAAGGGAATGCAAATATGAATTTCTTCGTTATTTCTGATACATTACAGTCATTAAACTTGGGGCTCATTATACCAAAGATGGATAAACATGTAGATGAAATATAAAATATTTAAAGTCTGCAACAGGTACTCTCAACAGATTTGGTTTGATTGTTCTTACTCTCCAGAAGATGATCTCCTTCAAGAAATGAATCAAATTTATGAGCAATTCCAGTGTTTCTCCCTTCAAGTTCATTTGTGTATAATAATGCAAGGCAGTTTAGTCTAATGGATAATGCTTCATTTCTTTTTTTTTTTTCAGGAAATAGGGCATGTGTGTTTCAGTGAAATATTTTTGGTAGGTTCTAGTTTAAAAAAAAAACAAAAAACCCCAAGAAAACACAAACCAAATGACAAACAAAAGCAAAACCAACCAACCAAACAAAAAACAACCAAGAGTTAATTTAACTGAGGAAGTGAGTTTAAAAAACAGTGGTCATGTTTGTCATTATGTTATAAACTCCAGCTGAAGGACACATCAGTAGCTCTTGGTCTGTTCTCTGGGGGTCTCACCTTCTTCAAGGTTCTGCTTTTCATCCTTTGGGCTTTTCAAGAGCTCCGTTTTCCTTGCAATTTGAGTCCTGTGTGACCTAACTGCAGCTACAACTACGAAACATTTGCAACACAAGGAAGTTACGGAAGCTCGAGTTTCTTGGCAGGAGTCACAAATAGCTCTTACCAATTAATGGCATTCAGCACAGGACCTGAGAAGTAATTGGAGTCCCTCTCTCAGTAATGCAGTAAGATGTTAAAAATGTCATAAAGCAGGATGGAGACAGGGCCCCTTGTCTGCATTGAAGCTGATGTGTAATCTCGCAAAGCCCTAGAATATTACCCTTGTGAGCAAGTTCTAGGTTTCTGTTGTATCCAAGCAATTTGTTTCTGTCACATAAATTGCCATCACACCCATTTATTTTGCACCCTAGCTGCTTAATTACAGTCTTTTTCATCATCTCTGACTTTGAGCAGTCTAATTTTCACTTCTCTCATCAAAGAAATATAATTTTTAAACATCTTGAGAGCTTTAGATAATTTTTTGGTAGAAAATTCTAGAATCAGTTATTTCACACATGGATATAATATCTAACAACTGTTATCTGGGTTGAAAATACAGAACTGCAAAAGGTTTAGCTCATTGTTGGACTTTGAAGCACCCTCAATTTTAGGAAGAGGGGATATCCTATGTATCCTTGAATGCTGGAGTTGTCCCTTGGCTATGCTGCATTGGTATTAGGATTTGCTTTGGGAATTGAAATTGAAGTGTCTAGCTTAGTATAGATTGGAAGAGACCTCTGGATATGATCCAGTTGATTCCCATCTGAGAAATTTTTTCAAAGCCAGGTGGTACAAAACAGAGCTTTATGCAATGGAGTTTAAATGACATTAAAGGCAGAGATTCAGAGCCTCTTGGCAGCCAGTTCCAGGACACATTCCCAACCATTCTGACTTCTTTACCTTATCTCTAGTTGTGGTTTTCTGCAGCTTGTGACTCTCACCCTTACACACACATGCACGTGTGTACACCAGACTCATCACCTTCAGGCTGAACGTGTGCAGCTCCATTTTTCCTGACCATCACCTTCCCTGTCATGTTCCTCACCAGTTTCAACCCCAGCTGAGGTTTGGCTTTTCTAAATTCACCCCTGCATGCATGGAAAACATTCTGTATTCCTCCTGTGTTGCCTGTCCCGTGTCCCCCTTCCTCACCCTCCCCTCTGTACCCGTGCCAGCTGTAGCTGGATGCTCAGCCAGCTGTTCAGGCCTGCAGGAATGCTTTTGGGAATTATGCAGTTTACCTGATTGCTGCCTGGCCGGTGGCTTTAAGAGGGAAGGGGGTGTAGGTGTCTTACTGAGAGGCTTCAACTACCGTAGCAGTTGGTCTAGAAACCTTGCACATTGAAGTCAGGCTCAGCTGAAGCGTGCCAAGTGTGGATGCAGCTTCAGGGAAACAGTAAAACTGCCAGGGCTTAACATGCCCTGCAGGGCCTGAAGAGCTTCTGTGTCGGGGTGCCCGTACAGGGAATTGCTGCTTATGCAGGGCTTGTCTCTTGGCAGAGCGCTGTGCTCAGCGTTAGGAACTAGGATTCCCAAGTTTTGGAGCACAGGCAGTTGCCAGGTGTCTCACTTTGTTTTGATGTGGGGAAGAATCAGGCCTAGGTGTAATTTTAAGCCTTCTGTTTTACTTCAAGAGTGGGTTATTGTTTCTCTATTTCATCTGAGAATCAGCTGCAGAAGGGCTGGAGTATGAAACCACTGGAATTTATATAGCTTCTGGATTATGGGGCACGTGTGTGCTAAACTCATTTCTGGCTTAAAGCTTTTTGCAAGATTTTACTACAAGATTTAATTCCTAAGTATGTATATTGTTTTGGTTAAGTTTGAAAATCCACAGCAGGGCATTCTGTTGTGTTGATTTCTCTGGCATGGAAGGCTTGTGTGCATGGTAGGATTAACAGAGCACACTGGTGAACAACATGGTACCTGAGACCCAACCTGTGCCAGGTACGTTCTTTACATTATTTTAGTTGTATAAATTAGTATTCTTTATGTAGATTACAATTATTAGATTATTCTTTTAAGTTGTGATTCTTGGTATAGAAAAGCTGTTTGTTGGAACGCAGAACAGTTATGTGTTCAAGTGTTAATCAAACAAGTTCTGAAATTAGAAGAGGGTATTTTTTTTATGGAAAAGGCAAGTGGAAGTTTTTCTGTAGTAGTAATAGCAACTCTCAACAGCAATTCATAATATGGCATTTAGAGCACAAATCCTATGAGGATCTGCTGAGGGAGCTCCAGATGCTCACCAGCTGTTTAGCCTGGAGAAAAGGAGGTTGGGGGAGGACCTTATTGCTCTCTACACGTACCTGAGAAGAGGTTGTAAACAGCTGGGGGTTGGTGTCTTCTCTAAGGTAACAGGACAAGGGGAATTGGCCTGAAGTTGTGCCAGGGGAGGTTTGAGTTGGATATTAGGGAAACTTTCTTCACTGAAGAGGGTGGTCAGGCACTGGAACAGGCTGTCCAGGGAAGTGATGTAATCACCAGCCCTGGAAGTGTTCAAAGAAGTGTGGATGTGGCACATGGTTTAGCAGTGAACATGGCAGTGCCAAGTTAACAGTTGCATGCAAGGGTCTTAGAGGCCCTTTTCAACCTAAATGATTCTATTATTTAGTACTGAACGCAGCATCTGAAGCATATTTCTAAAGATACTGTGTTAACTACAAGTTTAAAAGTATGTTCTGAACAGTTGCATCACTGGCCTTCCCTGGTATTTTCTCAAAAGAGGTGAGCGATGAAATTGCTCAGACAAAAGTCACAAAATCATTAGAAGCCAATTTGTAGCAGCTTTTACAATGTCATTTTCCTATTCTTCAGAGAAAGACTAAGTTAGTATTTGAGCATTGATCTTCACTCTGCTGTGATACTCAGTCATGCGTTCCTCAGCCCTGGATAGGAGCAGGCTGAGGAGCAGGGAGTGATCTGCCTGTTCAGGACAGCTGAACAAAGCTCAGAGGTCTGTCCAGTCAGAATTAGCAAAGCAAAAAAGAGTGTGCAAAGACCTTAGGGTCAACAAAGATTTACTCAACCCTACACGTCCCTCTTTGTTCCTTCTCTGTTGCTCATATTTATTCCCTTGCCTCTCCCCAAGTCTGCTTGCAGCTGCCAATTAGCCTCATTAGCATGTCCTTGGGGATTCCCTCTGCAGCTCTATTTCCATGAGAGCTGTCAGCTGTGGGAATGTGAGGTTTCTGTAAGAAGGCCTTTCAGCCTCTGCACTTTTCGAGTATCAAGTGCAGAGTTGCATGTCTGACACTGGAATTAATAGGCTGTTGGGTTCAAACATCTGGATTATTGTCCTCTGGGCTAGGTGGCCCAAAGCTGTTTATGGATTGGTTTGCTTTAAATTAAATGAGGCCTGCAGATGAATTTATTCTTTCTTACCTCCCATATTTATTCTCAGACTTTCTATAAACAGAAACAGAGCTGGTTTATATATAAAAAAAAGAGAGAATGGCACAAGATTTTTAACAGAAACTTCTACAAAGAGATACAATTTTAAAAACAAAACCAACACTACAGGAATCTGTTCAACAGCCAGGCTATTCACCATTCAGAAATAGTTTCACATATGCTGAGCTCCATGAGGACTCAACCTCAATAAACCATCAGACAAGCCACCAGCTGCAGTCTCTGACTTTATTAGCTTTAATAAAATAGTAATGTACACTAGTCAGCTGTGGATCCTGGATTGCAATGAATATTTCTCTCAGAAATGGCTCCTTCCGATTACTCTGGCTCAGAAAGGGTAAAACCTGTCATGGCCTGTTTTAAAAAGAATTTTGAACTTTAAACATCAGAATATTAGGTGTAACTTAATAGAGGAACTAATAATTTCTGGTTTGGAACATAGCCAAGAGAAATATTTGCATTAAGTTATTTGTAAAGCTCTGTTGAAATGTTTTGCATTTTCACTAGGAATTATGTGCCACTAAAAGGGAGTGATGGGTTACATTGGCCTCATTTTTTTTTCTTCTGTATTTGCGTAACTAATATTCTCTTCATTCTGAATCTTTAGGGAAGATCAAAATGGGACACATACTATTGTTTTACAAGTTGTTTTTCAGTGTGTTGCTGTAGTATTACTGTAAAAGGGAGAATAGAGAAACAAGGATGTCCATCAAATCTTTGAAACATGTGGAACCAAGGGTTGCATTTGAAGGAACAGATAACTTGAAACATGAACTAAAAAGGTCTCTAAACCCTATCTTGTACTAGTGCTGTAGCTCCCAATGCTTCTGAATAGGGAAAAACTAGTAGGACAGATGAGTAACTCAACAAAACACGTTAATTAGAGCCTAAAGATCAGGTGGGAGGGAAATCTTGTTTACTCATGAATGCAGGTTTATTGTGGAAAAATCCATTCAAATCAGGAATATGTAGGTCTTGTTAAGTCAGAATTTAGAGGCCATATTTCAACTTGCACTTTGAGGCATTGAGGACCTGAAACTCTTATGGGCAAACACATTCTCAAAATGAAAAAGCAGTCCCCAAAATTGCATGTGCATACCTAATGTTCAAATTAATCTTAAAAGCTTTAAAACTAAGTATGGGTTTAGGGGTTGAGTTTTGGGTTTTGAAGAGAGGCAGGTGGGACCTCTTCACATTTTTTTTCTATCTCTGAAATCTGCTGAAGCACTATGAGTGTGTTCTGTGTGACAGAGCACTCTTAATTTTGTGCTGGTTATAGCTTTTTATTTTTATTAGTGTTTACTGTTTGATGTGTATGAGGAAGAATAGGATCGATGTTTTATATTGATTTTCATCAGTAACACTCAGAGGTACTAACTGAAACTGTGCTGTGCATTTCCGAGGGGTTACTGCAATTTATCACCGTTCATTAGATCATAAGTTGTTTGAAGCTAAGGGCTATCTTTTTGATGTTTGTACAGCCTCTAGAATAATGAGAGGGAGGCTGTAGGTGCTACCCTGATGCAAATAGTCATAGATCAAAGCTTGGAATAAGTAGGCAACAGAAGACCTTGGACTTCTCTCATGAGCTTTCTTCTCAGTTGGGATAATTAAATGATAATGCAGATAAGAAATGGGTGACTTACTATCATCAGCTTAAAGATAAGGAACGGAGGTAATACTGAAGGTTTTCCACATATCTGCCCCAAATCTCTGTTCTCAAATCAGACCCCCGATTTTGAACTCTTCTTTCATGCCTTGAGCTCAAGATTAAATGTCTCCTCAATACCTGTTCTCTTAGTGAAAAAGATTAGGTTGCTATTTAGGGAAGACTCCAAATCCTTATATGAAGGATTTTAAAATACAGTTTTCTGATTCTATGTTCACCTAATGATATGAGTATCACTACAATGAAATAGACTAGATTGATT
Source organism: Picathartes gymnocephalus (assembly GCA_013390045.1). Taxonomy (NCBI): domain Eukaryota; kingdom Metazoa; phylum Chordata; class Aves; order Passeriformes; family Picathartidae; genus Picathartes; species Picathartes gymnocephalus. Next base: position 109,951 of record WEKY01021080.1, on the reverse strand, counting down.
TTACCGCTTCAGCACTAGACTGAGATCTTTTATTGGAATACATAATATTTTTTATGAAGTAAGAAGTGAAGCCAATATTTTTGTTGGATTAATTGCCATTGTAAAATAATTTGCAGATTACTTTCCATCTTAGTTATGTTCTATTAAATAGTTTATCCAAGATGTCCATCTCATCTGCTGGTGGATCTAAGGTCATGATAATGGTGGGTTCATTTCATATCTGATGTCAGGTTGAAATGTTTTTGCATTTTGCTAAAATAATCAGTCTAATAAGAAAATTCAGTTTTCTAATTTGTTCTGTTCAGCGGGAAGAATATTTCCTGTGTTTGAGTAGTGCTCTGCGCAGTTGTTAAGTGATGACATAGAGACAGTTCTTTCTGTTCCAAATATTATTTTAAAATGAATGATTCTCATCCTAGCCAGATTTTGAAAAAAAACTGTTATGCTTATTCTTCAAGTGCCTGAAGGCCAGGTGTTGAATTATGGTGATCACATCTGTTTTATAGCTATCTTTCATGAGGGATTATGTGTAAAAAAGAGAGTTTCTTCTAAAAAACAGGTTAACAAGAGGGAATGTAGACAGGCTCATAGAACAGAAATCATCCCAGAGGAGACACTTCCAGTTCCCTGGAGGAAGAGTGAAAGATCCAGTACAGCTAAACCAATGTAAGAAGTGCTTCTCTTGTTGAGGCCCATTTGTCTGAGTCGTACCTGCTTCCAGAATCCATGATGGAATCGAAGAGAAGGGATTCAGAGTAGGTTTTGTATTCTGTGCAGCAGGATGCTCACAGACAATGAGGCAGAGGTACATTAAGGGTATATTCCCAGCCTTGGAAAGAAAGATTTCCAACATTTTTGTGTTTTCCCGTAAAAATCTTGAATGGAATTCCCAAAAACCTGTGAACAGCTTATCTTGTGCTGTGGTCATAAACCCGTAGCAGATGAAAATGCTCTCGAACTGCTGTGGTTGAAGTGCCATTTCCTCTCCAGCCCCTGCTCTTCATTTGCTTTTTCAGTTTGCTGCCCAGCTGTGCTGTCTTGTTGCTATTGCCCCTTTTCAGTCCAAATAATCAAAGCACCCAGAACCATTGTGGGTGGTCCTGTCCTTTTTCTTTTATTCGCAGGTACCCCCTTAAAGATACTTTGTCAGAACTTCAAACATGGTGCAGTTTTACGGGCACGGCTGCTGCTTTGTCCCCTGTGTTTATATCTGCTGCATGGACCTTCTTTCTCTGCAGAATTAGTGCCTTCCACAAGTAACTAATTTGATTTTATTTGCCTATCCCAGTCAGATATTCTGTGAAAATTTCTGAGGGTGTTCTGTGAGTATAGTAACTCAGAAAGATGTCTACATGTGTCATTTGTATAAAATTACCAACACATTTCAAGAAGTAGATGGGGCTTAGTAAGTAGTTTCTAGAAGCAAATAAAAAGGTCCCTTTTAGTTGAACATTTTCTTGTCCACTTTTCTTGAAATGCTGGTATTAATTTCTGTGACTATAGCATTTAATTTAGCATATTCTTGTAGGTTATCCATGTGATTGTGGATTACACTTTGCATACTGACTCAACATATTTTCCCAGTGGAGTTACTTTACTAATAAAATATTAGGCTTATTCTTTCTTTACAAATTAAGTGGTTGTCAGTATAGGAAATTTACAGTTTAGGAGAAAAAAAACAACCAACCAAAGAAAAAACAACAAAGGTGTTTCACACTTCATGTTCCTGTCCTTTAATACTCCTTAGCGCCTGTATCTGTCCCATGGTGTCTATTATCTTGGTCACAGAATGTATGTATAAATTACTTGCTGCACACGAGATTAGTTATGATTCTAGATTTTAAAGAGCAGATGATCTTCTCTGGTAATGATAACTTAAAAAAAAAGAAATTGAGACTATGTTCAAAATCTGGGTTCCTTGAAGAGCCTACCAAAATTTATATTATATTTCCAAGCTGCTAAAGCTCTAGCTGCACACATTCATGGCTCTTTCTTCAGAACAGCTCTTTTCTGGTGTACTGCTTGTCCTCTGTTTGACAGCACATCGATTCTCTGAATCAAGAATTAAATCAGGAGTCATTTATTCTAATTATGGTGCAGAAAGCCTCGCAGTATTAAAAGTCCTGATTCAGAAGCAATGCAGTGTCCTTAAAATAGGCAATTTCTTATTTCACATTAAACTGGAAAAGGTCTTTAATAAACTGAGAGTCAGGGACAATAGTTATTTGTTCCTATTACTGAGGCTATTTGTGTTGGAATGAGGATTTTGTTCCTAACTGTGACTTCTGTTTTTTGTCCCACAGGGAATTCCTGTTTCTGTGTTTACAATGTCATTGCATGTTACCATGGCAAAAGTGTGATAGTACAAATTCAGTATTATGTTAGTCAAGGACAAGGGAGGTAGAAATTAGATCAAGATAAACTTTAACCACAAAATGGGAAGTGTCTGTGGAATTTCATCTCTGCTTTTATAAGATACTGTCAGTGTTTTCCAGTACAAAAGAATAACTTCAATATTTTTAATTTATTTTTATATGTATATATAAATCCATCACAGTTTCTTCCAGAACTTGCAGAATTTATTTACATTGAGCAGAGGAAGGCTGTAAGAATTCTGTGTCCTGCTTCAGTTACTACAAGCTGAATGCTCAGAATTGCACAATCCCACCTTCCACTGGCACATGGAAACTCCTGGCTGGTCTTGTACATGTTGCTATGAAGGAAAGAATCCGAAGGCCGTGCTCAGAGCCCTTCCTAACAGTGAACTCATCTGGGAAACATCTCTTGGGAGGAGCGGCCGCTCTCAGCGGAGCCATGGCCTGTTGACTGCCCTGGCTCAAAAGTGCACCCCAGAAGTTCTGAGGGCATCAAAATGATCCCAGTTTTAGGAAGTTTTCCCTTATTGGTAGAGCAGGGTGTTTTTGCCAGTTTCCTGAAATCAGATAGCTTTTGTTATCGCATACTTGATAGCAAAGCTTGGTTCTTCCTAAGCACTTTTTGTTGTCTCAGTTCAGTTTCCACTCTTCTTGGGGAGGTTTTGTTTGATAGGCCTAATACTTGTAACAGGAAAAACATGTCAGCAGGACAGATGGAGCTTTACAGAGGTCAAGCTTCAGCTTGCTGTATTTTGTAGAAAAAAGAGATAGTTGCAAAATGCTAGTACAGAGTTGACCAGTAGGTGCTGCATTCAAAGGAACAGTGGGGTTTTGAAAACCAAGGTGTTAATTCAGCAGAGCCAGGTTGTCAAACCAGGACAGCGGCTTTGGATGGCTTATGCTGGGTGCTCAAGTTGCTGTGAGATACCAGCACTTGGGATCATCAGCTTGCTGTTCCTTAAATTGTACCATTTTACTGGAGAGGTGTGTTTTTTGAGGGGCCAGCGGACATGGACATCTGTCCTTTCCATTTGCGAGTGCAGAAGTGAATAAGATGATCTTTAACCTCAGCTTGGGTAGAATACTGTGTTTACACAAGTAGTAACAATGGAATGTTTTCTCCTACAGCAGTGCAGTGAGGTTCCTGCTGAATGGCCAGTGTTGCTGCCTGGCATCTGCAGAGGCTAAGGGGGAAGTGAAGCAAAGTGGCCTCTGTGTTCTGAAGTTTCTAGCATTACATTTCACATCTGTACAAAGAATGTAGGAGTTGTTGCAATTTTTGAGTCTTATGTTTAGGTAAATTAAATCAATGCATTGGCATCTGGTTCTTAAAAACAAAAAGAAAAAAGCAGCAAGTGGTATCAAATTTGTTACATTAAGATATTTGAAATTAGCTAGAACTTTATGAAAAATAGTGGTTTAGTACATTTAAGGGCCTACTTTGACTTTACAGCTTTCATGGAGAAGTGGTGCTTGAGTTAAATCCAATTGCTGTGGTGCGGAACTAGGTCTGTCTAATTATGGACTTGTAAAGCTGAAAAATCTGTCCACTCTGTTTATTATTTACTTCTGAAGCTGAAAATTTGATGTATGAAATAGTAAATATGAGTATTTTTAGGTGGCTTTGTTCAGTGAAAGTAAATGAAATATTTTTTACTGGAAACAATCCAGTCAGGAATATAAATTGTCTAAATTGAGGCATTCAAGCAGTGGAGTGTGTCTTCAGTGAATATCAGAGGCTTTCCACATTTGAATATCCTTTCTGAAAGAAGTGCCGGGTTTGATAATTGGGTCTGTTTGTCCTGTCTTGATACAGAATGACTCTTGTGCACACCTTCACTGAATATTGGCTCAGCAATGAAAATTCTTACAGAACTAAAGATGTGCTATTTTTAAAGACTGACTTGTCAGTTTAGAGCTGCCAGTTCTTAATTCATGGAGGCCACAAAACAAATGGAATCCAACCTAATATAAGAATAACAAGAGAGGGTTGCAGGAGTTGGCAAGCATGTTCCTGTGCATCTGTGATTGGATGGCTCAGTCGTTTTCCATGCAAGTCAGAAGCAATTCAGGCCACGTGTAGGGTCAAGCTAGAACACAGTTAATACTATGCTCATTTGATGGGTTTTCTCCTATTAATTATCCTTAAACTTTCAGGCAGTATCCAGCTGTGCTACAGGAGGCTCTGCAGGGTTGATAAGTAGTGGCAGAGAAACATATGACAGTCATTTGATGCCATTGTTTGGTGTTAAGTGTCAGTAGTGTGTAGATTGAAGCAAAAGAGATATAATAACTTGAGGATGGTGCCTTTGGGTTACTCACAGACATCTGCTGCACTAAAAGGATCCGACAGTTTCTCCTACCAAAAAAAAAGCTGTTCACATGTTTAAAAAAACCCCTGGAAACACAGAGTATGTCTACATTTAAGCACAATAGATAAATTTGGGAAATGTGTCAGTCTTTAATTTACTTCTTCATTTTGTCCAGCCTCTGAGCACAGGATTCTTGCAGGTGAAGTCTAAAGAACATTGCAACACACATGAAGAAAGAATGCTTTCAAAAGAACCTGTGTGACCCAGTCACAGCCAGGGAATAGATGATGAGAAATTATGATTTCCAGTCATAAATTTGCTCTCACTGCCATTTTCTCCTGCTCTTGTTTATTACATGCCAAATGTTAGCCTTGGTTTTATTTATCAGCTATGGGAAGTGCACCTGGGATTAAAAAGAAAACAGGCCTTCGGCATGATATACTGCTAGTATTAGCATCACTGCCATTTGTGCACTGGCAGAATGTTCCCTTTTCAAGCCCTTTTCCCATAATACATCAGCGTTTTGTAAGAATTTTCTAAAAGTGACTTGAGCTTGCTGGCCAAGCTGGAGTATCCTTAAGACATATCCCTCTTACTCTCCTGCTGCTGCCTCCTCCCTCCGAGTGGGAGTGAAGGGTCAGCTCAGTCTAACCCGTGTGTGGAGCAGAGCCAGGGGAATGTTGTCTCCTCCTCAGTGCCTGAGTTGGGAGCCAGGCTGGGGTGCCTGTGCTGCTCTCAGCCTGTGCCTGCAGCCTGGGCAGCTCCAGGGTGGCTGGTGGGGGTGTCTGCAGTGGGAGCTCAGGGTACACCACCCCCGGCTCCCCTCTCATCTTCAGGTTCCGTCTGACAGCTCTTCAGGGCATGGCTCAGTTTGGGATGGGCTTCTGAAGGGCTGGGGAGAGTGATGGACTGAAGAAATGCTGGCTGTTTTCTCTTGTACAGCTGGTGTTTTCCGTAGTGAGTCTTGTCGAGATACGTGTTACCTTTGCTACTCTCTCGCTCTGTATTCCAGCCTGCTGGTATCTCCCTTGTGTTGGTCCTAGCTGAATTAGCATTATTTTATCTTTAGAATTAGATGGTTTAATGCAGAGCACAGCTTTGATAGCTGTGTTGCAATGTGATTTGATTTTTGGTTTTACCCTTGTTGGTAGCTCCCTTCTATGTGACCACACTGGAGAAAATTTAAGTTTTGATCATTTACCAAGTGTGTCCTCTAAAGTCTTCTGAAGTTCTACTTACAAACAAGCTGGTTTCAGTACTACAAACATATATTCCTATTGTATTTTTCTGTGCCACTTTCCCTTCTGGCTGCAGTGGGACTTGAGGAGGAAGGTGACCTGGTGTAATTATTCCATTCTTTGGCCTTTAGGGTTGCACCAAGCTGGATTCAGCTCCCTTGGACCACATGTCAGGTTTCTTCCAGTCAGCAGCTGTATCATTTCTCTTCTTACCATATCTGAACACGGATTAGAAGACAGATGTAGGCAGGATTAGGGCTGCCACGTGTCCTCAGTTTCTCAGGTATCTTTGCCAGAATATTCCTAGGTATTCCTGTTTCCAGACACTTGGGCAAGAGCCACATCCAGGTGAGGTGCACTACTGCGGGAACATGTCTGTTGTCTCTGTCTGTCAGCTGTTCAAGGATGTGTTGAGCTTTAGTTATCAAATAATGTTCTTTATTATTGATTAATAGTTCCAGACTGAAAGTATTGCTCGTACATTTGATGGTGGAGAGCTCTTAATTACTGCTCTTGCAGAGAACAGAAGAAAGTACAGATTAAACCAGTGAGGCTTTTCGAACCTAGTTATATTATGATCCTTTCTGTAATGCTCTCTTGTTTTTCCCCCAAATATTTCAATAACTTTTTCTTCATATCTTCGTTACTGTAAATACTTTCTATTCATGACTGAAATACCTGGTAACATTTGATTTCCATTAGATGACCCTTCCTTTTTTTTTTTTCCTTTTTTTCTGTTTTTAATTGTGCACTCATCTTCCTTTTTTTGCCAGAGTACTTGAACACTTCTTCAAAAAATGCCTAGAATTTTTTTCCTGTGTCAGGGCCACTATTTGTGCAGAACATGAGATGTCAGACAAGCAGGGAATATTCAGAGAATGTGCTGATGTCTGTGCCACTTTGCTGCCTCATACTCCCATGTGGTGAGTTGGATTTCTACTCTCATTTGAGTGGCGATCATGCGTGGGAGTTGTTTTTTAAGGTGGCAATAGGAAAGTGCTCTCCAACAGGGAAAAATCCAAACGTTTATGTGTTCTGGCAAAAACATGTATTTGTAGAGAACCAAGGAAGCTGCTGCAGGTGAGGAACTGGACTGTGGGGTGGGGAAACAGAAGGAACCCAAAATACCAAGTGGTGTTTGTTTTATGGTCCATGTTGTCCTTCTGCTGTTTCAGTGATGGAGAAGGCTCACATGTGGAAGACTGAGCAAAAAGCCTGCCTGGGCCTATGGAGTGGTTAACAGCTCAGACATTTGTTCAAAACTGGTCCTACTTCTCTTTCATTGTTGTTTTATACACTGCTTTTCTGGTGTTACCACGATGTGGATATATTTGTCTTCCTTTCATCAGTAAATCAGCATCCCTGTGGAGTGGAGGAGGTAGGAGCTAATTTGTCAAAAGCTGGCAGCAGGTATCCAGTAATTTTGCATTGCTTTTTGTCCTTTCTTTCTTGTATGAGTTTGGTAAGTACTGTTTTCATGTAATTGCATTTAAGTCTGCATAAAACAGAACTTTAATGTTCAGGAACTTCAGAGTAAAAAAGAAATGTGAAAGACTGGGATTTTTTTAAGATTGAAATGTGATGACAAAGGAAAACAGATGTTGTTTTATTATTAAAATATCCTACACTGCTCTCTACTGGAAGAGTGGAAATCTACATTAAATATTCAGAAGTATGCCTAAAACTATTCACTAATCAAGAGTCAAGTTTATTAATTTTTTTCAGTCGAGTAAAGCTAACTTTTCCTAAGCATGGATAGAGGGTTTTTTCCTGCCTAAGCTTTGAAGAAAGGCACTGGGATGTGCTTTGCATGTAAAGCCAGTAAGAAGTTGAGGGTCAAAATCTAAGCTGCCAGGTGAGGAATTACTGGAGAGTTACCTGCTAATGTCAAGGAAAAAAAGCAAACTGCAAACCTCAACAATTCACCTGGCCTTAACAGGACCTGTTGGGCACATCAGAACAGCAGCAGACTTGTCAGACCTGCAAAGGATTCTGGATGCCTGAAGTTGTCTGACATTTGTATTGACTTTTAACTGAGCCAGCAAAGTAAAAGATTATTTGCCTTTTATTTTAACAGTTTCTCCAGCCAAAGTACAACTCTAAAAGCAATTTTAACAATTTCACAATGGAATTGGACCAAAAGAAAAAATCGTATTCACGTTAATGCATAGGGAAATGTCACCTACATTCTGACAAAGATATTCCCCACAAAGGGTCTGTCTGATAGATTGTTGTGTAAGACAGCCCTCCTGGCCATTACAGGGCGGAATTTTCTCTCAGTTGCTGTCAGTGATAAAACCTCTGTTGATTTAATATATTGAAGTAGTGCCTGTTAATTTTTTGCAGCTGCATTATCTTGCCAATCTTTGCATGTGGAGTGAACACATCTGGTTGTCTGCTAATATGAGATTATAAACAGTTTGATCTGAGGTGTTTGCCATGTATATTGCTGGCCAACAGCTCACTTTCTTCATGGCAAACATCACTGTGCATTAATGGAACACTTAAATGCTTCTGACTGATAAGATCTGCTGGCCTCATAAGAATTATTTCTGATTACAGACAGCTGCAAATGAAATGAGAATTAATAGTATATTAGAAAAATAAATTTTCATCAGTTTTGTAGGGGACATGTTTGGAAGAATGGCAGACTGCAGTGAAGAATGTGTGGTACAGAACATTGCTTTAGCTTGCTTTGTTATACAAAATATTAAATGTCATCTTCTTCCAACTTCCTAACGTATCCAACAAAAATTCAGTATGATTGTGATCAACTTATTCTTAATACTAAACAACAGAGAAATATTTGAGTCTAGTGACATGCTTAAATTATGTATCGTGTCTGAATTGGCTTATTATGCATGGAGTACACCAACCACAGGAATAATCTTTTTGCTAGTTGCAGACAGTAAATAGATGTAGCAGTCACATGTAAACATTTTTCAGCTGTTTTTTGCATTTGAACACATTACTTATGTAAAGAACACTTCAGCATTTAATGCGTTTATGCACTTAGGATTAATAGTGAATTATCTAAAGGGAAACTTATTTTCTGTTTCTCTCTTCTGGAGTGAGGTGTAGGAGTTGTGTTGGCTTGACTCTCAGGAGCCACTTAGGTTTCATATGCTGGTTGTTCTGCATGACTCGGGTTGCAGGAGGGAACGTCAGATGCTGAGAACAAACACTGACTTGCCCAGTTCCCAGCTAAAACTCTGGATCAGTACTTCTCCCTCAAGGAGCATGGGCTTGAAAAGAGAGGTTTCACATTTACCCCTTTTGCTTTGAAATTTTTGTTGCAGAATCTCTTCCGTGATGAATGCTTTTATTGTTCATGCCACAGCTGGACCAAATTCCTGGTACAACAAATATTTGTTCTCTGTGTTTTGTGCGAGATTTGGTGAGCAATAGCTGCTGAAAAGGTGGTGATGAAATGGCCAGCTTCCCATTTCATGAGGGTGGTGAGTTAGTTGTTAGTGTCTTCCCTTGGAAGTCTGGGTGGCAGCATGTCTGCTGTGCCAGGGGTCGTGCAAACGGCACAGTGACCTTGGCAGCTGGAGCCCCAGCTTTGCAAATACATTTGTTTGCTTAGCTTAAGTATCATGAGTAATACCACAGTAATTGGTGCCTAATAGTAAATAAAAAATGATGATAGATGACATGGGAAAGGTACAGAGGAGATGAAAAAGCAAGCAATGAAAAGCCTCTAGTTAAAACCTTAGCTGTTGGTTAAGCCTTTATTGCATAGTCATTCTTTTGTTACAAACCTGTCTTGGTCTGAAATTCTGTCTGTATTTTTCTCCAAACAGAACAGTCCAATTAATACAAATATTCAGAATATCTCTCCTTAAATCCTGGCTTTCTTTTTATTATTCTTACCAAGAAATAAAGAAGGGCAGTCGAGCATGAAATGTGTAAGCCATTTGAACATACCTGAATGTAAAAAAAGTACAGTCGCAATTAAAAGAGATAGAAATAGACACAAACAGTGCAATCCATAATATGGCCTTGTAATCTTTGCTTGATATTAGCACTTAGGCTACAAATCTTCTTTGTATATCTGGATTAAATGTCTTACTATATTTTCCTATGCTTATTAATAGTTTATTATGCACAAGCTTGAATTCCACATCCAGTTAAAAACTGCTAAGAGCAATACAAATTTCAGTGGTGATGCTTAATGTCAAAACCAACACTCGTATGGAAGAGTGTGAATGACTTATGGAATTCTGGTGGGTTATGTTCCATAAATGCTGATATAAGGCTCATGGTATTTCTCTATTTTCTAAGTCTTGGTTGTTTATTTCTTTTGTAACTTAGTGAGCAAACTCAATGAGTTTTTCTTCAGGTTTTGTCAGCCTTTTAAACTGCTTTCAGCAGTTTATCTTTCTGTTTAAAAGCCTACTTCTCCCTCCCCTCCATGATCATAAATGGTAATTTCTGGTTTGGGGAACATTACTATAAGCTTTAAAATTCAGTGACATTTAACAGATTCCCCAGCTGTGGCAGAAGCTTAATTTGATGCCTACATTTTCTGAGGCAGTTATGTGAATTAGCATGAGGTACAAACCCCTGGGAAAACTGTATTTGTAGAAGATCCTGTTCATGGAAAGCTTGATCTGCTGCTGGGATTTACAGAATACAGCAAAGATACCTTCATCCTTCCTGGACTGTGGAGCAGAGGAGAGAGCTGGGAGGACAGTTATGGGGAAATTACTGTTTCTTTCTTAGTTATGTCAGAGTTCCGTCATCTGGATGGAAGTAAGTAAATAAAAAATGTAGGGCAGCCCTGTGCCCTTCTGGAGAAGCAGCTGCCAGCGAGGCAGTATAACCTAGGACATCTCTGTGTGTGACCCAGTTCCACCCAAGGCCTGGCCCTCAATCTGTACTGACAAGTTCCAGACTGCTTACACTGACACTGGTCCTGCCAGTTTGGAAACAGCACAAGGATTAGGAAACAGCCGTGGATGAAGCCTCTGTCCCAGCTGGCAGCTTCTCCATGGGAAGCAGTGACCTGTGCTCTGCTCATTGAGCCTTGTCCACACCTGCAGCTGTTGTTTGCTGTGTTTCTGCAGGATTCCTGCTCTGTGCATCACGTACCTTGAGCTCGTCACCAACTTACAGCAATTACTGTTCTGCCAGGTGTGGTGGATATAAGTATGCTTGTATGCAGATATCTGGTAATATTGGTCTTTCAGCCTTCCTCTTAGGCTCTCATCTGACCTTACCCACAGGTTTAGGATTTTTTTGCTCACATATATTCACTCACTTTTCCTTTTCTGTCTGCCACATGCAGTATCTATCATGTCCAAGAATCATTCTTCCTTTTCTACGTGCATTTTGTGCAGCTATCACTTTTCCAGGCAAAATCACCTCCTCTGATCTTGAGATGTTGTGTGAAAGACATCAAATCAATAGCAGAGCCTTCTGCTCTGCTTTTTCAAACCCTTGGTCTCCTGGCTGGAGAATTGTAATAGTAGAGAATATTGGCAGCAGATGTGCGTAGTGTTTTGATTTACACACCGTTGTTTTCAAGGTGGGACATCATATTTCAGAGTTGGTAGCAAATGTCTGATGAGGCTTTGTTATAGGTGGAGCTGCACAGTTTCTTTGCGGGAGTACCTCGAGTGTGCTGACTACAGTAAACATGTTTGGAGGGTTTAATAGAACTAAAAACTTCAGTGTTACTCTGTTTAAGTTGGCTGTATCTTGGCAAATTTAAATTCCTTTTGAAATGGCTAGGACTTAGGAATTGTACATGCCTCTATGTGTCACGATCCACAGAAAACTGTACTTGGGGAAAAAAAGGAAAGTTGGTTTTTTTCCTAGCCTTATTTTGGCATATACGTGTAGATAGTGTGACTTAACTGTACTTGAATGTGAAAATTGGGCAATAGAAAATCAATTAGTGTGTTACACAGATGGGTTTCAGGCAGGATTAGCATACCTTTTGTAACAGTAGAGTAGAAGGCAAGTGTGACTGTACAGAACATAAAAGCATTTCAGCATACAAATAAAGAAATAAAATCCCTTTTCAATGTTATGCTTTATAGATGAAAAGACTGGTTTTCATTAAAACCTCACTTGGTAAAAATATGAATTGTAATAGAAACTACTTGTATATGACTCTTGTTTTATGTAAGCTGGATCCTAGTTCCTGTAAATCTATGAAGTTACTACACCAGGCAACTCTGAGTAGAAAAACAATTCTTTTAAAAAGTTTATCTTGCGTCTTCTATGAATGTTTTAGTGGCATTGTCCAAATGATTGGCTTGTGTTGATCTATGGGAAGTATCTTCCATCTATATTTTTTATGTATTTTTTCATTATTTTCTAAAAAGAGTTCTTACTAAAATGGTCATTTTCCTGTGGAAAAAGGTACTTTAACCTCTAATTTACTGATTGTATACAATTTTAAGTCAATTTTAATAATACTAGTATTAGTTCAGAATTTAATTCTTGGTATTTTCTTGATTAGAAGTAGTTGTGTGAAGATTTTTTTATCAACTACTGAAACAATTGCCTTTCCAAAATGCTGTTTGAAAATAATCGGAAAATAAGATTACTCAAGTTGATTAAGCCTTTAAATGCATAACTTACTGCTCACAAATTAAATCTTTTCAGTTTCTTGGCAGTACAGAAGTGGAGCAGCCCAAAGGCACAGAAGTTGTAAGAGATGCTGTTAGAAAATTAAAGGTAAGAATTTTTAATGAAATCTATATGGAATGTACTCTTAACCTCTTTTCACAACTAAGACACTTTGTAGGTTTTCTAAATGAATTCACTGGCTCTAGAAGCAGTTGCTTTTACTAGTCTCTTCAGTGTGTACGTTCTTCCTTATTATATCTATATGGTCAGGTGTTCTGCTGCGTACAATATTTAGTTCTCTTACAGATTATGCAATTATTCACCAATATTTATAAAGTTCAGGTACTTCAATGGGTCATGTTCTTCGGGCTTGTTTAGGGCTTCATTTATACAAACTGAGGTAGTAAGAATTTGTTCTAGCTGTCATCCCCAGCTGTGGCTGAGAAAATCAAATTTTTACTATTTCCTCTTGGTTACTCGTGCTTGGGCACCAGGGGACTTGGTGGACAACTGAGTGCAGTGACTTGTTGGGGGCTGTTTTCAGTTCATGTGGCTTTGACTCGACTGCTGAGTGAGAGCTGGTGAGCTCAGAGCTCTTCAGACACTGTGAGCTGGGGTAGGGAGTGCTGACTGTGCTGGTCCACTCCACTGCCTTGTTCCTGGGGAATTGCACTGCTTCATGCTTAGCTGCTCTGAGCTATTGGCCCTTCAGTTGACTTAGGTGTAGAAATTTTTCTCCCTACTACTGCATTTTCCATAACTTTTTTGCAGGCTTTTCATTATTTGTTTAAACAAGTTCCTTGGCAATTGAAAAAATTGATTGTTATTACTAAACTAAATAAATGCAGAAAGGAAACATGAAACTACTGATGTAGCTCAGCTTTTAAGACTCAGTTTTCCCTTGACAAAGTCGTCTTTACAAGATGGATCAGTAATCATATGAAGGTGTTGAAACACATTCTTTGCTGTTGTTTTCACCCTACCAAAGTGGTACAGCTGCCTTTAAAGATTCGTTTAGTCAATTCTTAGAGTGTTTTGTGCCAAAAAGACTTACTGTGCTTCGTTTAGTCAGAGTCATTACTGCTTCCTTGTTTTCAAGTGGTTTAGGCTAGGTTTGACCCTTTTCTAAGCATTGCAGCATTCTACCAGGGGAAACAAAATATGTGGGTTTGTGTAGTGGGATTACACCTTGTGTAGTTTGTCTTTATAAAATTCCAATACCCTGAGCAAAGTTAGTTGTGTGCAGAAATCTCTCACAGTGATATGCTGCTATGGAGCAGCTTTGCTTCTGTTTTAGTGGTACTTTACTGGACTCCTAAATAAACCAAATGCTGAGTGTCTCTGTCTCACTGGTGGAAGCCCAGGCTGGCCTGGGCTCTCACTGATCTCTGGAGGCTTCGGGTGGGCTGAATTCTATGGTTTCACACATGGAAAGAGTTTCCCCTCAAAGCAGGTCCAGAAAGCATTTCAAATAACTGCTCTCAGAAGTGTGGGCAGAGCCAGAAGCATTGTGTATATATTTATGGTGTCTCTGGGGTAGGTAGATACCTGCTCTAACTTTCTGCACACCTTCCCTAAGTAAACCATCTTGGAGATTGGAGTCCAAATACTCGCTGCCTGAATTACATTATTTTCTGCAAGTTTGGAATTTTGGAGCTTAGATACCAAGCTCAATTTTGAAGCTTAGATCATGTGATCTTACATAATCACAAGTTTATTAGAGAACTTCCAAAGTAAATAAAGATGACTTCTGGAAGGACGTGAAAAATCTTGGAACAGAATTCAGAGAGCAATGGAAAGGCTTTTATGTTTGAAGCAATCCCCAGTTAATTGAATACTCATTTGAAGACTGACTTAGGTTGTGCATCTGCATTCTTTGAAGAGAAGCCTAGAGGTACTGGATTTTATTATTAAGCACACATCTGTAGCTTGTTTTTAGAAAATGCTAATTGAAAATTTTTAAGCACTTAAAACAACTTGAAAAACTACTATCTTATATGAAAAGAAATACTGAAGAAATATAAAGTGGTTTGGGGGTAGGAGAGTTTTTAGAAGACATGTAGCTTGAGATGCCGTATTTATATTTTTTAGTTATATGGATTTTATTTTAATTGCAATGTTAATAATCATAATTTGTTTTAAATTAAAATTATTAGCTAGCAGAAAAACAACTGACACTTTCTAATGTTTAGAGCTATTTTTAAAAGTGACATGCATTGCTCTAATAAGCTTTTGAAGTCACGTGCTTCCAGTGATATACAGACCATGGAATACTGCCACCAGAAAGGATTTTTCTTAAGCCCTCATGTCACCAAACTGTGTCAGAGTCAAGATTTGATATACAACTGTTTACCTCTCTAAATCAGAAGCGCTTAACTCAGCACAAAGACTTGGGTTGCCCAGCACAGAAACTGCAGCTGCCATTCCACAAACTGATTCTTCCCAGCAGATGGAGCTGATGTTCTACAGAAACATAAAATATCTTGGACAAACTCTTTTGGTGCTTCATTGTACTTTTATCCCAAATACAACTTTTGTATTTTCTGGACAATTTTTCTGGGACAGTTGCAATTAGAAGATAGGGTTTTTTTCAAGCAACTGTGTTAATTTTTTCTAGAGGATTGTCCAGTGGTTTTATCCAGGTGGGATTTTCCCTTGTGTTTCCAAAGTGCTTGGAGCTGTACTGCAGGAGAAAGAAGAAAGTTGGACACGAATGTTTTAAAATGTGTGTGTTTATTTGTAAGATAAGGTGCTAAATTATTATCATAGGTTATTACAAACCATGTTTTCCTTCAAGTTTTCTAGTCAAGCTTATTTCTAGAATGAAACAAAAACTAAAGCACAGGGCACCCAGATGCTGTATCCAAACATGCCTATGGTGCTCAAATGTCTACATGATGTCAAATCACACTTTATTTTATAAAGTGATAGGATCAATTGCCCTGGTTAATGAAGGTTATCACTTGTAGGTCAGACTGTAGCAATGAATTTGATCCTTCTTATAAAATGTTTGAAGGATTGCCAGAGGTGGGAACAGGTAGAGCAGCATAACAGATGGAAAGAGCAGCATAACCAGAGCAGTGATAAGAAAGCTGCATGGAGGAGTGTTAGGGAGAAATCAGAATAAACACTGGAGTTTTGGGCTGTTCCTTCTACAGTCTCCCAAGGGATGTTTTTGTGAGGGCCAAACTTAAGGCTGTTTGCTTACCCAGCTTTCAATTCATTATCCTTTTTTCTCCTACTTTTCTTCTGTAAGTGGAAATGACCAGACAAAATACAAATAGAATGAATCACTTTGAAACCACTTGAAATATTTTTCATCATGTCCTTGACCTCTAAGGGTACACAAAGTGAAGGGTGCTCGTTCACACACTTCCACACATGCAGAGATGCTGTCCTGCTGCTGTCCTTAAAGGACCATCCGTGGATACTGTTCTGAGCTCCCTTCTGTGTTAAAGCTCAGTTTCATTTGTTGTTGAAAGGACGGAGGAGGGTGGAATGAAGAGAGGCTTTTGATATTGGGATAAAGAGATTTCCAGCCAAGCCTTACAGCCATGACCGTTCTCTTTGTGCTGCAGAAAGCAGAATTTGTGGTTCAGGACCAGTCAAGGACGTCCTAAAGATCAAAGCAAGTCAGATGAGAGGAGCTGAATAGGAAAATACCTGTTTACCTTGCCTCTCAAAAAAACTAAAATTAAATCCTGCCCGCTGCCCCCACCACCAAAAAAAAAAAAATCAACCCAAACCAACAAACCAAACAGGAAAAAAAAAGAAATCAAAACCCCATCACCAAAAAGCTCCAACAAACTCCTAAAACTCTGTGCCACCAAACAAAATAACCAAAAGACCTCAAAACAGCAGCAACAACAACAAAGCAGCCCATCCCCGAATAAAAGAAAGCACAAGAAGTCTTTCAGGAAGTGAGAGATGGAAAAAGGACTGCACTGTATTGTCTTCTACAGCGTGGATAATAGATGGATAGCCTTCCTCTCAGTCCAGTGTGTGTTTGGAAAATAAAACACAACATATGCTTTAGAAATACACTTCTGGATGCTTTTTCCCTAAGAAAATGGTTATTGAGAGATTGAATTTCACATAGCAGTGGCCTTTTCGCCCTTTTTCTCCTCTTGACAGCTTTTCTTCAGAGGCCATACTTTCATTATGCCCACATCAAATGTCCATGAGAGTCTGGACCATAACATGACCAATTAGACATGAAGACCCTGCAAAAAAAGAAAAAAAAGGGGCCTGTTGGGTATTTTTCAGGTGTCCTTCCTTACAGTGAATGTTGTAATGAAAAAGAGGAGGAAAAGCATCTTCTCCAAGCCAGGTTACAGAGCTGTTTCCCAGCTTATCCAACGACCCTGCCCTAAATCAGGGCTCTTTCAAGGTGTGAAGTGAAATGTCTGACGTCTCACTGGTAGCCTGCATTAAATGAAAGAGTTGAACCTCTCTTCCCCGGGATAAAGATTAGTGCCCAAATTGTAGGAACATCTCCCTTTTTATGTCTCAAGTATTTTTAATTAAACCTTGAATTGTGCAGGGAGGTGTAAATATTAAAGAGAAGCACATGGTTTTGAGTGCGTGGCTTAAATTGACTTACAGATATATAATTAGTCTTAACAATTATTTCTTTAGATCCAGTTCCTGGCTGTCTTCAAAAATTGTTTTTATTTTTCCTCATGGCATTTTTTGCTGGTTGTGGTTTGCTAAGACTTGATGCATAAACACATGAAATTTAATTTTAATAAGAGTCTTAGAGTATGCAAATTTTCTCTTCTGCTGTAATTACAAAATGTATGGGTGGCTTTTCTTTTTTTTCTTAATTTTTAGAGCTAAGTTAAACCCTAGAAAATAGGTTTATTTATATCCTTCCTTTCCCTAAAAGTTTCTGTGAAAATACATGTTAATTCTAAAGCTGTTAAAAACAAACTAGCCCATCCCACTGAGCTGGACCAAACTTGGGGTTTGTGCCTGAGAACATTATATGTATAAACTAACAGCTTAAGAATTTGGCCCATGTTGTCTCTTCCCAAGCCATGCTGTGATTCATTATAATTTTATATCATTTTCCATTTTGATGTCAATGGGAGGCTACAGATTTTTACCCTCTTAAATAATCTTTTTACTGTGTGAGATAGAAATATTACATGGTTTCAAATGTGTGCTAATAGGAAAATATAATGTTTGTACATCTCTCAGGTCCAGAGGTCCCTTGGGGTCCTCCCCAGGTAAAAGGAGTGAGTAGAAATAAAGGAAAGAGTAAAGAAAATTTCCTGATACCTGACTCAGTGATGGGATGCGCTGTTCAAAGCCCACACAAGTTTGGGAGGTGGCTGAACGTGGCATTCTGGAGAATGTCAGATATAAAAGAAATTGCTGATCAGTATCTGTGTGTTATCTGTTATTGCACAGGACAGTGGGCAGGAAAAATGCTGAGAAATGAACTGCCACAGATTTTCTGAATTAATATTTGTGTGCTGTTCACTGTACCCAGTAAACCTTGGATTAAAAAGCTCATTTGTCTGGATGTCTGTATTGAAGGAATTCTTTTGTGATGGTTTTCTTTCACCATTAGCCTGGTTTTGATTTGATGGAGTTTCTTAAAGTGGATTTGCCAGCCCTCTGCTAACTTTGGTAAATATCCTGTGATTTTTTTTCTTCATTTTGTGAACATCCTTCTACGTTTGAAATGCTCAGCAGATAACATTTGAGTGTTTTCTCACAAGCAGCTGATGCGCTGTGCCCATCATTGTCATCTTAAGGATCTCTCTGAAATGTCTTCCCAGTTTTGGTTTCATGAGAAAGTCCACAGCTAGTGGAAGTCCTACCATGTTATCAGAACTCCATTAATTCCATCCTCACGGGGTATTCTCCCAAGAACCAAAGTTTGTTGCCGCGTGAGGGATTTGCAGGGAAAACACACGGGCTCTGGTGGGATACCAGTCTGTGGTTTTGTGGTTGATGAGGGTTCCCTCTGTTATTTGCCCCTTCATCAGCCTTTGTGGTCTGTAAGCTTTCTGTGTAACAATTTTAAATTTCAGATCATTAGTTGTTTTTCTCCCCTTTTCTTCCCCTCTTCTTTTTTCTGCCTGGAGATTTTATCAGTAATTACTTTTCTCCTGGTCATTGTTCAATAATGTCATGCTTAAAAAATAAAGCCTGCTGGAATACATTAGAAACATATCTTCCCCATGACAATTTCCTGTTTATAACTGCATCTGGAGACTAATGTAACTAACTTAACTCATGCTTTCTTTCTATTGCTTCACTTTCTTAAATATAATGGCATACAAAATGCAGATGCTTTGTGTACTCAGATAAGCTGCATTTTTTGTAAAATATTGATCATCATTAATTTCATCTCGCTTGCATTCTCTAGTTCTTGAACTGGGTTTCTGCTTTTTGAGAGTGGAGACGTGGTATGGTCAGTTTGTTTACCCTTTTTTTAGAATTGGCACAGAACTGCCTTCTGGAACTTCCTCAGCGTTGTAAGTCTTCTTGACTACTTGGAGCAAGCTTTGGCCAGCTGTTCTAAAACTTGTGCAAGTTATTCACATCACTTACTTTAAAACCCTTCTCTTTACAACTTCTTTTCATGAAAAACTACAACTTTTTCATGTCGTGGCTGTTGTTTGAGACTTCGAGATGATTGCCATTGGAAAATCCGGTGTTCCATCATCATTCTCAATATATACCATGAGTTTAATTCAGTAAAATCAAATATTGTTTGTGCTTTCTCTTCACTACTGCACAGAAATACTCGTGCATGGCTTGTTTGCAAAGGGACATTTCCTAAAGGTCAGGGTTTACGCAGGTTCCAGGCTGTCTCAAGATGAGGTGTGCCCCAGGGCTGTCGGTCCCGTGGGTGTCTCTCTGGACACTGGGAACTGAGTTGTCCAAAGCGCCCTGACCTGTGGATTTTGTAGTCATTCCATTTAACCTGGCAAAGTGCGGAGTGCTGAGAAAAGGGATCACACATGTCCTCTAAGTCCAACACAATGAAGGGACATAAGGAAATTACACATCAGAGGGGAAAGGTGGTAGAGTGCAGGTAATGAATAAGTGCATGATCTGAAAATGATCTAAAGACAGTTTTATATTCATCTTGGAAAAAAAAATTGTGCTAATAAACCATGATTGGTCTTTTTTTCCTATTTAAGCATAGACATAGAAGGTTAAATTTGCAGTATAAAATTTAGGGCAGATTTTGTGGAGTTTAAAGAGTGATTTTTATTACAGAAGAAATGTTTTCTCTGTAGTGAATTTGAATTGTTCTTTAAAGACAGCAAATGTTGTTGGCCAAAATGCTGTAAACCAGCAATTATGACTTTTAAATTTTTATTTTCTCTAAAATGTCTTTAAAAAAATTACAAGATGCATATGGAATGGCACACCTTAATAAAAATAGAGATTCATGTGTATTAAAAGTTTATGTAGCAAGACATGGGCTTGGAGTCAAATAGGAGGATGGGAAAAGGATGTGCTGCAAGAGGTATATACATGATGCTGAAGAGGCAGAACTAGAAATTATATTTTCTTGACTTTCAACTAATTATTTTTCACTAGTAAGTCATCCTGTACAAACCTTTATAGAATATTTGGCCAGTGACTGTTGCAGTCCTAGATATTGAAATGCAAAATGGGTGTTTAGATTTAAAAGTTGGTTTTGAGGATGGCATAGAGTGCTTTAGATGGGGATAGTTGTCTGGGGTTTTTGGGGTGGGAGGGTGCTGTTTGTTTTACGAAGTGTGTGATACTTATCAGCTATTGGGATACATCAATCAGTAATGAAGTGTCTGGGTAAGTCCTGTTACTGTGTGAAGTTAATAGGATTCATTATAAATTAATGTGTAACTATTAAATATCCAATAAGTATGCCTTCAAAATGAGGAGTAAAATTGGGAGGAAGAGAAAAACAGATTCATTTTGTGCTTTTAGGGGTGGTTCTCAAAAACTAGTCAGTAATTTGCCATGAATGAAGCTCCCCATAAGCAAAATGAAATGACAGAGATTGACAGTCATACTGTGTAAAGCAGTTGTGTTCTGGGTACATTTTCCTAGTACTAGTTGGAAAAGCATCAGAGCAAAAGTCAGAACCATGAACTATCACTTAAATGAGTAATTAATTGTAATCAGCATTTTTAAGTATTTGTGGGAGAGGTGTCAGTTGGCTACAGCCAAGCACTTCACAGTCACGAGGCAATTCAGGCTTGTGTCTTGCAGGTCTGATGGGACGGCACCCTTGGTGACATCCTAGACTCTTGATGGCACTAAAAGCCATTGTCCACACTGACTTCTGACACAGAGCATTTGTACTGATGGGGAATTGGGCACCCAGTTTATTCTTGAATGGGAATGTGGACCATAATGTGTTCAAACATAGAGCTCTGAAGGAGAGACTCCAACTCCTGGCCTTTAGTGGATCATCCTTATTTATGCATTTGAAAATACCATTCCAGGCTGTCAAAGACTCGAGAGGAAAAGGGCAACATTTTGCTCTGGTAACAGAGCAAAATACAGAGCAATCACCTATATTTGCCAAGAAAGATACCTGAATTTAGGGCACTTCTTAATTGTCATGCAGGAGCAAATCTGAGGTACTGTGCTGATTTTATAGGCAGTGTTCACGAGAGGAGGAGAGCGAGGTACATCTAACAGCTACAACAGGAGATGGGAAAGGATGGAAAATGTATTGAATAGGACACAGTACCCAGCCCAGTCATAGAAAGTGCTGTCTAGCCGTCAGCCAGTGGACTGCTGGCAGATAAGTTCTGAGAACAAAATAGGTCAAGTACTTCTTAGGTGTTGAGAAGTGTAGTGCTTTCAAACTGACCCTATTTAAAACAGCAGGTGCCTTAAAGGAACATCTGGAAGTCCCCTCCATGCACAAGTATGGAAGGTAGCGTAGAAACACTGGAGCGTGGAAAATGCACCGATGTTCCCTGCTCAGCAACCAGGCCACTGCTAAACTGAAAGTGTCCATGTTTCTGCTGCTCTCATAGAAATCACATGCAAAATCTTCAATTAAGTGCATAAAAAGGAGATCAGAGTTACAGGGGAACATGCTAAGTAATTTTAAAATACTTCTTCCTGAATTTTAGGAACATTCTGTAGTGTACAGTTAGAAATGGTGGTCTGTGCCCAACTGAGACTCTGGGAGTAGTTGCTGGGAGGCTTTTTGAAGAAGGAAGGAAACAACTTCAGGTGGAGGGATTTGAGATAAACTGAGAATTACTAAAAAACAAATAAATTTTCTATCAATGTGATTGCTGTTGTGTTTTTCATGTTTCAGTTTGCAAGACATATCAAGAAATCTGAAGGCCAAAAGACGCCTAAAGTCGAGTTACAAATCTCAATCTATGGTGTAAAAATTCTAGATCCAAAAACAAAGGTAGGCAACTTACATGATTTTTTTTCATGCTAAACTAGGAGATATTTGTTTCACTGCTTTCAATATCTTTATTATTTTGCATTTTTTAAAGTATTGTAACAAAAGCTGTTCTGTTGATGGAAAAGATCTTCTAAAATACCGTGTTTTGTTACAAGACCTGGGTGACATCTTCCCAGGAAGGTACATGATAGTTCTGAAGGCACACTGTAGCTAATGTGATATTCAGTTTTTTGAATCCTTTCACAGCAGGACTTTCGAACTTTGAGGAAAATGAGGACAATGTGCTAAATAAATGTGAACACAGCATGTGATAAAAACCTTTCCATACATATGTTGAACATTGAATTTGGAACAACCTTTTTGTTCCTACTTCTTAATTGTGGACTAATTGCTGGATTCAGGCGGTGACACTGCCTTTTCTCAAATGGTAGCTGTAGTTCAAAGCTACAGCTGCTTGTAGCCCATTTTTGCTTCAGACTCTTGACACAACCAGAACTCAACAGTTCTTACGTAAGGAGAGGGGACAAGAAATATCCATGTCAACTTTAATTAGAGTTTTTGCATCTTCCTTATGCCACAGGCAGACAGGGGTGCTAAACCCCATATCCTGGCAAAAACAGTTTTAAAATAACAGTTTGAAATGCCAAAAGATCTTAGCCTTCCTGCAGAGATTAACAGAAAGCTGTGGGATATATGTTCCTAGGGGAGTAGGAACATTCTAATCTGTCAGCAATGTTGTTACTACAACTCAAGTAGAAATCAGCAGTGAGGAGGCTTTTTATCTCCCCCACTTAGTTTCTTGTTGCTGCCTGTAAATTTGAATCGAGTTTTCTGTCTTTTTGCACAGTTTATAAATACTTGAGGAAATTCAATTTCATGTTATCAGCACTAATTAAAGCCTTTTCTTCAGTGTGTTTTTGAAACAAAGCACTTCAGGATGTTACAGAGGAATATATTGGGTTTTAGTCACATAGTGACTATTAATGGCAGTAGGAACAAGAGGCCAGCTCATATATCAGGACCTGATTCTATACTTGGCACTCAAAAAAAGGATTATAGAAAAGTGATTCTGTCTTTAAATGGTATAAAATAGTTCTATAGATATGTAAACCTCACAGTGCCAGGGCAAGCACATATTATTATTTCTGTGTGTTAAAGAGCTATGACAGGACAGAGATTTGGGGCATGGGGGAAATAGAAAACTCAGAACAGCAGTAAAGACTGAGAAAATGAACTCACTTGGGGCAGGGGGAAAAGACTGCCCATAGGGTGCATTTTTTGGCTATGTGGTTGTGTGCAGAGAGGGCCTGGCCTTGTTTATGGGCTTGCAGCAAGCTAGGAACTCCAGTGCTGCACAGTGACTTTCTTTTTTTAATAGATAATAGTTCACAGCTAAACAACATATTTTCCTTTAAGGCAAATACTTCTTTCCCATGTAATAAGCCAAATAAAATAAAATACCAAGAAGAGACTTCTTGAAGGAAAACAACAAAAAAAATAGTTGAAATAGTTTATTTCAGTCTTGTCAAGCTCACTCAGATGAAGAGCATTGCCATTGCGACGTTTTAAATAGCTGGGACTTGCTTTTTAATGGAAAGTGAAATACAACAGAAAAAATATACAAATAATAACACTTAAAAGCTACTTATGTGGCACCTCAAGTAAACAATTATTTGTATGTCAGATGTATTGCTCTTTATTTGGTTAGCAAAGTCATTTTATTTCTGTTTTCTATATTTAATGTAGCAAAGTAAAGACTCATTTCAGTAAATCCTTTTTAACAAACCTCCGGAGATGATGAAATTTAAACATGTTGTGCACCTGGAAAAAGAACAGATTATTTTACATAATCAGGCTCTAAATAAATTGCAGAGGGATGCAAGACAACAGTAAAATCAATTTTCTAGAAGAGAAATTACTGTCCGAGTAAACACTTCCAGACAAATGCTGTCCAAATAAAAACTTCCTGTTTACATTCAATAAAAACAGGAGCATTTTTTAGGAGATGAGTTTGCGAACTTCTGTTATACTTTCAGTCCATTTTTGGGTGCTCTCATGTACAATAAGAGACATTCGAAAATGTTACTGCAGCTTGCCTGTTCTCATGAGGAAATCCAGAGCTTTCCTTTGTGCATCTTTATCCTAAACGAGTGCAGTAATTTCTTAAAAACTACATTTCTGTTTGTTTGCAGGAGGTCCAGCACAACTGTCAGCTCCACAGGATATCCTTTTGTGCTGATGACAAAACTGACAAGAGAATATTTACTTTCATCTGCAAAGACTCAGAATCAAATAAGCACCTGTGCTATGTGTTTGACAGTGAGAAGTGTGTAAGTACACGGGGCGCCCTGCAGGGCTCGAGGTCGCTGTGCTGCTGGTGGGTCTGCCTTGCAACGAGGTGGGAAAGGTTCATTGCAGACACAGCCTGCCTTTTCATTGCTGTGGCAATACGGTGTCTTGTAACTTAGATGCATTAAATTAAGGAAGAGTCTGTTTCTTCAGCGATCTGAGGTGGTTTTCTGGGATCATTTCTCTCACTGCCCAGTTCGATATCCTGGGGGAAGTACCTGCAATACTCTGGGAGAACAGGCTCCATCCCACCAGGCTTGAGATGTTTGCACAGCTGTTCTGCAGAGATTACTATGACTCTGGGGCTGAGATACCCTTTTAGGCTCTTCTGCTGATGTGCCTGTCTCTGGTTTTAGGGTTGGGGGTTTTGTGTGTTGTTTGTTTTTTGGGTTTTATTATTATTTTATCACAACAAGGTTCTCCCCTCTTTGTCCACCCCTTTCCCTGCCACATCTCTCAAGTTTAACGCGATAAATCACTCCCAGACAACTCATGGCACCAAGCACTGACATTGTCTGGTGTCTGAGACAGAACAGTTATTCCTTACTGTGATTAATTTCTCTACTAAAGTTCTAAGTGAGTGGTGTATCCATATGTTCACCTTTTATTGGTCCTGCTTTGGCTTCACTTGTTTCTAAAACCTTGGTGTCCTTCATCAGCCTCCTGTAGGTTTATTTTAACCTCATCATTTTTGAAATAGATATTCTGCATTGACTATATAAACACATCATAACATAGATATAATCAGCATAGAATTAGTAAATTATTATATTTTGCACATACAAATGCAGTTTCTGGGGATTTTTTTTTTTTCTGGATTTTTCTGGATTTATGTAGTTGGAAATAATTGTGCAGATAAATACTTATCTGCAGTATCCTGAATGAGATTTTATAGTACTCACAAAAATAAGTGTTGAAATCCAGATTTAAAATCAATAAGGGTCAAAACACCCATTAGCATGAAAACATTAAATCTAAAAAACTTGATTTAATGATTGAACAGGCTGTATTTGCTTCAGAATCATCAGCAAAAGTCATTGTGCAGCATGGCATCTGTGTTTATGGAAATTGAAAACATAATTTTTACTGTCCAGTCTCCCTTCTTTATCCAAAGTATTTTTATATTCTTTCATAGTGTTTTGCCCAAAGTATTTTGCTGAAGGGTGCTTCTCATGCTCCCTTGTAGTGTTGGCTTCATAGTGGATGGGGCAAAGCCTTTGGATATGATACATGGTGTAAAGTGTTTTGTGATCCTCTGAAATGAAAGGAGCTCTAACAAATATTCCTGATATACTAATTTCAGTCTTATGTTTTATGTAAAGGCAGAAGAGATAACTTTAACAATTGGTCAAGCATTTGACTTAGCTTACAGGAAATTTCTGGAATCCGGAGGAAAAGATGTTGAAACAAGGAAACAAATTGCAGGTTTACAGAAAAGAGTAAGTTCTGAATTATGGTTTGTTTTTTTTAAGGGCTAAAAGTACATGCTGCTGTATTTGTATTATCTGCTTTTTATGAAAGCATAATTTCTAGCATTATTCTGATTAATAAGGTTAAAAAAAAATAAATAACAAGTGTTAAAAAGTATTTTGTGTTTTGCTGTCTTGCAAGGACACTAAATAGCAAGATTGAAATATGGAGGATACTGAAATTTAATTGTTTTTTTGTAATCAGACAACAATTTAAACCTTGATTCTAAATCACCAGATCTCTGATGAAACTTACGCTCAGTGAATGCTGTTGTTGAAATCCATGACTATCCCAATAGCTGTTGAATAACCACTTGCTTTGTAGATTCAAGAATTAGAAACTGAAAATGCAGAACTGAAAAATAAAGTTCAAGATCTGGAAAACCAGTTAAGAATAACACAAGTACACGCGCCTCCAGTAAGTACATGACATAACACTTGTGTCTGAAGTCCCTCTGTATCTAGAATCACTTTATGATCATTATGAGCATCCCTGCTGTTCCCAGAGATTGCCATTAACACGAGTGATGTTCAGTGATCACGTAACACGTCTGTCCATGTGCATTGTTGAACTAACAGTGACATTGTGACAAGCCAGCAGAAGTCTAAATTGCAGTCTCTCTAGCTGTGGCTCTTTCATACCTATTTGTTGCTGCCTAGGGACAGTAAATGCTCACTCGAGTAGAGATCTGGCCGTGCCAGCTGTGGGGGAAAGACCCTCCTGCACTGGAAGGATCTGGTTCCTAAATGCTGCTTGGGAGCTCCTCAGCGCTGTGTCACAAGCACAGGGCCAGCTGTGGCTGACTATTGCTTGCCAAGGACTCTTTAGGTCTCGGGAGCTAATGCTGGCTGGTGGGGAAAGAGGAGTGAGGGTGGGTTCCTCAGTGGAAATTCCGACTGCCTGCAGTTCCTGTGGGTGATCAGGACTTGTTTAAATTGCTGCATGGCAGTTCCTTATGCCCGGGCAGGGCCTCCAGGAACGCAGGTTGCTCTGCAGAGCGGGCCCAGTGACTCTCCTTACAAGTGTGTTCCATCTGGACAGCTCTAGGCAGCTGTGAAAATAAATCCAAATTTCTTAATGTATATGTGGCAAAATCTTCGAACAAGAGGAACTGCTGTTCAGCTGCGTTCCTGCCCTGAAAGTTCACCATTTCCTCTTACATGGATACTCAGGAATGTGGGCAATGTAAAAGCAAGTTTGCAGTGGTGCTGACGGTTTCTCAGTAGTACCTGTACCCTCTCTTGATGTTGATTAGATGGTTGTTCCCATGAGGGTCTGCCATTTCATTTTATGAAATTTACTTAGAGGAAAGAGCACCATAAATTATAAATACTGTGTAACCACCACAGTGAACATTTTAAATTATGAATGTCTTCTCACTTATGAAGCATTCAGTGATAGGTAATCAATTTTAATGCTAGATTCAATACCACGTGAGTCAATTATTTCATCTTTTATTTTCCTCAATTAGGATGGCAGTTTGTTTTTATTTATGAATATAAATATATATATATTTGAATGCGAATAAACAGGCTCTTAAATCCATTGCAATCAATGCTTTTCTTTCATTTAAGTTAGAGCTTTGTAATTCCATTAAGCAAAAAAAATAAAGAAAATTATTAATAATGCCTCAAAAAAACCCGTAGTTTGTGATTTATTTTGTCCTTAAAGACGATGATGTCGCATTGCTTATTAAAGAGTTAAGATCTAACTTTGTTAATTTGCCAGCCACTTGTAAACTCTCTCCCTAGATGGTGTTTTATTGTTAATTACTATTGGTACAATGAATAAGCATATTGCTTAAATGGCACTTGTGCTGCAACAAAACTATAGAATATTGATAATTATTGATATTAATTAATTCATTTCAACAGTCACTGTTGGCTATTAATTTGCACTTTCATTTTATTGCTTTATTTACTCCTTAATCTTTAGAATGAAAGCCCCAAACGTTTCCTGTCACAAATGATTAGAATTGGAGTAAGAGCCACCTAAGAGCCTATTTAACATCTGCATCCATTCTGACA
Organism: Picathartes gymnocephalus; assembly: GCA_013390045.1. NCBI lineage: Eukaryota > Metazoa > Chordata > Aves > Passeriformes > Picathartidae > Picathartes > Picathartes gymnocephalus. Next base: position 82,201 of record WEKY01021080.1, on the reverse strand, counting down.
CAAAAGATTGCTAGAAATGGATGAGTGTTGGAACAGGATGCCCAGAGGCCGGAGCTCTCTGTGTTCCTGGGGGTGCTGGACCTTCCCTGAGCATGGTCCTCAGCAGCCTCAGCTAATTGGATCCTGCTTCAGGCAGGAGTTTGGATGAAGCTCCTTTCCTTTTACAGGATTCTTCCATCAGTTGTGCAGCCAAAAATTAAAACAAAACAAAACCAACAAAGCAAGCAACAAAAAACAAGCACATTTTGAGGAAAATGTCTTTCTCAAATGCAGGCCCACAGCAGTTCCCACCGAGCACTATCAACTTTGGCACCTCACCAAGAGGCAGCTTTCAGGCAGGTCCTTTCTGCACCACATCTTGTGGAGATGGGAAATCAGAGCTGTCAAATGTACTGGTGGAAGAACAACTCCATGTCAATGCAACTGCTAGGCTGGGAGTGAATGAAGGAATGCACTGGTGAGGTTGTTAAGTGACTTCAGTGCAGAGAAAAAGAAGCATCAATATTTTTAGGGCAGTTTGAGTCTGTTAAAAGGATTATCAGTCAACATGCCTGGAATAGCAGTGAGTGTGATGACACCTATCTCCTTTTTTACTATGTGAGCAACAAATACGTATGAAGGAATAAAATTACAAACAATTCATAAGACAGTTGATTGCTTGTTATAGTTTGCAATTAATTTTTTACACTTTTCATTCAAATCAACTATAATTTCAAGTATGATTCTGCAAAGTCTCCATTCCTATTAGAAAAAAAGAAGTGATGCAAAAATTTCTCCCTATTTCCAGATAATTTCTGTAATGGAAAAGGTTACTTTAGTTTTAAAATAAATAATAAGAGATTTTTTTTTTCTGAATTTAAACTAAAAATATCTACTGCTGCTCCTCTGTCTTCAAAATTAAAGTAAGAGCTATATTGTGATCATTTTGTCAGAGTAAACTTTTCAGATCTGCCGATAGTATTTTCTGAAGAAAAATAGTTTCAGTGAAGCAGAATATCCAACATGGGGAATAATACCTTGTTTAAGCCCCTTTCTAAGCACTTTTGGGTGGATGGAGGAAAGCTTCCTTCCATGCAGATAGTCTTGTTTTCACATGCTGTGAATGTAAGATAATAATTCTTGTGATTTAAAACAGATTTATTAAGTTTTCATATCACACTGTTGAATTATGCAGAGATGCCAGTGCCATACAACAGCTTTGTGAAGCTTTTCATAGACGTAATAAACATCTGGATTTATTTATATTTTGTTAATCTTCTATGTGTTAAAATACTGATCCAGGACAGAATTCCTTTCCCACCTAGCAGTAACTGGGAAGCCATGGTGTCATTTGTGTGCAGTGCCAGTCTATCATTGCTTTATTACTGCTTCTTCCTTCTGAGGTGCATTGATTTCTGTCTCTTGAACCATCTAGACACATTTATCTTCACATTAGTTTTTAATGAAATAAAGAAGAGAGAAAACACTTAGGGAAATTGGAAGTACAGCAGGTTTTTTTTTTTTTTTAATTATATCACTGACCCTTGACATTGTCCGTTGTTTGTGTGGTTTGGGGTTGGTTTTTTGGGTTTTTTTTTTTTTTTACAACCAGCCAATTCTGCTTTTCTGACAGTTCAGTCTCTGATTCCCAGATCACTTTCTCACAGGCAGGACCAGATTACATTTCCTGTTCTCACTTTGGTATCAAAAGAAAATAGAATGTGAAAACATCATTGAACCGTGGATGGATAACTTAATATGTGTATGGTTTTAAACATCTGGTTCGCCGCACATGTGAAAAAAAGTGGTCTCAACATGCTTCAATTCTAAGTAGATACATCCAGGCTGTCATTTGAAATAGACTTTCCTAACTTCCTGTTGTCACTGAAAATAGGCTTGTAGCTAAATATGAAATGAAGCCATTTGCTCAGGATCAAATGTAATACTGTCAAGACTTAAAAGTCACATCCTCTTTTGCTTCCAAAATGTTTTAAAAACATTTTGTCTGTAGTTTTTCGAACAATAGACAAAATGAGATGTGCCAGGCTGGACTGCAGTATGTGGCTTTGCTGACAGATTTACATCTCTAGAAGGAGTTGGCTGCAAGTTCACATACTGAATTCTTGGGTAGTAGTGTTGAACACTTTATTTGCAAAACATAATTCTAAAGCACCTTAATTTGCTGATCCGTCAGATCAAAATGTCTACAAACTGGTGACTTATCCAAAAATCCATCCATGCTCTGAGAGTAGAAAATTCAAGCAGTGATTTGTAAGCTTGAAGCTTCATTTTAAGCCTAGAATCAAAAGTATTTTGAGTTGATAATTTCATAAGAGAATATTTTTTTCTGGCTGAAATATCTGTTACTAATTGGTTTTTTTTAAGTAATAATAATAATGACTTGGAGTGTTAGGGTGTTTATTGTGAGTCCTCAGTTGCTCTGTTAAAAAAAAAAAACAAAGCAAAACAAAGAAAAAAACCACTTGCATATGAAAATTTTAAGTAGTAATAGTTTAAAAATTTAGGAATGATTTTTCTCTCTCCAGTTTATAAGCAGCGCAAGGTAAAGGCTTGCTTGGAAAATACAAAGGGAAATTCAGTCTAAAACTGCTTTTCTGACTTCTTGCTTGTATTGCAGTTTTTTTGCAGGCCAACTAAGGGTTTATTTGAGGACATATTTTAAAATCATCCTGACAGAGTGAAATGGGTGCAAAATACATGTGTGAATAATGCAATTACCTACCCTTTGCATTTTTGCAGTGTGTAAATGGGGGAAAAGCATTGACAGCAATCAAGTTCTGCTTTTGAGGGATACAACTGCCATCAGAATTGTCTCCTTGTTTGGTTATTAGTATCACTATGAAAATATTTCTGTAGCTGTTCTAAATCTAGCCATATGGCCAAATCAACATCAATCTGATTTAGGCACTTTTTCTGTCAGTTCATAAACTCGATGGGAAAAATAAAATTTCTTTCTGAACCTATAAAAGAAGCCATTAAGGCAATGAGATCATAGCTGGAAATGAAAGAGAGAAAACTGAATTGTATAATGAAATAGTTTTGCATAAAATATATTGTGAAAGTTGAACATCAAATTATCAACCTTCGTGCTTTTTCTCTCAGGATATTGTAACTAATTAGATTTACATTTGCTCAGCACATTCAGTAAATAATAAACTGCTTAGTGATCATTTTTTCTGTATTCGGGTCGATGGTTTTGAGTAGTCCTCCTAGAACTTTGAAAAGTTATTCCCTCAAGTGGCTGTGTTTGCCAATGCAGAAGCGTTATGCAACAGGAGCTATCACTTTTTGTGGTGTCCTGAGTGGCTCTGTCGAGGACATGCAATCCCCAACTAAGAATTTCCTTAGTTTGCCTCTCGAACTGTGCTTCCATGTGCCATGGGAAATGCTGGCACGGGATGTTTCCTTTGTCTCGCTCCTTTGCATGCACTGCTAAAGTTGCTGTGACTTGTGTATCTGTTGATCACTTTTCATCTGTTTTAGCGGCTTGGCAATGCTCTAATCGCTGGTGTTGATTATGTGAGGACCATTGGATTCTCATCCCACTGTTTGCCTGTGGGGACGCTGCTCCGTTTGTGCCACAGGGAGGCTTTGGGTGCTGCTGCTGTGTGTCACTGCAGCCTCCAGAGCTCAGTGCAGCCCTGCCACAGTGGGTTCACACCACGCCTTATCTGCTGCTGTTTCCATTGCCAGTGCTGCCCAAAGCTGCCAGGGTTCCCTGAGAACTCTGAAATGTGGGAGAAGCAGAACTGAAAGGCAGCAGGAAGAGGTGTTGGGAGCAGCAGTGTCCTTCCATGCCCCATAGTAATTATCAAAGAAGCAGTGTGGAATACACACTCCTACATGGAGGTGCAAAACCCCTCCCGTTGCAAGCAGAGCATTAAAGATACTGATTGATTAGACCTTTTCTCCAAGGTTGTGTTGTGACCTAGAAGCATAGGCCACCTGCCCCAGTCACCCTCACGGGAAAGCTTTACCACACTCACAGGAAAACACCAGGACAGATGTTGAAACTGTATGCACATTTCAGAAACCGCTTTGGAATGTGTTTATGCATATCACTTGATTCCTGTTTCCACCAAGATTGCCATGTGGGAAAATGCACATGTTTTTTCTTTGCCTATCTTCGGCTTTTTTAGATGTATGATATTCTGTGTTCAGCTGTTTGAGCACTTCTTCATGAGGGTATAAAATTCTGTTACATTTATGATGTTAAAGAAAATGAATTTGAAATTGCCTATGGCATATTTCATGTCACTGAAAAAGTACTAAATGAACTGAAGATGTAGCAGTTAATTAATGAAACTGCTAATGCTTATACAGTATTTTATGAATTAATAAGTTATAGATTAGTGAGTGTTCTTAGTAGTCCCAAATCTAAGGAAATGAGCAGGTTCTTGACTAAATGCGTCATTTTCAACTCAAGGTCACTCACCATTCCCTGGAACATCACTCCAGTTACCCACTGTGGTGGTTCTGTATATCACCAATTTGAATGTTCTAAGGAACAAAAACGTTTTCTAATTTATTCTAATTCACGCTTAGGTGATTGCTATGTGACTATGACACAGAGATTGCTATCAGTGTCTAGAGACACCTTGTCAAAAGAAGCGATTTTGAAATGATTTCCTGATTAATAAAATCTCAGTCACATTACATTTTCTAGTACAATGCAGCCCAACAGTGCATCTTCAGCACCATTCTCAGTAGAATGGGTCAAAAATAAATCTTCTGCTGGCACATAGTTACATCTAACCATAAAGGCGACCAAGTCCACTGAACTAGTGTGATAATTTCATGAAGTAGCATTTCTTGTTGTTCTCTTGTGTTAATGAAATGAGGCCCAAATTGGAATATATTGTATCAATTCCGTTATTACTGCAAGTGTTACACAGTGGGAACCTCAGATAAAACACAATTGCTATATAAAATGACAGTTTAATTATTTTTACTATAATTTTCCTTTATAATTTGGTGTAAGAGTATAAATTTTCAGAAGCTGCACTGTTTCTAGGTTGTGTTCTTTAGGCTAAGGTTCTCTTCCTTTCTCCCCTTGCACTTTGTGCATGTGGTGATATTCCCTGTTTTCGACTGTTGAAGGCACTTCCCTGCTGCCCCTGTGGTGTCTGTGGGCTGCTTGGATCCAGAGCAGAAAGTCCATCAGCCTTGCAGGTCTTTCTGGGCCATGGGACGAGATGCAGAGGAGCACTCCCAGCACAGGTCCCAGCACCTGATGGGTTCTGTGCTGCTCTGCAAATGAGGAATTCCTAGGGAAAACTCATTCCCTGAGCAGTTGCATTCCCAAAACTGTCGCAGGAAGCTCAACACCCCACATGGTGTGAGGTGTCCTGAGAGTGTCACTGGTGAGCCCTGTGGCTGCTCCACATTCAGGGCTCAGATGCCACCAGGTGTGTATATTCCAGTTTTGTATAGAATTTTTCCACTGTCTGGATTTGATATGTGTTTATCACCCTCGTAGCTTTGCTGCTTGGTGTCCTATGTGCATTTTGCTGCTTTTTGTGTAATTTTTCACGTGACATCCATGCCTTCTTATGGAAACTACATATCCTTTGCTGTTTTGCATTTCAGGGGAGTGTCTGGCTTCCTTAATTAGACTGTATTTAGTCTCTTTGAGCATTTATTATTACCAGGGCAGTTTTTACCCACAGTTGTGTATAGCAGCAAGGATTCTATGGCAGTAATGCACAGTAGCACTGCAACTCTTCTACCTGTAGTCTACTGATACTCTTAAAATCATAATCAAAATTCTCTCTTCTAGGTTTTTTTATTGACTACCATTTCACAATTCCAGTATGGAGATTTTTGAAGTTGGGATAAAAAAACTTTTTTTTTCTTTAATGCTTAATTGCAAGTTTTGAGTAGGGAATTTTGTGGGTTGTTTTGATATTCTCAAGTACAGCATTGTTACTACATTTAGTCACCTGTACCCGTAGCCTGGTAAAGAAAGCGAAGAAAGAAGCTGAGACTCATTTTAAAAGGATATTAAATGCTTTGTTTTCTATATAACGCTGAAAATAAATGATTTAAAATAATTGATTGAATCCTGCTCTGCTGAGTTATTCAAACTTCTAATGAAGTAATCATGACATATCCATTGTGTAGCACTATGAAGGGAGCAAAAGCAGGCTTTGGAATTTTTGCTACACTCATCTGCCACTGCCTCAGCCTGGGCCAGTCACAGGGGTTTAGGCAAGACACCTCCAGCCCAGGTGCCTTTCCTGCCTCCTCCGTGTGGAACTCTTGGCTGTGGCCAAGAAGGACTTTCTGCACAAGTGTGCAATCCCTTCTGTTAAGATCCAAAGATTAATCTGCCCTCTAAAGATTTTAATTCAATAATGAGCTGTTCTTTCAGCATCGCTGCAATATAAATGGTAGGTTTCTCCTCGATTAGTTAGAGAAAATTCTGACCTGTGCATTAACCAGCACAGTAACTCTTCTCCCCAGACTTGCACCTAACTGCTAATTTACAAGTGCAGATGTGAGGGTTTGCTGATACCTTGTTGGATTTAGACATTTCTTAGCATCTCGCAGGCACACACTATTGGAAGGATGCCGGACTTCATTTTATTTGGTGTAATGATCAAGGAGCAAGTTGTCTTTGTTCCAGTTGGTACTGAGTAACCTTTTAATGTGGCATATTCTTATATGTTGTTTTGAAGTATTTTCAAGTTCTGTATCTCGTAACTATAGCACTGAACTGCAAGTTGGACAAACATTTTTGAAATATGAAATGTGTTTCTTTTTTTCTTCTTTCCCTGATGTTACCACGTTCTGTTCCTCAGAATGTTTTCTCTTTCTGTGATTCCTTTTCAGCTGCTGCACATAAAGTGTGATAATGATGAACATATGTTTCAAAGACCCTCTACTTTTTTCTGGTGTAACAATGAGGATTCACCTCCTTGTTTAGATATCTCTTCCATTACGCTTACTCCTAGGAGTTCTCCTGACTCTAGACTACCACCTGGATTGTTAATACCACCACCTTCAAAAAGTGGTCTTCCAAAGCCTGCCAGTGAATACAGCTGCCCAAGACCTCGTGTAATCTTGCTGTGCAAAAGCTTTTTCAGTTTTGTTTTTTTACTTTTGGCTTTCTTTTGTTCTCTGTTGTGTATTAACGTGTATTAAAAATGTGCATTTTGTACAGTGGCTAAAGGACAGGGCAGATGAATCTTAGGTTCTCTACGGGTACTCTTAAAATACGGATTTTGTGAACAATTACTCTTATTTCTACAGAGCTTTTTCTCTCCCATCCCCAAAACATAAATTCTTTTTTTTTTCCCAACATGTTGAAATTAGTCCATTAATTAATGATCTCTGTGTTATCTGTCAATCTTTTGTTAATTTTTTTTATATGAAGAATAATGATTCAAAACAATTCTAAAGGCCCAACTTCAAGGGCTTCGTCCCCCCATGAATTAATGGAAAAGCCATCAGCCATTAAATAACTTTTAGCATACTTTATAAAAACTGTGCAAAATGAAGGTTGAAAATTATTCTCAAATATGAAATGGGCATATTGCCTGCTTTTTCATATTAATGTGCTTATACTCTCAACTTTTCTTCCATTTGCAAGTAATATTTGGCAACCATCTTGGCTTTCTGCATGTGTTCACTAAATAAAAATGCTTCTTGTTCTCATATGTATTCAAAATACACATTTCTTAATTCACTTAGGGTTTTAATTAAACTATACCAGTAGAATCAAAATGGCCAGTAAGTGACTTCAACAAAATGGAATATAACTGGGAAATGAGTCTAAAGTTTGGGTTGGCCTTTTTTGCCTAAAAGGCACATTTATAACTAAATGTAAGTTCTCTTTATCTGTCTTCTAGGTAGCCATAAACATTTAGCAAATAGTAAGATTCTCCATTAGCACATATGATCTCCAAGACATTCTAGGATTATCCACGAGTGTTAATGGAAATGTAGGTTGATATAAGCATTTATTTATGCCCTAAACCTGATCCCACCTTCCTGATGCTGACAAAAGCCTGTCTACAATCAGAGCAAGGTTTGGATGAAGGAAGGGCTGTTCTTTATTCTGTTTATTTGGGGTCCAGCACATCCATTGTCCTGCTTAGAGTGGGAACAGGTGACATCCAGAGATCTGCTGGACTCAGATTATCCTGGTTCTCTGCAGGGTTAATGCAAGATCTGTGGACACTAACAGGAGCCTGTGGTGTCTAAACACTTGATCTTTGAAATTCCAATGGTAACTCAAGTTGAGGACAGTAAGAGTTCTGGAGGTGTTAAAATCTTGAAAACTGGTTCTTTTATAAAGTTAATTCACCTATGGTCATGCTTGGGAATAGCAATGACTAAGAGAATTTTTTTTTTTTTTTAAGCGTAAAAAATTAAAAGCAGCATGTTAAATGTAGGAGTTTTTTTCTTGTTATGCTCCTGTATACCTGGAAAGAAATACCCCAGGTTCTTTTAGATATTGGACAGTTACAGATCTCTCTTAATCCAATTTTAAAATATCAATTCAAATTTAAAATATGAATTCAAAACTACAAATCATGGAATCACAGAACCTCCCGGAAACAGGAAATGTAGGACTTGAGAGCCCCATGTTTTTTCCTCTTTAAGCAGTGCATTCAGAGGAAGGCTGTGGTTTGATATTGCTTCTCAGCAGCCACTGCAGAGAACTTCCTGAGAGAAATAGGGGTGGTTCAGGGCTACCTGTAGTCTTGGCGTAGGAATCTGTGACATGAGCTGTCCCAGGGCAGCTGCAGTGCTGCAGCACAGGCACTGCAGAAAGCAGCATTCCAAAATAAGGGTTTATCCATGGAACTCTCGTGGACAAGCAGCGCTAAGGACTACCTGTTTGCCAGGTTCTCATATTTGCATATTCTGAATAAAAGGATCCATCTGGCTAATTTAACTTGTGCTTCAAAATTTCTATGTGGATAGTTTGGGCGAACTGAAGCTTGTTTCAAAGCTGCAGGCTTTTGCTGTGCCTGGCTGGCCTAACACACAGAGTGTGGGGGTTTCTGTATTGTCTTAGCAATAACGTGAACATGCAAACTAGTTTTGCCTTTAGCTTGTCAGACTCAGCTTTAATCTATTTCATGCTCTGTCTTTAGTGTTCAGTGTATTTCGACTTGACTGTGCCTTGCTTGTGCCCTGAAGTAATGGACTGGTGGCAGGAGGGATGAACCATTCAAAAACAAATACGGCTGTAGAACTGTAGTAATTGTTGCGTTTGGGGTTTCTTGCTTGCCCAGTATCTTTTTGAACCCTTCCAAATTCCTGGGCCTTTTGAATGAAATCTCTTCAGTTTTACCTTCGAGGACAACAGGTTTATTTTGGATATTAATATTCAATGTCTAATCGCACGTCCAGGTTATCACTTATGGAAAAAAACATATTTAAAGCTTTGATCTTGCCAGTTTCTCTAAGCTGCCAAATAAGAGATAATGTAAAGAAGAATTAGTAAACCAAAAATAGTGGGATTGTATCTTTTAACTTGATTCTGTGCTCTCCAGAGCAGAATGCACTGTTGTTGCTGTATTACCTCCAGTGGGTCTCGTGAAGGTGTCTGTGCTCGTATGTTTGCAAGAGAGAACTGCTTTTCCCAGCTTTGTCAGGTGTAACTGTGATACATTTTCAACTGAAAATGGAACAATTATAATGCTGCTTTTCTACTGGGGAGTGTTAGCATGTGTCAGAGTCTGTACTGCAAATGCCATTTGCTTGGTGTCAGGAGCTGGGGTTTGCATGCTGGTGGTTGTTTTTAACTTTTTTTTCAAAATGTGACTCTTATCTGCATGCTGAAGAATTCAGTGTTGTGATCTTTTTCATGTGAAACATTGCCCTAATATTTATTGTCCTTATTGTAGGCAGGCAGTGTGACACCTAAATCACCCTCCACTGACATCTTTGATATGGTACCCTTTTCTCCCATATCCCCTCAGTCATCAACACCTACTCGCAATGGTACACAGCCTCCTCCAGTACCCAGTAGATCTACAGAGATCAGTAAGTTTTGTAACAACTGACCTACTTTTTGCTTACATTATTTTTTTTTTAATAAAGCATCTTTAAAGTTTTACGTACGTTTTGCATGAAAAGCCAAATACAGTTTTTGTAAATCACATTCAGTAATGCCGTTTCATCTTTCTGCCATCTTCCCAAAGTCCTTGATGTTGCTGCCAAGTTGCATTATAAACAAACTTGCTGTGAAACTATGACATATCCATTTGGAAGGAGTTGGGTTGGGGGTTTTAACTTGGCTTTTCTTTTACAGTCTCTTTTCTGTACTTCAAGGAATACTTTTGCTTCCTGTTAGTTCTTTCCTTGTCAAGCCACGGTTCTAGCACCTAGAGCCTGCATTTCTGGGGAAGGAAGGTGCAGTAAGTATGGCGCTGGTGATGCACAACGAGAGCTGGGGAAACCCCTCCAGAAGGAGACTTGGAATGCTGTTCTCAGTGCTACTTTTCATGTCATGCACAGCTTTGTTTACCTATAGTTTATGAGCTTCTCCACGTCTGTCAACCACTCCTAAAAGGTCTTCTAAAGGTTATTAACAACAGCAATTTTACTTTTCAAAGGTTTGACAGCTTATAGGGTAAGGTTCTTGACTTCACTGGAAATCCTTTTGGAGTCCAGAAAGTCTTTCTAAAGACTTTAAAAGCTTTGGAAGAAAGCTTTTAAAAGCTTTGGAAATCCCTTGGAGGGATTTGAGAGGAGGAGAAGAGAGTGGAACATGCACAAGTTATGTTAGAAGTTGTGGAAATGCCAGTCTGTGTTTGTATCTTCTGCTCCTGATGCCTATTTTAGAGTGGATAGGGAACATTAATGTTACTTCCTGCCACCAAATGGAACATTTGAAGAGACTGTGCCCTGTTTTGGGGCACAGCTCTAGGATGCAGAATTTTCAGCTGTGAATGGGAGCTGTGCACAAAAATAAAAATGCATTTTAAAACTTCAGTCAGTGAATGTCTTCCTTCCCCAAGCCCATGTCTGATGCACTGTTTGGTTCCATTGCTCAGAATGCCTGTCACCTTCTAAAGAGAAGATGTTGAGGATCTTAATTCAATAAAGAACCCTGGGGTTTTCTTTTTTAAAG
>WEKY01021080.1:58969-71094 GCA_013390045.1 Picathartes gymnocephalus | reverse complement strand
ACCCTGGGGTTTTCTTTTTTAAAGATAATATTTTAAAATAATTAATGAATTTCTGTGGGATTCTCAAAAGGTATAACAGAACTTGACTTCTGTCAAGTGTCAATATTAACTGTTTTCATGTAGTTTAAAAGAATATTAGAATGTTCTAATAGGATATTAGAATGGAACTGCTCTATTGAGAGATTTTTATGGCTTTGTAATAAATAATTGAAAGATTGCTTCTCTGAAACTACAGGCAATGCCATAAAATAAATCTAAATGTGCATATACAGCTTCAAGAGTGGCAACTTGAATTTAATTATAGGTCAAGATTTTTTTTTTTAAGCTTTTGTCCTACCTCAATTCCATTGAAATTGTGGCTCAATTCCATAGAAATCTTGTGCAAGTCAGCACTCAGTCTTGAGAGATCTTGAAAATTCCAGCTATATGGGATTTGTAATTGTTTAGGCAGTGGGTTTTGTAATATATATTAAAAAAAAAGTTGCTTATTAACAGTGATATGTGTTGTTTAGAGTAGTTGCTGCTTCTCCACGGATTTGCCTTCAGTTGAGATGATGTAGTTCACAGATGTCACTTCAGGGAGAGATTATCATGGTCTTTATACTTTGAATATTTCAGTCTGTGTCATGGTACTTTCTATGGTCAAAATTACTGTGTTCATCAGCTATTAATGCTTTTTGGCATATTTCAGTGTCTTTGGAACAGAAGGGGAATATTTCATAATCAAACAAGGGCTTTACTGTCCCAGATGAGAAAGTTCAGCTCCCATAAGAGCCTTGTTCAGGCTGTGCAGTGTCCCATTACTGTAACAACGTGCAATAATGCACTGCTTTATGTGGTGTCACTGCTGCCAGTACCAGCAAGCTGCCATTTCTTTCTCCAGTACAAGTCTGAGGGATGGCAACCAGGAGTAGCCAAAGTTTGGAGTCTCCATTTTCTGAGATAGTCTTTTCCTGTTCCTATCTCTACTTTCTTTATCTCTGCACTCAAGCAGGGCTGGTTTGGTGAATTAGAGGGAAATTTTGTGGGATTTTATAATTTCAGCTTTACCACATTGGGTAGTAAAGAAGGAGCAAGGTGAGGGTGTGCCATCTATTTGTTGGTATCACCTCATTTATTCCTTTTGCCTAAGTGGGGCTCATCTGCCTCTTACCCAGGGAGGGCACTTGTGCTGCTCAAGCAAAATGTGCTTTTAAAAGCCAAAGTTCATCTTACTCACCCACTGGCCAGTTTGAGAAACCAGCCAAAAATGACAGTGCCCAGGAAAGGCAAGGACACCTGTAGGAAACCTGCAACAATACCATGCACTTTACATTCCTCCAAGCCACGAGTTCCACAGGTAATAATGGGCACCAGGATGACAGTTCAGCTTCCCATAGAGAAATGCCCAGAGTTAGAATTTTGCTTACCAGTTCTTCCTCTGGTAATTTCCTAGAAAAAAAGGAAAAAATTGTGAAGTTGTAAATGGTACTCTGGCTTTGCCAAGCTCACAGTATGTAGTTTAAGAAACCCAGCCTTTTAATACTACAGGAGAGCAACAGTGACCTTTTTTTTTGGTTTTTTGCTTTTTTTTGTTTGTTTTTTTTTTTTTTTTTTTTTTTTTTTTTTTTTTTTGGAAAGAGCTATTTCCAAGGCACTTAAGCTTTAAAAAATTAATTAATTCTTGAGATTTTGAGTTCATATTCAGCAGTGTTCCAACAGGACTACTCAGTAAATGTCTGCTCACTACTGGCTGTGTCAGCAATAGCAAATAAATGGGGTTTGCCTATTTAAAGGAGAAAAAGGCTTAATTTTTGTATAGAAGGTTGCAGATTGGACAAATGCATGCTGACTCTTTAGGTAATAATTGCAAGATAGTGCAATGCAAACAAAAATACAATGCTAGGGATTGCATGCTGCTTCTTCCTCATGAATTAAGAGGTTGTAAATGTTCTTGTAAGTTATCTGAATGGGCAGAATTAATTTATCAATTTTATTTCATTAAAGAACAAATTAATCTGTGTGTTTCTTGTTGGTACAGCATTATTTTCATATCTCAGAAAAGAACTGGAGAGGATTATTCTCTATTGAGTTGTTCAATATTTATTTCACAAAAATGCATCATGGACAATCCAAGGTCACAACTGACAGATGCAGAAATCTGCTCTGAGGTGCTCTTTTTCTGCAGATATTTAAGAGTATTTTGTCAGAATAATGGCTGTAATAATTTCCAGAGAAAAAATACAGAGTAGCCTGCAGCTAAAGGAAAGGCTTTTTGGATTTCCCTGTCTCAGTTTATTCCAAATATTTCTTTGGGTGCTTGTCTCTGTGTGATTCATTTTTGTCATCACAGCTGCTCCAGTCCATCTGGGGAAAGTGTCTCTCAGCATAGCTGTGTGCCTGGATGAGAGCTAAGGTAGAGATTGGGAGGTCAAGTGCAGCAGAAAAGCCAAATATTTGTAGTTTTGTTTAGTAATTGCTAATTTTGAATTTATCCTACAGCGCAGGTTGCTGTTCTCCAGTATTACGTATTTGTTCTCCTGAATGTCAGGTCCCAGAATTTATTACTTGTTCATGTTATCCTGTGGTTTGAACTGAGGATCTAAAACATCAACATTTCATGCCTTTTGAATTTGTGAGTCAATTTTACAGCCTGGGAATTTGTTTCCATCCAGAAGGGAACGAGAAAGGGAAAGGAAATTATTTTTACCCTTTGAAAGGATCATTTTCAAAGGCTTCTTGGTTGCTGTTTATTGGAGAAAAAAATGCCTTTCTATGCTACAATAATGTAGGGGAGTGTGCCAGGCAAGATATTCTTGTCATGGCCAATTTTTATGCAAATACTCAGGCCTGAAATTAAAAAGTTACCAATTTATCCCATCTGTGCTAAAAAGGAGCCCCCTCTCCATCATGAGTGGAGAGACCAGTGGCAGATAAGCTTATGGATATCCCTTGTAATAGTGCAGCTCTGCAGGGATGAAATCTTCATACTTCTCCATTTCTGCACGTGTTCTTTAGCTTTTGTTCCCAAGGCAAATACTGACAGGGCTATTGAAAATATTCCGTGGAACTTTGTCCCTCCCTGACTCTCAGTGCAGCCTCTCTCATAGCACACCAACTTTAAATGCAGAAAAGGAGTTGTTCTGTGGGCTTGTTCAGCTGAAACGTTTACCAAGTTAGGACAGAGATGGTTCCCCATGTAATAGCTTTCCACAGAAACCCAACTAGGTAACACCTCTTTATTTTGAATTTGACTCTGTGCAGGGCTTATTAGGCCTTGTCACTTGGAATAAGTCACACTCTGGCGGATTTTAAATTCTTCCTTGTATAAATTCAGAAATCTTTCGCATTAAAGGAAGGAGTGACATTAAAGGACCTGAAACTTCTGCTGTTCTCCTGCTAATGAGCTCCAAAGTGCTTTCATTAATAAAAGCTTAATAATAAGGCATGAATAACATCCATAATAGCGTAAATAATACTTGCTTTTAAAAATAGTCCTAAGTCATAATTCAGTATGTCTAAGTGCAGGAGTTTTGTCCTTCACTGTTTTTTCCTGAATACATTCACAGAATGTTTGCTAAGCCTTGGTGTTGGAACTGTCTGCTTTCAATTGTTTGACCACAGAGAAAACTGTCAGCTCTTTTTAAAAGTAAAAAGATAGAAAATGGGCCTACATAATGAACTGTTGAGGGTTATAAAGTAGAATCCCATATTGCCCAGTAGAGGTTAGATTGCAAGTCAAAGCTGCTGCACATCTGAAGGTTATTTGCTAGGAGCATCAGAGCATTTCAGGACACTGGTTATACTGGAGCAGACCCATTTTGGCTGTGAAGGAGGCGAAGGATGAGGGAGAACCTAATTTTTACATTAGATTATCCGAATTAAAGTCTCTTTTGCACGCAGGTGGTCTGCCTTTGCCAGGAAAGACTGGATTTCTTCTGGCTCAAGTGGACTCTTGGAATAAGGCTCTCTGATCTGAGCCATCTCCTGGTCCCATGTGACAGTTTGTAGCTGTTTAGTCACAGTTTTGGAAATATGTGATCAATCAAGTTCCTGCTCAAGTTTCTGTACTTTTTGATGGGAATTTCTGTACTTTATTGTGGGAGCAAATGATGGTAGTTGCCAGTTATTTAAAATGTCTGGTGTGCAGTCTGATAACATGTACCTGATAAGGGCAAAGCCCTGACAGACTGATAGGCACAATAAATGTTGAAGAGCCTAGAGAGCACAGGTGTAAATTTCTGCCTCTAAGGATGCCAAAACAAAGCCACCTGTGCAGCTGTAGGCACCTGCTGCACCACTGGTAATGTGACTGCGGGCGCTGCAAAGGGGACTGGGTACAGCAGTTAATTGTCACCCAGACCTCAGGTGTTCAGGGTGAATTTTGTACTTAATTGGCCAATCACTTCAGGGTTCCTATTGCCCCCCTTACTGTCTTGCTCTAAAACCAAAATTATTTTGAGGCTGGTGAAATGCTTGTCAGGTTTCTTGCTAGGCAGCTGTGAAAGGTAGGAGAGAGGATGTCTCCTAATGGTTCTGGTTTTCTCTCCACAATGACAAGGCTGTAGCAGCTTCGTTCTGTAAATTCTGCAATGAAATAATTTTGGGTTAGCAAAATTATTTTTTTTACTGCTTTAGTTTAATCCAAAGCGTGATAGGAAAAAGTGTGTAGAGATGGAACCTTTACATGTAGGAAAGAAAAATCTGTTACTAAGAAGGAGGAAAAACCACCCAAAACCTGAAAAACGAAAAAAATATTGGAGCAGGCATATATGAAGAACTATACTGGTCTAATATGAAAAAAGAATGCAGTCGTATTGGAGGTGTTTCTTCTTGCTCAGATGAAAAAAAGAAACACCCCCCTAACTTTGACCACTAGAATGCAAATTGCAGTTAAGGAAAAGTGAGAAACTTCTGGAATTGAGAGAGTGATATTTGCAATATCTCTATTTACACACCCAAATTTAGTGGAATTTTAGCGTAAGTGACAATGCATGGTCTTGTGGTTTTGGGGGATTTTTTTAATATGTTTTTTTCTTTCTTGATGTGATCTTATCCAAGATTTTAGAACTCTGACAATTTTTAGGTTTAGTTACTGCCAGCTGTGACTGAGGAACTGTATCAAACAAAGGCCTTGCCTTGCCTAAGTAAGAGTAGTTGCTTGTCTCACAAAAACATCCTTAACCTGAGGAGTGGTAGACAGGGAACACGAAGAGTAGTTGGTTGGTAATTCGTTGTTGACATAATTGTAGAGATGAAATTTGGCACATCACGTCCAGTTGCTTCCTCTTCATTTTTGAAACTCCTTATACACACAGGCTCCAAGGAACACGTCAGTAGATAATGCCATCTTCAACAGGCAACAACTTCTCCTCGGATCTCTAGAAGGCAAAAGCATTAAAGGAAGAAAATGAGAGGCTTAAGCAGAAGTTTGGTGGTGCTCTTGGAAAAATATCTGAGTATTAAAGCTGGGAAAACTGCCCAAGACCTGGCTTTCAAATTGGGATGTTAGAAGTTGTGGTTAATGAGTGGTGTATCTGGTGGTGCTGTTACTCAGCTCCGAAGGAGATGTAAGGTGGCTTTTTCAGAGCGCTGTTGTCATAGCCCATACCTGTTCTCCCAGTGACTCACCTTTCTGTTGTTGCAGAGAGAGACCTTTTTGGAGCAGAACCTTTTGACCCTTTTAGCTGTGGAGCAGGAGATTTCCCTCCAGACATTCAGTCCAAACTAGATGAGATGCAGGTAACTGCTGACTTACATGGGTTTTGATGTCTGTATGCCTGTTCTTGAAATGCATGCTTACCGTGTTCTGAAAATGTGTGCCACAATGCAGACACAAATGCATAGACAAACCCCTGTTTCTGAGCATTCCTTTTGGAAGTTTACCTCCTGGTCTTTGAGTTGGAGTTTGGGTTTGCCTCAAGAGCCCCACCTGGTACCAATACAGTCGGCTACACTAACGTAGGGTTTCTCAGCAGTGTAACCAAAATGGTTTGGAAACCATTCCCTGGGAAGGGACTGAGAGACTTGAAAAAGAGACCTGAGCCAAGAGCCCTCCAGATCCCCTGATCTTGCTCCTCTTAATCTGCAGCAATCTCCACCATCCCAGTGTACCTTCCTCTTTCCCTCAGTGGCATCACTTGGTTTTCTCACCACATTGGTGCTTACTGGGCCGTGGCAATCTTCTGCTGCCTTTAAAAACAGCTGTATGGCACTCTGGGGCAATTAAACTTTTGAGAATTGATTCAAGAATTCTGAACTGATGTGTTTTTATCAGAAAATATCTGTTTGATTCTGGAACACTCAACAGTATCTGTCCCATTATTGACCAAATCGGGAAACAATTCCAGGAGAAAGTCCTCAAGTTTTGGAACAAATAATGCTCCGCAGTCAGGCTTTCAAAACTTGTATTTATTTGCCAGCTTGCTTATCTGTATTCTTTTTTAAGCAGCCTGCCAGCAAAAGAGAAGGCTGAAAGTAATGGAAACTTGAATTTCTAGGATCTGGCTCCTCAGCAGAAAGTGTTCCCAGGGTTTCCAGCCCTCTTGTCTCTTAGGAGCCCACAAAGTCCAAGAGCGTTTGCTCTCACACTCCTTCTGTTCCTCTCTCCTGCCTAGAGACTGGCAGAGGCTTTTTAAAATGGCTTAAAGATGTCAATACCATTTAATTTTCCTGAATAAATTTTCTTTTCTGTGTCAGTTCAGGATGGTTCCACTGACAAACTCTACCCACAGTGAAATGAGAAATTTAGCTTCTTGGTCCCCCAGATAATTTTAAAGAGCACCTAAAAAGCCTGTCGTCTTTGCAATTCCAACAACATGCTTGTGTTTTGTGAATGCTATAATGTTGTTGCCAAGCTCTTGACCACAAAATTCAAATCTTACAGCACCTCACATTGATATATTACCAACATTTCCATTGTTTTAGGGAAAAACAAATTGTTGCAACTGTGGTTACCACTAATAATGGTATGTCAATATTTAAATGTCACATATTAAGAGTTCCTATTACAGGTAATGTTTTGACAATATTTGGAATTGTTTGCCTATAACAGTACAAAGTGCTGACACCTCATAAAACATCAGGGAATGGAGTAGTAAATGTCTTTATCATTGAAGTCATGAAACGAAAATCTCCCATCATTGTTTGTACTCTCTTGATATAAAAAAGGAGACAACCAACCAATAACAAAACCTCCAAACATTAGGGAGTTGCTGTGTCCTGCTGAAAAGAAAGGCAGTCTCCCCTAGCATACCAACTACTCACTAAAAATTAATTAGTGGGCCTTTATGTAGGCCCATAGACAAGTTTTGTAGACAAAACTTGTCATGTATCATCCAGCTGAGAACAAGTGTAAAGCTGAAAGGGTATGAAAAACCCCCATATTCTAACTTGAGCCAAAGCAAACACTGTGTGCAGTTCTTGTACTGTGTGATTGGTGCAAAATACAGATTGAAAAGTGTTTTTCCTAATGTCTTTTTTATTTTCTTGTGCTTTCCTGGGTGCACAGCGTCAGCGATGGTTGGTATATCATATTTTAATAATGGTATTTAAAGCATTTACAATTGAAATGTGCATGTGTTTCTTGTGTTTCTATTTTTATGTGTATGTGTTTATATAAAAAAAACTTTTAAGATTTATGTTTTATATATAGAACTCTGAGTCAGGGCCATTTTCATTTTTAGGGATCTACAGCCTCGAAGTTAGGGACAGCTGATGGTAGTTTTCTTTAGTCTGTCTTGCCAGGTGCTAACACTAAGCCTTTGTTTTCACTGCTGTTTGTTTTCCATATATGTACTTGTGAAATCTCCAGCTGTCAATATCAGGTTGTCACTAGTGAAATGGTTTAAGCAAAAGCTTTGGTTCATAGATTGTGTTAGTACAATCACATTTGTGAGCAAGTCTTTGTTTGGACATAGTGGTTTAAAACTTTTCAATGAGCAGAAGCTGTACTAGACTCAACACAGCCTGTGAGGAAGGTGAGAGCACAGAACTTGTAACATGCTCTGCACCCATGTGCAGAAAAGCTGTCCTGATTTAGCCTGGTGCTGGAGGTGCTTTGAGAACAAAGTGGGAGAGGGAGAGCACAGCACAGAAGAGGCACGGGAGAGTAAACTCTTGAGTGGTGGGTGCTTTTCCTGTGCATTCTGTATTCTGAACATAATGAGATCAGATAAAGTTCCCTGGCCTCTAGGGGAACACTCTTCTTTTTAAACTTCAGTGAGGATCCAAATTTCACACTTAAGCTTTCTATTCCATTTCTCAGTCCAATCTCTGTTGATCTTGTTGGAGAGCTTAAAACTCAAACATATGCTGAGATGTGACTTTTACAGCTCAGGCCTCTCTCTGATGATTGTCCAACCTCCTGTTTCCCTGCACCCTTATGCTGAAACATATTTTCATCTTTGTTTTGACTGTATCCAGACATTAATAAAATGAATGTCTGTTTTCCCAGTAATCTTGCAGTGAGGAGAAGTTTCCCTGGATCATGAATCACACCAGCAGCAGCTGCTATGATTTATTAAAATACCAAGGTAGTTAATATCAGAAGGCTTCCAGGAGCTGCAGGCCATTCTCCCTGCATGCCCTGGAGCAGTCAGCAGGCTTGACATCTTTCTGTCTGAAATACGTTATGCTCAGCCCTCTAAATAATCTTCTCAGAGATATGTAAATTTGTCGTTGCTTCATTGGGTTTGTGCTAATTTGAGCTCATTGAGTGAAGTCACTGTGAAGTGATAACTGATTTAACTTCTGAGCCATAAGATAGACCTTGGCAAATTTATCTCCTGATAAAGTGCAAGTTCTTTGTCTTGTACTGCTTACTTGTTTTAACCAAAATAGCTCACATCTTTCTATCCTTGATACCCAAAAGAAGGCTGGGTTTGGAAGAGGGATTGTTTCTGAACTGTTTCTAGTGAAAGCAAGCTTTGCTCCTCTCTTTAAGGTATCAATCACACCCCCTAGTACATTACCATTACTTACCAGGTAACTACACTGCTCAGTCCTCGTGTTAAAATGCCTTTAAGGTAAAAAAGCTCCTTGAGGAGGACATGAACACAGAAAAACAAGGCACAGGATAGATGCACTATTCACAGCCCTTCTTGTTCCCTCTCCTGGCCAATACCACGGGGTGGCCTTTTTCTGCATTCCCTGGAAATCAGCAGATCAGAGATTTTTTTGACTGCATGAGGAGTTTCTGTTTCCTGAACCTTTAAAGTACAGGAAGCCATAGCACACATGGGTTTTAATGAACAGGCAGAGTTAAGCTAAGAGCACACATTATTAGAAGCTGAAGTGTCTGAATTTCACAAGGCAAAATACTTTAAATGTTGTGTATTAAAACTAGTGATGCATTATATATATCTATATAATGTGATGTTTACCAAGAAGCTGACTCTGTATGTCATTAAGAAGAATTGCCAACACATTAATCAAATTTATTAGGGAAAAAAACCTCATAATTTGTAATGTGGGTCATTGCAACTGATTTCATTGCTATTACAGCTGTGGATGCTGAGAGTTAAAAGCTGGCATGTGCTGTTCTGTAATGATCAGAGAGCAGCTTCCCCTGGGAGCAGAGCACTGGAGAGCCCTGTGCAGCTCAGGTGTAGATGTGAACTGCAGTCCTAAAAGCACATGTGGCACTCCATGTTCTGCACTGCTGAGAACTGCAGCGTGGAACTGCTCTGTTACCTGCATCAGCAGCAGTTCTACTCTGCATGGAAAGGACAATCTACTCCTAAAGCCTTCCCGTGGCTTGCTGGACTGCAGCTGGTTGGATTTTATTTTTTAATTATATGTTTGCCAAAGTGTAGTTTTGGAGATTCCAAAAATTAACTAAGAATTTGGAGTTGTGTTGCAGAACCTGAGGGGTTAGGAATAGTGATGGCTGTGGGAGAGGGAGTCTGTGCCTTCCTCATCTTTGGAAATTGCAATCACTTTTCCAGGGAGTCTGCTGGATGGAGATATTCTGATTATTTTTTTCCCTTTGAGGGTTGCAGTTAATTTTTTAGGAATATTGATTAAGACAATGCAGCTTTCCTTTGCTTATACTCCTACACACTTCTTGCCCTCCACTTAGATATTCAAGAGGAAAAATCTGGATTTTACCTTCCTTTAATGAAAGGAATGCTTTGCTACCCATCTGGATTGCTTTGGTGTCCTCTCTGTGCTGTGGGACCTTTTGGCCTTGTGGTTGTCATGGAAATTTGAGCCTGCTTGGAACTGCAGAATCTGACATTGATGGTCATGGGTTTGGTGTGGCTTAGAAGTGACCATGGAAATGCCATGTCCCTGTTACAGACAGGAACTCAGGAGTGCAACTGGTAACAGCACCTGGCAACCACAGCACTGATTTAGGACAGACAATAGTTCATTTTGGTAATAAAGTTAAAAAGCTTTTTCAATAATTATGATCCATAAAAAGCAGCAATCTCTGAATGGATTAGCATTGATCACATTGCAAATAGTGGAAATGTAATTGTTTTAAATGCAAAATATCACAACTTGAGAAGGACTAAACAGGGGTGGAGGGCAGTGGCTGGAGTGAAGCTGCAGAAGGAAAGGTCAAGGAGGCCACCGTTCTTCAAGAAAGTGGAAATAGTTCTAAGTCAAGTCATAGCAAACACAAGCAAAGTGCTAAGAGACAAAGTATTGTGTGGAAAAAACTCGACATGCTCAGCATAAGAGCAGTGAGATGAGTGTGCTTCCAAAATGCATCATCTGATTTGCTCTTCGCTCACTGGAAAAAGGGCATTGGAAATGAAGCTGCTTAAGACACCAGCAAACCCTGCTTAAATTTATAGAGAGAAATAAGAGCAGGCAGGACAAGAACGGGATGGATGTTCAGTGAAGGCTCTGGCTTGCTCAGGATGAAGGTCACTGACCTTATCACATCAGTTGCTGTTGTTCTGCTGCTGGAGTTCATCAAGCAGCCCCAGGTTGAAGCACCAACAACAATCCCTTGTTGCTGTATTCCTGTACTAGCTCAAAGCAGCCTTCAGATACTTGAAAAGTTTAGCATCCTAGGCACTCTGTAACTGCAGGGTTTAAAATGTAACAGATTAGACTGTAGGGCTAATTCTTTGAATTCTCCTTCTGGGTAAGCCTTTGACTGCAGTTACATCAATTAACTTACCCTTGGGATGAATGAACACTGTTTATAACAGTATGTGTTTCATTTGGAATTTCAGCTACCGTTCACCTGAAATACCCTCTGCATTGAATGTTCTTCCTTTTAATCCTTTGGAAAATACAGAGAAAAAAAAAAGGAATAATCTTAAATGCACTAGTGAGCCTTTGCAGCACTGTGTCACCCAGGTAGAGCAAACTGGGTAGCACAGTTGGGGAATGTTTACACCCCAGTGCTGCTACTGGCTCAGCATCTCATGGTATGGATCTGCCTTTAGGAAAATGCAGCTTTTACTTGGAAATTCTCAGACCATTTAGTAACTATTGCCAGGAGGTTTGTTCTGTTTCTCCACATTTTTCTCCTGATATCAGTAGCTGGCAGGGTTATTAGATATTCATACACTTTTCAAATGTTAGCCTGTGATTTGAATTTATTTGAAATTAGGCTGGTTTGACGTGGGATTTATCTTCTAAAGCCAAAAGGTATGCTCTTGAAGTACTGCTGTGCATATGAGGGCAAGACTTGAGTTTGTGCCTAATCCCCATGCAGATGGTTTTAAAAAAAGATTTATCTTGTTTACACAATATATTTGATGAAAGGACCTGTTATTGATTTCATAGCACACAGTCAGCGTTCTGTCACTGAACTGAGCACTGCTACAGCTGCCACTGGAGTTGATGTTCTCATGGCATTTCTAGTCAGAGCCGTTTCCAATTGCTTAAACCTTCAAAGCGCTTTCACCCAACACACTGAAATTTTCTTCACTCCAAGGTGACTTTTGAGGGTCAAGCCACAATTATTCCTCTTCTTTTGATGCAGAAAGAGAAATGACACTGAGAGTGTTTTTCCTGTATTAAAAGTGCAACTGTTACTTTAGGACTGGTGTGAACTACTACCTTTAGCAAGGTAGCATGTATAAAAGTGTACTAAAGAAAAGTATTAGTAGAATGAATTTATTTTCTATAGAGGAGGTGTTAGCATCCAGGTTATAACCTTTTTTTGTGTTTCTACCAAA
>WEKY01021080.1:4656-58954 GCA_013390045.1 Picathartes gymnocephalus | reverse complement strand
AAAAAAAAAAAAAGAATGTGAGTAAACCCAGGAATTTTGGTCTGAACTTTTAAAGCAACTCACTGCACTTGCCAAATACCACTGTATTTTATTTTACTGAGTTACATGCCTTTCACATGCACAGCTTTTTCATTTACAGTAGAGCAAGTATGGTTTTATGTGCCTTTTTCATGGAGCTCAGATGGCAGTGGGCAGTAAAGCCCTGTCAATTTAACTTCACTGGGAGCAATTCAGAGCAGCCCTCTGAGGTGGGGTGGTCTTTTTGGTTGGGTTTTTGTTGGGCTGCTCTTAAGGCACCACAGAACGCAGGAGACACCTGGTATCAGTAACAATGTCCATGTCCTACCTGTATTTTTCAATATAAATCCTCTTGAATTTTACTCAGGAACAACATGGTGCAAGTCAAACTTGTTTATATTTCTGTCAGCCTATATACATGAATATTCAATGTTGTTATTCTATAATGTTTTCTTCACTTTATGTACATAGTGTAACCGTGCTGTTGTGTGGCAGACATCTTTCATAAGTTAACCACTAAGACTTGTTAAAAAGTGGCTGACCAAATAATGTAAATGTTTGGGAATTCAGGCTGAAGTATTGTTGCAGTTTGTCTGCCTAAAGATATACTTGGATTTAAATGTTTTTACAAAGACAGCGTAATCCTCCAAAGCTCACTTGGCTTTTTACTAACGATCTCTTGTTTCATTGCAGGAGGGGTTCAAAATGGGATTAACTCTTGAAGGCACAGTATTTTGTCTTGACCCACTAGACAGCAGGTGCTGATGCCGAGAAAGTCAATGTGAAATTCCTCCACAGTGGGTTTTTTTTATTTGTGAACACGTACTCACAGATACTATCCATGTGCCAAAAAATTGCTTTTTCAACATGTACACTCTTGTGAAGCTTGCTTCTGTAAAAATCCAACTTAGTTCCAGTCTTTCCCTGTACAAATGTAAAAAGTTGTATTTGTTTATGAATTATGAATTAAATTACGCTACTGTGTTTCTTTCTCTCACATTTTGGCTTGAGTTTACTATGCTTTATGAATATTAGCTTGGAGAAGTTCTTCAGAAAGGTCACACATACCTCTCTCTCTCTGCAAATGTGCAGGCATGGTTTTTACATAACATTTTACCTGGCAGCATTTTGAAATTATGCTTTGAAGGCATTTTTTAATATTCAAGCAGTAAAATTATCAATATCTACTACAAAAATTTCAATTTGCAGTGAAAAAAGCAAAAATACTAACCATTACTATATGCTTCAAAAGCAAATCTGGATGCAGTGTAATTGATTTCCATTAATGTATGTGGTTACTATGCTGTGCATATGTTGTCATTGGTTTATACAATCCAGATTTTAGGTCCTTCATTCATGTTTTAGAAACTAACAAGTTGTTAGTCTGCTGATTAGTGCTTAATGAGCCTAGAAGAACTGCTGAATTGCAGAATGGACAAAGTAACTGCCGTTTGTTGTGATATTTTATAGCTAAAGTGTGAAGTATGTACCTTGGAATCCATTACATGCTAGCCATAACTTAAAAAGAAGATTATGGTCTTGCATTCACTTAGGAATTTATGTGATTTTGTGTGTAAGCAGGCACTGGGCTCAGTTCTGTAATTACTTTCAACACCTGAGTGTTTACAGCCAGGCTCTGTTGAGTATTATTTTTTTACTCTCTGCTTTAGTGTTCCATGTCTTTAATTTTGAGGCTTTGTGCAAAGAATCCGCTGTAAGTGAGTCCTTCATACCCACTCGTTGTTCACGTTACAGAAATACCTGCACACCAAAATTCTCAGCTGCTGGTGAGACAAATGCTGACATGTCTATGCATATTCTTCATTAATCTTTCTCATAAGCAATAAAACACCCTCTTAAACCTATCTCAGAAAATTCTTATCATGAGTTCAATTCAAAAACTTTCAAACCTCTAGTATTTTCCCTTCAAAGCATACAAATGTGGGCACCCCCCTATTTTTTTTTTTTTAATGACAGGTGGTTTTTTTTGGTGACACTTATGGTCTTGTCCCTAACATTCACAGTTTACACCAAAATCACGTTTTTCAATTTTATCACATGTATTTTTATGCCTTGTTCAACAAAGTACTTGTGCATGTACCTTTGGAGTCCAGGAAAAGAATGGGATTATTCCATTGCTGGGTTGGACACATCCTCAGGTACCTTGCTGAATTGGGGCCTTAACATCCTACATTATATTTGTCTTCCTCTCTCTTATTCTGAGTTCATCATTCATATAGAGTATTATAGAGAAATATATATGTAAAAATATATGAAATCACTAACAAATAGAATAGTATATGTTTCATAAAGAAAAGTCTTTATAATTTTGTTTGTCATATAGTATTTTCGAATTTGTATAATGAGGATGTTTAGTAGCCATAGCAATGGCCTTTTTTAACAAATAGAATTTGTATTTTTATTGTACTTTAAAAAGCTTTACATAATAAGCATCTATTTAGTGGTCATTTATTATCAATGGTAACACTAAGATAATATTTGCATATTTTAAGAAACCTTTCTCGTTACTGATTTTTATGATAGTTGACTGCGAATGGCATGGTTAAATCTTACATACCTGGTCAATACATACAGAAATACTTAAATCAACACAACAGTGCATTTTTAATTTTTATGTGATCCAATTGGAAACTGTATTTCTATGTAATCTCAAATGTCTGTTTAATTTTGCCTAAAATAAATGTTTTTAAATAAATTGCATCCTAGAACACAGTGTTCATTCACTAAAATGCCCAGTTGGAAGGGAGGGTGGGGGGGTGCTTAGATGTTTGTTGCCACAAAGGAAGGTTTAGTGCTGGAACGGGTCAAAAGTCACCTTTGGAAGGGATCTGCTCCCAAACAGGGTAGAATGACTCCAGCGCCTTTTATGAATGAGTTTGGGCTAATCTGCAATCAGCAGAGAAAAATCTTGTTCTGTATGCAGCTGTATAATACTGATAATTAGAGAGTAACTCTCTCTGCTGTGCTTCCTGGATTTAATTGGCTTTTCTTTTTGCCTTTTTCCCCCCATACTTCTCTGCTCAATATACTTGGCTGCTGTCTGGCTGTTTAAGGAGGGAAGGATATAACTGAAGTTTTCCTGAGCCTTAGAAAACAAGCTCTGTAACCCAGGTGTGTAAATGGGACAGGCTGCTGCAGATGATGCTTTTGAGAAGAGAAAACTGATCTTAAACCATCTGGGAATTTCTTCCCTTGTAAAACCTCCCTCCAAGCTAATGCTCAGAACGCCTTCACACTGCTGCTTTGAAAATACCTGGCTGGGAGCAGGCAGAGGAGCCTGGGGACTGTTTTTGCTCTGCTCAGGGTGAGTGGGATGCTGCTGCTGCTGCTCACAACAGCGGTGGTTGTGGAAGTTGTTTCAGAGAGTAACACCAATCTACCAGGTTAGAGATATGGTGCTAATGAGTCACAAACAAGACTTTTTTTTGACTTCCAACAAAAATAAAATACCAGTGCAGCTTCATGCTGCCTATTTTGTCGATACTTTTTTTCTTTCTTTTGGATGCCTTTTCTTTCGCTATTTTTTTCTGCTTTAAACTGTCATCACCCTGCTGACCATGTTGACTGTGGCTGTATCACTTCTGGGCACGTAACAGTAGATTTGGTTCCATTTGACTGCCCAGCAACTGTCCTGGTCTGTCATACCAAGCTATATTAACACCTAGAAGCAGAATTCTTTGTTTTATGTTCCTTTTTTTCCTATGATATGAACTATTTATTTTCTTCCTACCTGCCTATTATGGTGTACCTGAGTAAATGAGCTGCTTAGGTTAGAATTTGGAAGGCAGAGCTGAAACGTGGTGAGTTTTTGTTTTCTTTTTTTAACCTTTGATAAAACACTGAGCATCATTGCAGGATGTTCTTGGCCTAACTCATCTTTACTGCTGATGGGTCTGCAAGTGGCTCTTGCCCTTCCACATGACAGGTGGGATTTGTGCTAAACATAAAATTGATCAAATTGCTCAAATTGGCAAAGAACAAATCCTTCACGTGGTGAAAGGAATTATATTCCATTCTGGCTTCACAGGTGGAAAGCAAGAAAAGAAGGAGAAATTCTCACACTTGCAGAAGTGTGGTTGTGTAATCCCAGAGGCAACTGAATGTGCCAAGGAATGGGGCTGGCTCTGAGAGTTCGTTATGATGATTAATTTTCAATTTGTGGAACTAAGCACAGTCTCGTTCTCACCAAGCAACTCTGCTTCACAAAAAGAGTCTTTTCTGCAAAAAGGAGAGTGTCACTGCCTGAGAAATCTCTGCTTAAACACCCAGAGCCTCCATCTGCACTGTATCTCATTTGTCACTAGAGATTGTCACCCTTTGGACACCCTCTTAAGACAGGAGATGTGTTAAGAATTGCAGGCAAGGTCTCAGTTTCCTTATTTTCACGCTTTGGGGTTTTCTTGTTGCTTTTTAAAATTAGAGGATGCAGAAGTCACACTTCAAAAAACCTCAGAATAACTGGCCATATGTTTTAAAATGCAACTGAAAATGCTTGCTGGTAGGTGTTCGGCGAGCTTCAGGTAAAAGGCAGCAAGTGAGCTTTGGTACTTCATTAGCCTGCTTTTCTGCCCTTGCTTTTTAAGATGAGTTCTTAATGAGAGGCTGAGGCATGAGTTGCATTGTGAGCTGGTGAAAAGTGAGCAGTTCTCATCAATGGACTAGAGACCAGGATTTCAAATATATGGTTTTGTTCAGTTATTTCAGTTATAAAGCAGAGTTTTGTCTGAGGGCAAGGCTGACATTTGGAATACAGGCTGCCTTCCTGGATGCTTCAGCATTCAGCCAGTGGTGGTGCACAGATTAAAGAAACTGCACATTTATTTATTCATCAGACCAAAACACTTTCTGGAAGTACAAGACAGTGGGATTCGTGGAGTGAATACGTAAGTCTCGTGTGTGATGGGGTGAAGATTTCCAAATCTACAAATATGCAATTTAACTTTTGTGTTTAAGAAATTTCTCAATGATCTAATTTCTGTATAGTTAGGGATAACAAATCCTGCAAGTTTACTCTCCTAACTGGATTCTGGAATGGACTGAACTTTAAGTCTCATGTGAATGACAGCAACTGAAGTCAGCAGATTTCAGCCTTTAGACTCTTTTTTTCCTTTTTTTTTTTTCCCCTCACATTTTCCACTGTTTATTCCAGCAAAGCTTATGCCTTGCAATAAAGATTAAGAAGGAGCAGAAACAGATTAGGAAGGAAGTATAGAAGAAAATCAAAAGGGAACAAAATATCATCTTGTGCCAACATTAAGCAATTTAGTCACTCTGCATTTTTTTTGTGAAACTTAACTGATGCGAGAACTTCTCTCGTTGTGCCCCATCACTTTTTACACCTATCTCAGGATTGCACAAGGGCTGCCAAGGAGCAGATGTGCCATGTCTGCAGTCCCCAGGAACTGCTCTTGGAGCTGTTGGAGTGTGCCAGAAGCGAGGAATGCTGCCTCACACAGCGTGGGTAACTCACAGTGAGCCGTGTCCACGATGCTGCTTGCTGCAAGCTCCACTTTCCATGCATTTATCCCAATTTCTAGGAGTTTGTACTGTATTAAAAACCTGGCTAAGTTGCATAGCTGACAAAGGCTTCCAGGAGGAAGCTGAACTAAGCCATTACAAAAGTGCTTTAGCTAATTGCCTTTATTCTAATATTGATTGGAAAGCATGACAGCCATCCATATTTTCTAAATGCCTGATAATAAAATCTTTATATGAATTAGTTTCCTTATAAGAACTTTCCCAAAAGAGGAGTCTTAGAATAGACCCTTTAGAATTTTCATTGATTCAGTTTCCTTTGCAGCTTCATGCTACACATAAGCTTCTCTGACCAAAAAGAAACTCAGAAATTCTGTTCAACTTGAGTACTTCTAAAAGCTGCCTCTGGTTTTACCATGTGTGACATTTAAATTGTGACAAGTTTTATTTCTTTTGTGACTGTATTCTGTAAGCATTTGATTCAGTAAAAACAAGATGCTTTTTGAAGCTTCTGCACCATCTTAGAATTGGAATATTTTGAGCATGTTTCACTGAAAATAACTGAATGAGTTCTCTAGGGATCTAAACTGGTCTGCTTTGGAAAACAGTTGTGCATTTTAAATATTTTGGTGTTCTTGTATTTTGGGGTATTTTAAGGAACTTCATTGTTTTCAAATAAAGCAGTCCTTGACACTGTGAAAAGACAGAAGATCCTTAGTCTGTGCACTGCAATAGGATAAGATTCTAAAGAAAATATGGTTGTGGGGGGGAGGAGGGAGCAACAAAACCTGTTTGAAGGGCATGGATAGACTAAAAATGTGAGGGGTTTTTTTCCTCCTCATCATTAATATTTAGAGTATGTTAGAACAATATTATCACTTTGCTAATGTTTTTGTGGTGGAAGAGAGAGAGCCACCATAACGGCAGATTGAAATCCCCTACAGTGCAAACAATGCAGGAATGGGTTTCCCCCATTTTTGCAACCTTACATACACTAGAATACTGTGAGGAAGCCAGAATAAATCTGAGTTTTTGAAACCCTTCAGCCCTGTAAAATAATGGCGTGATCACATATAATTTGCAATTGATAAACCTGGGATACCCAATAAGCAAATACACTTGGCAATAAAGGTAAGAGTTTTTGAGGTGAGAGTGAGTGAGAAATTGTACAGAAGCCTGGAAATGCTCTGTGGGATTGCTTGTGACTGGGCTCAGCTGTGCTGCCTTCATGAGTCAGGCTGTATTTATGTAGTTTAGCTGATGATCTGGCATACTGCTGCTGAGAAGAAAACAAAAATTAATAAAAAAAATTAAAATACTTGATGCTTTTTTTAGATTTTGAGTCAGAGTGTCTCCTGATGAAAAATTTTAATGTTGACTTTACAAGTTGCATGTGTGTTTTCACATCTTTCAGGTTTTAGTGAGTCTGCACTAATATCTGTCCCTCGGAGTGTTAAGGATTTTAGCATTGACTGTGTATTTTGATAGAACCTGTAGCTTGCCATAATATTCGATGTTAAAAGGCTGAACTAGGCTGTGATCTGTGTCATCACAATTGCACATGGCAAAGGCTTGATGTATGAAATTTGGAGTAATATAATCTCATAGAAGAGTCCATTATTTAATAGCCCTTTAAAAAGTAGGTATTTTAAAAGAATGGAATCTTATTTGAAAGTCTGAAATATATGACTAGAGAGCTAAGTAAAGAAGATAAAGTGCCTCTTGGCACTCTAATAAATAAACCAGTAAGGCCATTAAAGCCACATGAGTCATGCAGCCATAATGAATTTACTTGAAACTTGGGAAAACAGCGATTTGTGTTCTCATGACCACTGATTCAGTCTCTCACAGACCTCCCTGGCTAAAAGGTTGAATGCCAAAGGGAAGAAAAATCCCATACAATATTCTAAACCATATTTCACTCTGATGCAGAGGTCATCCTGAATCTTGTTGTGTGCTCATAAGCAAACTGTTACGCTGGCAAAAGGTAGGGGGAAGCAGTGAGAAAGGTGATATAAAATGAGAAAGTTAGTGTGGGATTACCGGCAGGAAAAACCTGAATTTGCAGGACCACACAGACCACAGAAAACCCTCACAGGATTCTTAACTGCTCTGAAAAGGCATTTTTAGCACCTATGAATATGTAGCTGGTGCAGAAAATGCTACTGAGCACTATCTCTCACGGATCTAAAACTACTGTGTTGCAGATGGCTTTCGTTTTTCAGAAAAATGTGTGGACAAAGTGTTTACAGTATTTCAAGTGATATTTGCTCATTGATCTGTTCACACTGGAGTGGGAATGCTGCACACATGCAACACGAGGGTGCTGAGAGCTTTCCCTCCTGAGACTGATGCTTCCCGAGGCACCTGTGGAGTCAGGAGGGGGCACTTCGGGCTGGCTGAGAGGGAGGTGCTTCAGACCCCGCGGCTGCTGAACAAGAATGCAGATTAACAGAGCTAACAGAGTCCGTGGAAATGTCAAGCCAATCTCCATCAGGATTTCAAGCACAAGGCAAATAGGTGCAGACAGACATTGAATGCATTCCAGACACTGCCCCCTCTCTCAGCTGTTACAAAGCAGAGAACATTTAAAACTTTCTTCTTCTCAGCCTGAGAGGAAACTCATGGGAAAAGGTACCTTCAAATGCATTCGGGCAGAATTTAGATTAAATAAGGACACATTCTGACTCCCCAAATTTAATTACAAAGCAACAAAACAATAAGCAAGAGAGAATTTAATGAAATGTATAAAAAATGCATTATGCCTATGTTTTATAAATGCAAGCCCTTATTTGCAAGCCCATAGAGTATTCTAGCTTCTATTTGAATACTACTTATTTTTCTTATAATTGCTTAGATTTTATGAGTTCATTTTTATTTTTTCACAATTTCAGTCTTCCCAGAGAACTATCTGGAAAGCTGCAAAATATGTAGTGGGTGTATATTTCAACATTCTGACATTTCTGCTTAGAAATAGTGGCAAGACTGTTTTTTTTCTGAAAACCTAACATCCAACCTTCCTCCTGGGAATCACAAATTGCATCTTGGTGTTTCAAAGGGCAAAGAAGCCTCCAAGAAATGTTGAAAAAAACCTCCTGTGGCTGGCCTCAAGGAGCCTGCTGTTTTCCAGGAATGCTGGATTAGTTCGTGAGCTACAGCTCCCTATTTCCTTACAGTTGTGCTTCTTTTTTTTCCCCCTCTTCACCTTATGCAACAGCCTCACATGACTTGAGCTCTCACTGGAGCTGATCCAGGGTTACACTCCTGGAAAGCAGCACTGAGGACACTTTCAGGAGAACACTGCTGTAAGCAGGAGTTTGTGGGGATTTGTTCCTGTGGGCACCCAGGGAAGCAAGTTCTGTGCATACTGGGACCTGACCAAAGGCAGGGAAAATTCAAGGTGTCATAATGCCTCAAACCTCTTTTTTTAGGGTAATGGTGGTACAACCTTGTAGTCTGTCTTTTTTTTTTTTTTTTTTTTTTTTCACACCCCCTTTTTCTTTTTTTTTTTTTTTTTTTTTTATATTTTTTTTTTTTTTTTCCAACCACCTATTGACTGTTATTTTTATTCTGATGTTACAATTTTTGTTCCATCAGTGCATAATAAGTAGATGGTAGAAAAACCTTGCCAGGTTTAGAAAGCAGGTAAACAGTGCCATACCTTTATTTTATAAAAATAATTTCTTACCAAAATTCTTGTGTGCTGCTCTGGGATTGTCTTCTACAAACTGCCTTTTCAAAGCTGATTTGTTAGGGGAAACTGTTTACCTTTCAGTTGCACTGCTATATTGGATGTTTCACAGTTTTTTTACCACTCTAGGTATGGTGAGATAAAAACAGAAGAATGCTGCCATATCTTTTTCACTCTCTTAGTGTCATTGGATGTCAGGCCATTCCTTTCTCTGCATATTGAGATTTAGGCATAAATAAGATTTTATGTATAAATCGTGTCTTGTTCCGCTGCAGTGATCGTTATTGCTTTGAACTGTCAGAAGTACGGGATTAGGGCGTTCAAGGCATTCTGTGGAGCCGAATTCCAGCAGGCCCCAGTGCCGAGGGGCTTCGCTCTGGGCTTTGGAAGCCCAGTGTCCACCTCGAGGGGGGCAGCTGTGGGGTATGATGGCCTCAGGCTTTGTGTGTTCAGGTGAGCCTCTGGTGCTCAGCACAGGGGTGTCCAGCTCTGGGAAAGAGGACGAGGAAGCCCAGGAGTGCCAGCCTTGCTGGTGGACTCTGACACCCTTGTCTGCTGCAGTGCCTTGCATAAACAGGTGGGGTGTCTGTACCCCACTCTGAACTTCAATAAGCCTTTGGTGTTTCAGCTCTGGGTTCCTCTTTTTGCTTCCAGCTCTCCTCTTCCTCACCCCAGCAGTCCCTGTGCCCACACCAGAACCGTGTTTACATAGCCACAGCCACATTCATTAATCTGGGCTCTGGAGAAGTTTACACAGGACTTGCTGTTCTGCTCTAGAGAAGAAACCCTGTGTTGAATCTCATGTGATAGGCCTTAGTTGGGGTTTTTTCCCTCAAGCTTAAACTGATTCCTGTGGAGTGTCTGCTGAGAGGGAAACCAGGCTTCCAAGCAAGCACTTCTGTAGGACTTGTTTGGAGTGTGAGCATTTAAACCTCATGAAAGGCAGACTAGATACTTCTTAGGAATCAGTCCCAGCTTCCCATTAAAGTCTGTCTGGAAGGACTTTCTTTGTGTGGCTGCCATCATGGTCCTCAGCAGTCCATATGATGAGGAGGTGCTGCTTGAGGCCACGCCAAGTGTGCTCCTGCTTTCCACAGGGCTGTCTCAGGACCAGTCTGTGGCTATGGCAGATTGAATGCACGTGGAAAAGTGAATTGCTGCCCCACAGGCTTGGCTGCCTCCACTACCCCAACTCTGCCACCCACACAATTCTCCTTGACCAAGATTCCTGTTAATACTTTCATCTTCCCGTTTGCTGAAGGCCCATATGCCATGTCCTAGGAATTCCAGAAAAATGCCCAACAGCGGTGCCTCCTCCAAATTACCATATAAACTCAGGTTAAGACCACCCATCCAAAAGTGTAAAGCTTCCAGCTTCATCTCCAGGGCTGACTGATTAATTAATTCCCCTATGGGCCACTGCTTCTGTCATAACAGTCTCGATTCCTGGTAATTCCAGGACACTCAGGATCCATTGCGAGTAGTTCTTAGAAGGTTTTTGTGGTTCAAGTCTTTGCACAATCTTCTTTCCTCTTCAGCTGCATTAGGTATAAGTAGCTTTTCTTCTGAGACTTTTCCAGTGTGGCCAGGGGGTTTTCTGACCTGTGCTGAGGGTAAAAGACTCTTTAGTCAGAGGTGTCTCTGTGGAGAAAAGGGCTGTGTGCCACAGGGATGCCACCTGTCCATGCACAGACTGCCAGGCCTTGGGCTGGGCCAGGCCAGGTTCTGAGAGGAAATTTAGTTAGTTCTTGGTTTCCCTTTCTGAAAGAAAGAAAAAATAAGTATACATTTCATAATTATATAATTATCTCTGCCTGTGTGAAATCAACCTGCAGTTTGGAAAAGAAAAAGAACCTTTTCCCTTTCTAAGAATATGGCAAGACTGGCTTATCAACACAGTAAGCTCCAGCTCTTGCCTTTAACCATGCAAATATTATGTGTGTATGTGTGTGTAAATGGAGATGCTTATATATAGGTCTATATATGTACCTTCAAACAAAAAAAAACAAACAACAACAACAAAAAAATCTTTTGGAAGAGCCCACCATAGCACAGCAAGTAACCACATAATATAGATATAACAGCTGTGACCTTCCTTCCTGCCACATTAATGACGCTGCAATTTACCAGCTTATAAACCCTAATGACTTGATTTATACACATATACACTCATATACATTTATTATATACATTTGATACACAGTTTATGCCAACTTTGTGGATATGGACAGAGTAGGAGAAAATTGAAATATTTTTATTTACTCTAGCATTTTCAGTAAAGAGCAAAGGGGGATTTCAAAGAAAGGGATCAAGGATGCAAAGCTCTTGCTACAGGTTGAGACATGTTGTGATAGATGTGTGGCATATGCTGTTATTCTGAAATGGCTAACGCAGCCTTACATAGAAACAAAAAACATATTACGCATCAGGGAGTTTCAGTGAAAGGACACTTTTGTCAAAATTAACACCACGTTTTGAGAAGGTTCTATTGGAAGTCAAGTCAGTGCATTACATAACTTAAGCAAAGCTAGCTCTACTTATGTGCAGGATGTGTTGTCTCTTCCCTGTATCTGTGTTTTCAGGTATGAACGTCCTAGTACTTGGGTTTTATTAGGTAAACTGTTAGCATTAGAAAGAGTTACTTGCTAATTTTCTCACTCAAATCATCCCAAGAGTCTCGTGTTCCAAATAGCCTGTGTTGTGGTAAAGCAGGGGTGTGCCACAGAGAAGTGAATACACTCCTCAGTGTGACTGCCTGGTGAATTTGCCAGAGTCAGCTTCTAAATGTACTGTGTTGTAAGTCCTGGACCTCCTTAACTAAGATTGTTCTTTCTCACTCGCACGGGGCTGGCTCTGAAAGGCCAGAGTAATAGGGAAAGAAAGGGGGGAAAAGGGTGTTTTAGGAAAATAGGAAAATAACATGATTAAGATGTTATCCTTTCTTCAAATATACCCAGAACAAAGAGTTAAAAATTGCTCAGAAGGCTTTTTTTATAATCTAAAGACATGAACATAATTTTAATTTCATCCTTGTCCTAGAATTACGTAGGTCATTTGCAGCCAACATTTTCAAGGCAAAAAAGCCCAAACCATCAAAAGCAATGGAAGAGTTCTTTGGTGTTTTTTTCTGTTGAGCTGAATTACTTTGCTCTGAGTTGATGCTTTAACTGCCTTTAGATATCTACTTAGCAAGTTTTAACCTAAGTTAATTTCATTAATACTTCTGGGCTGCAATGTTTTCTGGTCAGATATTGGAGAGCTTTTTTACTTCCCATGATATCTGAACTGAGCTATGAGTAAAGCTTTCAGTGCGGTCACTGGTAATCTGACCTCCTTTCACATGACATGACCACAAGCTGAACTCTGCAATGAAGATTTTACTTTTGTTTCATCCCTGATCTAAAGTGATACCAAGTTTCCGTTGTTTCTGGAAAAACTCAAATCCAAGCTAAACTCCAACATGCTCTGTGGTTTTGATCTAAGTCAGAACATGCAGTTTGCAAATCTCAAGCCGCTCTGCAAGGAAAACCTTGACAAGCATCTGCTTTATTTTACTTACCGAAATTCTAGGTTATTTCAGTCACTTCCCAAGCTTTTGGCACACCAGGGGAGTCAAATCAGGCCTGTCTCTGATTATTATTACTGATAATTCTGTACTTTTTTAGCACCTCGGCAGAGAGAAGCTCGTACTGAATTTTACATCATTCACTCTATGGCCGTGCCACAACAGCAGTAATTTGGCTTTTTTTGGGATGTCCCATCCTATCTATGCACACAACAGGAGGCTGAAGAGGGCTGAGGTACCTCTATGTGACAGCAGAGCACAGAAACCCTTTCCAAACCAAACAGGTGCCACAGACTCTCTGCCCTCCAGTGTCTGCAAACAGAAATAACCGTGTCTCAGCCAAGAGGGAAGGGTTTCACCACCTCGCTGTGGCATTCCCGGGCTGGGACAGGGTGGGAGGCAGCGCAGGACCTGGCCATGGCAAATACAGGAGACCTTTGTGTTAGTCCAGAGAGCAGCAGCAGCGCAACCAAAGCACGGAGGCTTTCAGGGGAAGCAAAGTGGGGTAAGGAAAGACATCAGCGTCTCTGGCTTCTGACCTTTGCAGGGTAGCATGGACTGTGTCCCCTGGGGAGGGACAGGGACATCCCGTGGCTCAGCAGGACTGTGCTGAGTGCTTCAGGGGATACTGGGAACCAGCAATGTCCCTTCTCATCCAGGCTGGCTAGCGCTGCAATGATGGGGTTTGTTGGTGGGTTGATTTGGCATTTGGGTAGGGTTTTCTGTTTTTACAGATGAGGAGGGGATGTTCCCGTGGGGTTAGGAGTGAAGCAGTCTGAAGGGAGGAGAGTCTGACAGGAATGTTTCCTTTACAGGAAGGGAGGACAGAAGTGAAGAAAGATGAGAGTTCGAGAAGACAGAAGAGCTCTGGGAAAAACAACATTGCCTCTAATCTATAAATCTCACTAGAGCTGTAAACAAAATGATTCAAACCACTTGTTATTAAACAAGGAGCTTTAAATCCTTTTAAAGATAGCGGTTTATGAAGTTAGAAAAAAATTAAAATGAACGAAAAAGATGTCATAATAAGATATCTTATGATTTTATGCTCTTTTAAAATACCTGTGCTTCCTGCCACTTTATTGCAGATTGAACAGGAATTAGTAAGAAATATTCCTATCAGAAGAGTCCAGTATACAATTCTGGTTCTTTCAAGACACTGAAATATCTGTAGGCCACTTTGGCCTACCACTTTAAAGCGTGAGTGTAAAATCCCTGTAATGTGTGAGCAGAGTGCAGCTTATTTTGACACTGAAACTCCCTTGCAGGCTCAGTAGGAGGCTGCACAGCAGTGAGTGACAGCAGGGAAAGGAGCGGAAGGAGCAGAAGTTATCAGTTCTGCTTGCTGAATCCTAAACTGACCAAGGATCTTCAGCCCAGTTTTTTTCTGTTTATTACTCTGGATGGATTGCCCATTGAATGCCACTGCTGTACATCTCTGCAGTAAAGCACATCACACAGCTGCAGGCTTAAACATTTACATTTACAGACCCCCCATCCCAGCAGGAGCCTGCAGTGCTCCAGAGCAGCCTTTCTAAAGGATTGCCTGGCGAAATGCCAACCGTGGGGTACTCGATTTGGTTTCTATCACACGCAGATGGCTCTTGTTGTGTGGTTTCCTTTGCTGCAGCAGCACTCTGTGTCAAGGTGACTCTATACCAAACTACCACGTGAACTGGCAAAAAATACAGTGATGTGCTGATTAGTCTCTTCTGTTTGGGTGTTAGTTGATTTTTATTTTATTGATGTCCTTGGGGAAAATCCAGTGTGTTTTTTCTCAGACTGCTTTGGATCTAAAACTAATATTGCCACAGATTATTAAATTATCTGGGCACATCTGCTGTTTCCATCTGTTAAGAGAAAGTGCAACTTCATGCTTTTATTCTTTATAAGTGGCATTATCTGGTTCACTCTGAAAATTTTCTATCAGGAAGAGTCCTTGCTTTACAAACCTGAGACATTTGAAAACTTACCATCATCAAAACTGCATTAAAAGATACCCCTTTTAGGTGTGACCTCACTCAGATATTCTTACTATGTAGTTTGATTTTTTCCTATGTTTTTAAAGTGGTTTTCTCAGGACTCAGTGGGAATTTAGTATCCAAATTCCACAAAAATTCAGTGGAAAATACCAGATTGTTGGGTTAACTTTAGGTGGGGCAGTGGAGAGACAGAGGCCCAACTCAGGGGTCTGTGGGAAGGACCTGAGTATTTCTGGGTACTTTGAGCCAGTTGAACCCTTTCATTCCTTGCCTGACCCCTGGATTTAATCTGACTGCCTCAAGGACTGGCTTGTGCAGCCTCCTGCTGTGCTCAGCCGTTCCCCCGGGTGCCCTGGCTGGGGACCGAACCCCACCCTCTCCTCCCACGCTGGCTGTGGGCACACAGCCTGTGCCACGGCCCCCCAGGAAATGCTCGAATGAGGGGTTTGGGCCACCTTGGTCCGGGCCTGGGCTCAGGGAATTGAAACCTGAGCAGAGTCCTCTGATTTGAACAAAAGCTTTGAGGGTCACTCTTGAAGTTTCAGGATTTGTGGGCTCCCCTAAAGCTGCTGCAGGTGATGTCAGCTCTTCTGTATCTGATCGTGCTTTCCCACTGGGGAAACAAAAATGTAACAAAGAGTTCCTGTGTAAGGAATACAGCTGGAAGTAGATAGAGCTGGACACTTAGATTTTTGATTTTGAGGGAAAGCTTCAGAAAACAAGGAATCTACAATAAGGAGTCTTCTAAAACCCAGCCTTAGTGGGTGTCATGGTGCCCAGTGTTGGGTTGCCCTGCTTGCACGAAAGGAGGTATTAGTTATTTATTTATTTTCTTTTAATCCATGATGAGAAAAGGGTCTTTTTCCACCTGTTTTGGTAAACAGTGGATTTCCTCACTGTTGTGAAGCAGAGATGGTGTATTATGCCATAAATCAAATTACTGAAGTGTAATTGAAAAACCAGCACTGCCACTCATCTATACCTCTCACTGAAACTGTAAACAAGGTAATTAAGACCTTGCTATTAAACAAGAAATTAAAAACAAAATCAGCAACAGCTCATGGACTTAAAAAATAAAAAGAAGTGTAATGATAAAATAGTTATGCTTAGAGATACTTTACCAGGGTTTTCTTGATTTGGAGATCTGTAGAAGAAAACTCCCCCATGATATATGATAATTTCCAATTTCTTTTCTCAAGTAATCATTATCAGAATCTTCAAGGAATTCTGTCTTTGCTATAATTGTGAACCTCACAGTGTAAACTATTGCTTAATGAACCTGTCACACTCTTTTATATCAATATATTACTCACATCCATGGTTCTACCAGTACCTGATATAGCCATGAAATAATATTTTTGCTCAGGTTCTTTCATTATTTCCCGTATCTCTTGTTTCCCACTTAGCTTAAGTCAGAACACTTCACCTGAAGGGTCCCACTAATCCACTTTCAGGCTGCTGTCACTGCAATATTGAATGTGAGTGACCCTGTGAGTCAGAGAACACATACTGGGTGAAACAAGAGCAGAAAAGATGTGCAGTGATGAGTAACATCCAGAGAGT
Organism: Picathartes gymnocephalus; assembly: GCA_013390045.1. NCBI lineage: Eukaryota > Metazoa > Chordata > Aves > Passeriformes > Picathartidae > Picathartes > Picathartes gymnocephalus. The sequence goes on along the minus strand of WEKY01021080.1, from coordinate 42,639 downwards.
ACCAAACTATAGATAATGTAAATTAAGGTAAGCAAATATAATGATTGTCATCTTACAGTTGCATCTGCTTTCAACTTAAGTACTGTAAATAAATGCAGTAAGTATATAAAATAACAAGTGAGATAATAAATATAGGCATTCCAAGAACATTTACATTTCCATGCTTCTAGAAAACTAGCCTGTACTTGTTATGCTGTATCAGTTTTATAAGGTATCTTATAACTAAAACAGGAACTCTGCATAATTGTGTATTCAAATATGTCAGTAAAAATATGCAAGAATTAAATCCTCTAGGATTATCTAAATTAAATTTTGTAGTTTCTTATAACATTTCTGTTGAACCTTATTATTCTTTTAATAAATCCACTGAAAGTTCCCATAGGGAGTCGGTTGTAAAAAAAGTCCACAGCATTGCAGAGATTACCACAGATAAAAATAGCCATCCTATACCATTTTCATCTTCATCCAGATCTCCATTTAGAGATTGAATACTTGGAGAAGTTTTAGACAGCTATGCAGGAAATCTGCAGTTTCTGGGTCACGGTTTCTCCTTTTTTTGTCTCATGGTTCAATTGAAATAATTTATTTTCCAGTTTTCTCTTGCCTCTTACAAATTTTGTTCATAAAAATCGTCAAGCTAATTCCTTATGAAAGAAATTATCTTCTTCCAGAAGATTCTTTACTAAACAAATGAACAAAGCCCATTTTTCTTTTTGAGTAACAGTTTTCTGTGTGTTGTTCTAGAAATAAATGGTGTCGGCCAGGGGAGGGAAAGGAGAAGAGGAAAATTATAACATGCAGAGGTCTCTAAACACCATGTGAAAAGAGGGTGCTGAAATTCTGATAAAAGACAGGAACTGGGATCTAGGACAACATTTTGTTGGATACTACTGCAGAGCCAGAACAAAACCCTGATAAAATAATTAGAGGTTGGCCAGTCACTGCAGTTCAAAATGAATGTGTAGAAAGCAGATTGTCTTCTCACATCCAGGAGGTAACAGAGAATCCAAAACTGTCCAGTTGAAGAAATTTGAGAACACAACACAGAACACATCACGTGTCATGTTTGTCACAGCAAATCCAAACCAGAACAGTGGTCACTCTCTGTAGGAAGTGTGTGCTGGTTTGGAAGTGCCAGAAGGGAGATCAGTGCATTGGCACATCAGTGACAAGAGCACTTTTAGTTTAGGGACGGTGACAGGATCCCAAGTCAGCCAAGATTTTGAGATCTGTCTGCACTCTTGTTCAGAGCAAACAGACAAAAAAAAGAAAAATCAGATTTGTTTGTATAATATCTGGAACAAGGTCATATATGAAACAGAGGAAATTCAAAAGAAAGAGATAAAAATAAAAGGATCTGAACACAGCCCTTGCCAGCCCTCTTTGACTGCGAAAGAGAGCATGTGTGCCCTTTCCCTGCTCTCAGTTAAGAAACTTTCTATTGCAAGAAATTTTACAGAGTTCCCTTGGGGAAAAAGCTTCTTGATCTCCCCACTGAGGCCTTGCCATGGCTCGGTGTCCTGCCTTTGCCTCGTCCCAGCTCCCTCCCAGTTCAGCCCGTGCTCCGATGTTTCCCTGTGGCACCCAGCAAGCCGCTCACACCTCCACACCTCTGGAGGGCCCAGGAGCCCTGGAGCCAGGTTATCTGCAGGGGTCAAGGGACACAAGCTCCAGAGCATGGCAGAATTGTTACTCCAGTAGAAAATGGAAAATTTCTTAATTTTAAACTGCACAGAGGTTTGCAACCCAAAGTGATGTCGGTAATGCTGGAAACAATGAAATTAAGAGGACAAGAAGAATCAGAAAGTCATCAGACCCAGGATGGTCTGGAGCACTGAAACAGAAACACTAGGGACTCTCAGTGAGCTTTGGGCATCTGGCAAAAAAACTCATAAAAAGATTGCGTTATAGCCCCAGTTGTGGAAATTTCAAGTTGAATACAAGGACATGAGATATCTGGTAGCTGAAGCTCTTCCTGTGTGTGGCAAAAATGTACTGATTTGAGGAGTGAGAAACTACATATCTCAAGTTTATACAAAAAATATAAACCTGTCTAGACTCCAAACTGCAATTTCTGGAACCCCAGTGAAGGAGAAGACACAGTAAAATGGATAGAATTTATTAGAGTAGTCATAGTCATTAGACTACAATATTAGTCCTTAGCAGTTCTAGATGGATTTTTTGCCAACAACAGTATTGATTCTGAGAAAAATGTGATTAAATTGCCATTTAAGGGTCATTTAAGGATTGGGATATATAATAGATGGCTTACATTGGCCCTAAATAAACAGCAAACGTCAAGGAAATTATTAAGGCTTTTTCTTGTGCCAAAGATTATAAAAAAATCTCTAAGGAGACCATGTCAGTACAGTTCCTTGGAATAAGTACAGATAAGCTTAGGCTAGGGAGTGGGGGGAAAAGAAGCATTTGGCTTAATCTCAGACAGTAAGAATATATTTTCAAGACCTTCTTTAATCAAATTCACTTTTGCTATATGCAGTGTATTTAAATGAGTGTCTGAAAGATGACAGCAGTTTAGTGAACAACTTCCCAGTTTTCCGTGTAGCATGGGGTAAATTCTAAGTGTTTTTATCTTCAATCTAGCAGGGTGCTAAGAAAAAGGTGTTCAAATAATTGCTTGCCAAAATATAAAAAAGGGAAGAAGACAACATGAATATATTGGTCAGCACTGAGTCACGGTGTCAGCACTATTAAAACGTTCTGCACAGTCCCCAGGGAGTGCAGCAGCAAGAGGCAGATCCAGCAGAGGAAAACACAAGAGGCTGAGGTCCAGGAGCTTCCATTTGATGAAGGTGGTATCTGTGCCAGCCGGGTGGGAAGCAGCCATGCTCTGAGGTGTGAGCGTGCCACGGCCCGTGGGCCCCTGGGGCTGGGGCACAAAGGCGCCCGGCAGGAGCCTGGAGCGAAGCCAGAGGCACGGGGAGCTGGGGGCTGCTGGCCCCACAGCGTGTGGGTCACCTGTGTCTGTCAGCATCGCTGTGGGAGATGCAGCCAGCAGTGCTTTGTGCTGCAGGGTGTTCCACAAGGAACAGTCTGTTAAGAGCGATGCCTTGGATTTTAACTTTCATATTTTTAAATCCTGTAGTACCTAGTGTGTAACTCTGCAGTGTCCTGCAGCCTGGGAGCTGCTGTTCTCTCATGTTAAGACTGACATAACAAAGCCTCTCCGAGCCTGCTCTCCAAGGACACCCAGACTGTCCTGGGCCCAAAATGTGTAACCCAACATCTTGAGAAGGGGGAGTAAGCTGGGGGAAATTACATCATTAACTAAAGTTTTAGCTGGCAAATTTATGCTGATATGCAAATGGACCAAAGCTATAAAGGCGTGAAGAACTCGTGACTCGGGGTCCACCTTGGGGTGCAGTGTGAGAGCAGCCTCTGGCTCCCCAGGGTGTGCCTTTGAAGGCCTTCACATAAATATCTACTTTTATTCCTTTACTCCGGTCTAGTCTCTGTTTCTAGGGAGCCACTTCAGCCATCAAGAGCATTCAGGTTGTTTGCTGTGGTAGCTGTGCCACGTTGGTAACCCAAATATTGATGTGATGTTTGGCAAGAACCAGCTCAGCTGGATGGGATCTGGGCCTTTGGGATGGCACTGGAAAGGAGCAGGTGGAGGCCCCTCTGGTGAGGGGGTGCAGGGTAAGTGGCTGTTTCACCTGGGCTCGGTGGTGATGAGCAGGGCAGACAGTGGAAGGGCAGTGAGGACAGAAGGCAAGGTTCTGGCAAACTTCTTGAATGCACACTCCTCTAAGGTCTAATTTTCAGTTACCTACAAAGTGTATTGCTTCTGCATCCAAATTTCTTCCCTTCCTTCATTTCTTTTAGAGCTTTCATACTCCTCTGCCTTTGCCTGGGCTCTCCTTGTCCCAAACAGTCATGTCCCCTTCCTCCCTCACCTCCCAAACTTCCCTCACCTCTCCAGGCACTGGTCCTTTCCTCAGAGCCTTCAGCCTTGCACCATGGTAGTGACTTTTAGTTCAAGGGTGACATTTTAATGCTGCTAACCTCTTTTAAATAGAGCAGAAAAGAAGGATGTAGCATTTAGACCAATTTTCTTATTTTCTTTCAGGGAATAAAGATTTGTATGATCATCCACAGTGCAAAATCAAACAGCTTAATGATTTCTCTGGCTGAATAACCTTGGATCATTTTTTAATATGACCGGTTGATGCATTGAATCCAAATGGAAAACAACATAGTCAGAGGCCAGATTTGCAGCTGATTTAAATTGGCGTGCTTTGATTTTATTCAACTGAGTTTTGAACAGGGTTTAGCTATGCATCTAGAATTTAGTATCTCTCCATCGTACTTCTTGCTATCAAAACATTAACCTCAAAAAATATATAGCTATATAATTCTGTATTTTCCAATTAATAGACCAAATTAGATTAAGGTGAGACCCTGTCATTTTTAATTCTATCATTTTTATTTATAGAATAAAAATGCCATTGAAATAGAATATTAAATTTTAATAATAGTCTTAATATAATTTCATAATCATATTTGAAGCATATACAATTAATTAATGCAAAACACATCAGGAAATTCAGGTCTCAGAATATTTTAACAAGATCTCTGCCACTGGGCAAACAATGGAATATAATTTGATCATGTTGAAATAAATTCTACACTCATACTAATTTTCTTAGTGAAAATCTAGAGAAAGTGTTGTATGGGGGTTGTAGGAGACTGCCTGCTGGATCATCTGCATCCAAAATACTGTGCAGTTTCCTCCTCCTTCTCAGGGAGGTGCTGATGCCTCAAAGAAGCATCAGACAAAATTAGAGCATTATATTTTGTCAGGAGGAAGTTCTGTCCCTTTCAAATGTTCAGCAACCCTTATTTTTGTATAAAAATAGGATCTGCTTCTTTTAATGTAAGTTTATGCCTTTTTGATGTTTATTTTCTATGTCACTCTTGAACTGTCCCTTTGTGACATCAAACTCAGCAATTGGCCACACGTTAAGGTGTCAGTGGCTGGGTAAGGAATGGGACCACGAAGACTGGAAGATGGATTCCAAACTGTAGTGAAGGAAAAGGAGAAATCTTGGAACAACCTCCCCTCTTGTTTCTACAAACCATTACAGGCTATGTTTGGGGCTTCCACGAAAATATGAGCACTAGGAACCATGCATGCACGAAGAGGAGGGGAATAAAAAACTGACTGCAGCTTTACTGCTTTACTGACTGCAGCTTAATTTTTACTGGGGTTGGGTTTTTTTTCTTTCTTTCCCTGCATAACAGCCCACAGAAAATGAAAACAGTGTTTATGTGTTTAGCTGCAAAAAAATTACCATTATTTGCTGTGAGAAGGTCAATGTGTCCTGGAGAGAAACTAAGCCAGCAACGATTGTCTGCTGTCCTTCTCTCCCACCACCATCATGGGAAAGCTGTCATTAACAGTCTGGCTTTGTTCCTTCCCAGGAACAGGACCAGAGTGGAGACCCTCACATCCATCCCGGGTAACACCAACCTCTCAGAGAACCTCACACGGTTAAAGTCTCCCTTTCAACCACGCCTGCTTAGGAAAAAAGGCACAGTAAAAACACGTGGATTTTCTTGTACATGTCAGTACTTTAAGGGTCATTACATAAGCTGGCACCAATGTCTTGGCTTTCTAGTCTCTGAGAATTGTGGTGACCATCTGTAAGATCTGAGTTTTGCAGCTGTATTCAATAAGACAGTGTTGGACTAAATCTTGGAAAAAAGTGTCTAATGCCAAACTGTCTATCACTGTCAATTTGGCTATGCTTTAGCCTTACAAATATAAATTTCCCTGAACAGTTGGGAAAGAGTAATAAAGTCAAAATGTCTCATTAAGCAATACATGCTTTGGCCTAATGAATGTGTCACTCAGGAGATAAAGGATGAAGCATAATTAATAACACGTGGTAACACAGAGATTGTCTGGGCCACACTGACCTGTCTTTCAACTTTAACTCTTAGAAGGAAGAGGTTGCTGTACATAGAAAGGGCAAGTTCATCCAGGGCTTGTCCAGACCAGCACTGCCAAATAAATCAGATTGTAACAGTGGTGTCACACAGAGAGCAACTTTCTGTAAGCTGGCCTTCTATAAATTCGTTAGACATGAGAAGGTTTCTAATTTACTTTATGAGGCAGAAAGGGGAACTGCAGTCAAAATCAAATGCAGCAAGTAAGTGCCTTCAAATAGTTCAGGCTTACTTCAGTTCTTGAATCTCTGGGAAAATTTTAAAAAAGCATAAAGGAAACAAATCTTGAAAGTAGTCTTACTCAATATTAATGAAATTTAAGGCTGTCAAATGTCTACAGGAAGGTGGGAATGAGGCTGATCCCAAATCATTCAATACTGATGAGACCTTTTCTATTGACTTTCTGGCCTCATATTTAGATTCAGCAGATTTTGCCTTCTGATGGTTAAAACTAGAGCTATCAATTCTAACATAAAATCATTATCTAGTAAAACTCATTAAGGACAAGAAAACTGAGTGAAATGTTTGTGCTTACTATAAAAACATGAGCTGGCAAATATTTGCTATTGTACCACTCTAAGCTGTAAATCTCAGTTAAAATAGGAGGAAAATTAATATTGGTAGATGGAAGCATAAAAGCTAATATAACATTGACACTTTTATTTTCTTTCAATTGGTATTTAAATCATGTATCATATTTTCTGAAACTGCTGCTGCTATTGAAACTTAATTAGCAAGATTAGCCTAAAGTGTAATGGTAGAAAAGTAAACAAATGCAAAGTAATTAATTTTTTCTATTATTTAAACATCATATTCATGTTCTATTAAAAAATACTTCGGTTCTTGAAATTTAAATAAAGCAAGCAGGCTAGCTTTTAAAAAATAGAAACATAAACTCCCTTAGGGGAAACTGCAGCTTGCATTTATCTGTGCTTGTGTGTTGTTCAGGTTGCTCCAAAACATTCAGCTTGAGGTGCAGTTCTGATGTTTCATAGCTTCATTTTGCAGCAAAGGTCAAACAAAAGTATTTTAAAAGCATTTTGGGATATATATATATATACACACATATATTCATGGCTCAAGTATGTAGCAAGTAGAGATTGTTTCTACCTGAGCCAAAATCAAACTTGGCATTAAGGACAGTAAAATTTGCAGGACAGGCATTCTGACTAACGCAATGAAGAGATCTTTCACTATTCTGCAGTTCTCTCATTACAACCGTCATGTCCCTGGAAGTTTGATTCTAACCAGCAGCCCAGTGATGCCTCCGAGCCACCCTGTGATTTCCGCTGCCGTGCCGGTGAGATGCGCAGCCCGCTGGCCTACAGAAGCTCGCTGGTGCTTTGGTGAGCTCTGTCTGCCTGCCCCTGCCCTTGTTCCCCCTTCGGGCGTGTGTAGCCCAAAGCTGCCTTCCAGGCAGAGACGTGCCGAAAAGCAGAAACAGCCTGTGCGCAGCATCTGTCTGGGAGCCCTCCTGGAGACACATCCCATCCCTGCCGGCTGCGGATGGAAAGCATCTGCAGGAACGCAGAGGGAGGGCGTGACTCGTGTGACCTCTTGGGGCTTCGTTACTGAGAAGAAAATTGCCTGGGTCCTCTCCCTCAGCGGCTGCTTTTACAAAACAACAGGAGAAACGTGAACCAGAGAGGCGCTTCTCAAACACCCGCGGGTGAGCGAGCGGCCGCTGCTCCAGACGCGTGTCTCTAATTTGTACGGGCCCGGATGACGGCCCGTTTATGCCTGTAACCAGGAAGCACTGAAAAAGAGTGAACATCTCTGTTTCTGCACAGCAGGAAGCAGGTAGTACGAAGGGCAATGTTCACAGTTTTCAAGCTCTATCACAGTCATCGGATATAGTTGATAGACAAAAGTAGCTTTAATACGGCAAATCTTGGGGAGGAAGACAGCACGACTGTCTGCACTAGGGTTTACCCCAAAAGCATTACAAATAAGCATGCCTGTTTTCTATATAAATGAAAACTCTGGTGGATTAAGATAACATCAGCAGCACTTTTACAGTGCCTGCCAGCATTGTACCAAAAAACCCAGTGCAATATTTATATAGCCATGATTAGCACGTTCGTCCCATGCAGGACAAAATGATGCTCTGCCAGGTACTGGGCTAGGCTTTCTGTCCACAGCCCAGAGCTGAATGTATGGGCATTGTTTGTGCCACATTAATGTTAACAAGAAAACTACAATTATCTTGCATAGCTGTGTTTCTGCATTTAGGAGAGGCGTGTTTCAGCTTGTAAAGAAACAACTTGCTGGTGAAGCGGGGTCAGATTTTGTTCAGGTCTCAGTATCAGTAGCAAGGATGCATTACAAAAAGATTGCATTTTTCTGCAGTTACTACACAACTGAGATGTGTTTTTTGTGTAATAATGTATGAATACTCTTCATCTGTTTCTGTTGCAAGACTTTTCTGAAGCAACATAACCACAGATGAGCACAATACCTATTTTCCCTGACTCTTTCCTAGGATCCTCCATATTGACACAAAAATACATGTATCAGACTAAGGGAATTTCTGTGGTTTGCAGTCAGGATGAATGTAGCAACTTGGTGACTATCCAAGAGTACTAAAAATTAAGAGTTTAGAGAAGTCTTCTGTATGGCAGTAGCTGAGATACCACAGAATTTCCTGTTTCTACAGCGAATTAGAAACAGTTCTAATGGGACTGCATGTAAGCTGTTGACGAACATCCTTTTTGTACTGGAACCCCTGTATTCTGTCTGGGTTTTAAACAAAGTTCTTCCATGCTTTAGCACAAAGATGTGAAGCATGGCCATAAAGCAAGCACGTGAGTCATTTACAATTGCTGGGCTATGCAGCTTGAGTGTGTGATCAGGCTGGGACCTGTCAGATAGATGAAAGCTAAAAGGCAGTGTCGTTGGGGAGTGACTTCAGAAAGGATAGGCTAGAGGTCAGGCTGGAGGAAGAAAAGAAATGCAGGAACCCCAAGGCAGGAGGCAGATAGGGAGAAGCTTCTCTTTTTTTACAAAATGTTGGAAGACACTCTGAAAGAAAAGCTGAGAACACAGAGGCTGGAGTGTGGCCCAGGCTGAGTCCCACATCCTCAAGGAGTCTAAAACAGACAACATTTGGAATCTAGACGTATCCAGCCAGCTGAGGGAAGTCATTACTCCTTTCCGTGTGGCACTCATGGAGTCACATCATAAGCAGCGTGTCCCGTTTGGGGCATCCCAGGACAGGAGGGATGCTGAGAAGTGGGGGGGATCCAGCAGAGCTCCACCAAGATGGTTCTGATGGGACCATGTTCACGTACAGAGAGGCTGAGGGAGGTGGGTTTGCTCAGCACACGGAGCAGAAGGCAGAGAGCATCTCATTGCTTCCTTCAGCTCCCTTGGGGGCGAATGTTACAGGGAGGACAGAGCCAGACTCTTCTCAGAGATGCAAAGCCAAGGAATGAGAGAGAAAAGTCACAAACTGCAGTCAGAGAAACACTAAACACTGCCTGTGCCACACTCCCCAGAGGGTAAGTGGGGAATGAGCATTACTACATGGGGTAACAAAGAGGTAAATGTCTCAACAGGTGGGGTAAGCTTTGCATTGGTCCCAGGGCCAGGGAGGAGGAATGAGGAGTAAAGCACTTAAAACTGGCCAAATTTTTTGGTATGTTACCTTATTTTTATACTTCAATACCAGAATAAAACACCCTTATCTTCAACTCACAAAGTTAAATACCACCTGGCTCTCTTTGTGGTTGCCTTTGAAGTGGGGATTGGGCATCTTTGAGGGGATGGTCACCAGCTCTAGTTCATGAAAAATGGAGAAAAAAACTAATCCAAATTTGTAATAATCAGATTGTCAGAGTATTGGTACTGCAGGTTGTTTGTTGCAGTTTTTCTATGCTTGCAGATAGAAAGCCCAAATAGGGCTATACCTCTGCTTTGGACACAAGTGCAGATGTTGAAATTGTCTGTCGACAATTTCTAATGTGGCCAAAGAATGCTGTCTATAAATGTACACAGTTATTTCACTGGTATTTAGACTATTGTTTATAAAGAAATAGATAATAACATAAGAATTTGCCTGTTTATAATTTTTTGGCCTATGGAAAATTGTTTGAGGAAAAAATCAAGGGTGTGTAAGCCTGTTCCATTTTATTTCTCAGTCAGATTTCATTTGGGCAGTTTATGTATTTATTTATTTATTTATTTGATTTTCCCCTCAGCTGTAGTTCCAGGAAAATACTCATGAGATGTATGTTCTGAATGCATTTGTTTATCCTCAGCTGACATGGCCATCTCAAACCTGTGCATACATGGAAGTTGATAGACCTGGTGTACATATTTTGAAAGTCATCACTTCTAGAGGGTAATTCAAAAATATTTTTGTGCTTAATTGACAGCCTGGTGTGGTATCTCATTCTTGAGGTGTGTTTTGTTTGCAGACTGGCTTCCTTTCCTGTGTTTTGTTTTGCTTATTCACAAGCCAAAGTAATTCTACTTAATTTAGTTCCTTTGTTAACAAAACAAGAAGGTTTTTTAATTTACATGTTCCTATTTGTAAAATAGGCTGGAGTTTATTATCTTCAGCTATAGTGTCCCATGTTGTGAGCTGCAGCTTTTTCTCCTGCCTAGTCCTTTATTACTGGCACAGCTCACCCCAGCACTCTTTGGAGGACTGAGGCAAATGGGTTTGGCTTAGGGCTCAGTTTGGAAGCACATTCTTGAGTGGTTTCCTTTGCAGACTAGAATAAACAAAAGGCCTGTCCACTTGCATGCATGCTACTCATGTGAGCAAGGGGTCTTGAAAGGTCTCTTTCTCTTTTGTAAATCAGTTTTATGTGACCAAAAGGAAACTGTGGATTTTATCCTCATACTAAATATAGTGACTCCATGGTCTTAAGTCTGTAGATTCAATTAAACTGTCTTAAAGCCTTCAATTAACTTTAATTTAAGCTACATGAAGACTTATAGCTATAAGCACTGTTGTTTAGGAAAATCTTTTCCTCTAAGTTTGATAAAAGCATAAGGAAATGTATTTGTGAGAGGTTGCATATATTCATGATAGCAATTATTTCTGTCAACCACAGCTAAGTAAAATATGGTGGCTATTTGCTGAAAGACAGCATTATTAAGCAATGCTGTTATTTTCTACTTCAATGTCCTACAGTGGTTGGATACACTAATGGCTTGTATTGAACACAGATCATTTAATTCCAGATCCTTTTGGCTTGCATAGAAAACTGGCAAATGGAGTAAATATAAAACACTCTTTTGGCCACTAAAGCTTTTTATGAGTAGATATGCATAAACATGCAAGTTTCTTTTGGAGTTCCTCCCTAAACATCTCAGTCTCATAGAAGAGGGTCAGACCCTATGGAAAATGGGCAAGGATTTGAACCAACAAACACCATAATTGTCCTGATTGTGTAGGAGACCAGACCCAGCAGTGGGAAAGATGAAGTACTTTGTGCCAGCTTGGATTGCTGAGACCAAATGAAACATCTGATAAGCAGAAAATCCTCCTCCTCATCAGAATCCTGCACATCTTGCAACTTCCACTAAAACTGCTTTAAGGGACACAGTTCACCCCAGACCACCTCCTAGAAAAGTCTCATATTGAAAGCTCAGGATATATACAGATCCATTTTACAGAACCTCCTGAAACAGTGAATTCAATCTTTTTTCATCTATGCTCATTTTTGTGCTTTACTTAATTTGCATTTTAAGTTTTTGCATTGGATTTGATAGATATAAAAATACACTCTATTAACTGTATTTTACCAAAAAAAAAAAAAAAAGAATACTTCAGCTTTATCCTTTAACTTAAAAAATAAACCAAACCAAAACCAAAAAGCTCTAAAAAACCAAACAACCAAACCTGCCATGTGGTATGATTATTATTGTTTATAAAACTTAAGTAGTTTAGTACTGTAAAAGCCAATTAAATAATTTTTTTTGTTTTAATCTTGTTTTAGAGCTAAGAGAAATCTTGGCTACAAACTAAAACCTCTGAATCAGGATCCTCTTTAGCTGACTTCTTTTATGTATAGGGGGTTTCAATAGGGATGAAAAAACCCACACATTCCTGTTCCCTTAATGACAAAATCCACATGTTCAACTCCAGTTTGTTGTTGACAAACTGTAAAGATGCAGAATGGATAATCTAGCCACCAGTAGTAGAGCAGGACACTGGGATTTGTTTGCCTTTGGCTTTTAAAAGTAACGTTTCTTTAATCCTGTATTTTACCAGTGTTTAAATCACAGTGCAAAACACTGGTGTGTGCAAACACAGTTACTGGCCTCCCCACATTGTTCCATTCAGAGAAGAGATGGAGAGGCATCACAAGTGCTAACTGGACCATCGAGGGCGCTTGGAGGACCTGCTCAAACCCTAAGGTGAGAGAACAGGGCATTTTTCTCCTCCCTCATTTCAGACTGAATGCTGCCACAGATTGGTGACATGCAGCAGAAAAATCCAAAAATAAGACAGAAAAAGATACTAGGAAAGATGCATCTGTGGACACAGATGTGATGACTTTGGAATAATCCATGGCTTATAGCTGGTCAAAAGCTTTGAGGAGAGAAGGGGACTCTGATGGGAAAATTATTTTACAGCGAGAATTACAAGCTGACCTGAGGGAGTTTTCTTTACAGGAATTGGTGAACATGATACTGACTGTATCAGTGAGCACGTTGCTGAGTGCTGGGTATGTGATAAATAATGTGTAATAAAGTCCTCCAGTCCCCCAGATAATCTTTGCCAACCCTAAAGAACAACAGTATAAGAAAAGAACAATAGCTGGCATGTTTGTAGGAAATTTGGCTCATTGCTACTTCTGACTCGGTTGTGTGTGACAGAGATTTTATATTTTTGAGCTATAAAAGTGAGGCTTAAAAGTGCAACTCCCTTAAAGGCTGGAAGCACATGCAGGGGGGGCTTTGGCCAGCGTGAGAGACGGAGCCTGGACTTGCAGAGCTGTCAGTGCCCCAGGGCCAGGCTTCTCTTCCCCGTGCCCACAGACACTCTGTGGGTTATTCACCTGCTCACTCAGTGGGGCACTCGAGTTTTCTGGGTTGCAGCACTGTGCCTGCCAGTCCGAGTCACGCTGAAGTTGCTTGTGTTTCCAGGTCCCCTGTTTAGCAGGCCTGCTCTCACCTGTGAAACTTGTGCACAATTTTCTGCTTCAACTGATGTTTTAAAGTGCCCAGTTTAACCTTGTGTATCTTCTCGGCCACCTCTGAGGGTGGACTAATCACTGCACTGATCCTGAGTTTGTCCTGTATCCTGCTTTTCCATTATGGCCCCTGAATACTGAATTGCTACACTCACCATCAGACTGTTTCAAATCTGGTTTAAGAGGCTCCTTGGTAAAGCAGTGCTTCATCCGAAGTCTCCAGCATCTTGCACGACAAGGCTGCTGGCTGGAAAGGTGATCCATTATTCTTCTGGGAAGTATCTTGCTCAAAGACATGCATGGCACAGCTACATACGGCACGATCCTGGAATTTTTCACACCACTTGTGTTTCTACCCAGGCACCTGGCAGCCAAGGAGATGAGTGTGAATTAGCACACACTGTTGCCTTGTATAACTGAATAGGTCCTGAAGCTGGGAGGTCCTTGCTTTCCTGAAAACAAGATGATCACATGGAAAGCAGTCTCATCACCCTGAATTTCTTGACTTAAATCAGCCAACGAAGCCTCACACAGGTAGGTGTGAAAGCACCTGGCAGAGAGGTCTGTGCCAGACTCCCAGGAGCAATGGGGAAGTTATCCACTGGATACAGGGGCAGGAGCTATGGAGAGATGGCAACGAAGTGCTTAGGATGGGGATGGTCTCTGTCCATCTGCAGAGCACCAATAAGAGGTAATAGATAATGGCTCTGGTACCAGCTGCTGACTGTTGGATTTTGTATTTGGGACAGAAACGTGCTGCCTGCTGGCCCGTGCTTCTCACACAGCCCCCTCTCAGCAGTGCTGGGGTAAAATACAGCGTGGTTTCTGCTGGTGAACTCCTTGTCCCAGGAATATTGTCACACTCAGCGGGAACATCCACCACCACCACCAATAGACATTTCCGCAAGTAGTCATTGCAATTCACTTGCCTGATTAAATGAGAAGAATAGCTTCATTCCAGATTTACTCCTAGTGTAAGTCTGTGATAGTTTTATCGGTATCATGCTGTAAACTTTAATGCTGTAATCAGCACAGAACAGATCTGCCTATTTCCAGAGCATTTGAAGGGCCAAAATGCTACATTTTTATGTGCAGTTCGTTAGATCAGTCTCACAGCCTCTTCTCTAAATGGTACTTGATAGCAATTTTAGTTTCTCTAGACATCCTCCGATTGCTAGTGAGCCCTAATTTAATGAAAACATGATTTTTTTCCTACATTTCCTTGCATTTTTTTGAGTAAAAGTCAAATTCACTAGCTAAGTGTCAGGGATACTGTTTGTTGACAGTTCTGTACAAGTGTTAAACCTGCAAACTGTGGACTCATGACAGAATAAACCATTTCAGTGTAGGAGCTGTAGGTGATGAGCTCTTTGCTCACTGTTACCGTTCCACAGTTAGGGAAACACTTTCTCTGTCCTTTGTTCTGCTACCACAGCAAAAAATTGTTTCACAAAGTAGATATTTGGGTTCTCCAGCCTATAATTTCCTCCCGAAATGAACAGAGATCTTAGAGCTCACAGATTAATCTCAGAGATCAATAATATCAATACAAAAAGATTATCCTATTAATTCCTTTTAAATCCTCTTGTTCAACTCTTTGAAGCAATAATGGTACCTACAGAGAATTCCAGGCACTCGGATTGCATCTTGTCTTCTCTTACTGTTCTGTCATCTGAGTTAAAACCAGACTCCATTTTTACCTTTTAATGACAATTTTATTTCTCTCGCAACTATGTGAGGTGAATAATAAATCTTGATAAATCAGAACAGTAGTAGTATGAACACAGCCAGGCAGCAAAGACACAATCTGTTATGACCATCCAACAGGATATATACAGTACCAAGATATCATTTCAGTTGTTTCGGGTTAGATTGGTTGGTTGGGGTGTTGGTTTTCGTGGAACACCGTGCACATGGTTTAAATACCTTCACAGCATATATATATATATATATTTTTTTTTTTTTTTTTTTTTTTTAAATACCCTCACAGGAACTTCCAACTCAAAGGAAGTTCTAGTCATGCAATCAAGGGAAAAAGTCGTTTCAGTTTGGATTGCTTTTAGCAAGCGAAGAACTCCTGAGAGACTCAACGACTTAAGCCCCAACAACCTCAGAGGTGTCAGCTTTGACTGGTCGAGGTGTGACCCCACACTCATGTGGATCCAGTGCAGATAACCTGTTTGAAAAGTCAGGTGCAGGGTTTGCTGATACAGAGGTGCTGGTAAGAGAGATCTCAGAGTACCTACTTTTGAGTAGAGTGAATCCCAAGTATTTCTAAATATATACAAGTCAGTGGTGAAGGAAAAGCTTGGGAGTGTATCCTTAGCTGTACATTTTAACATAATAGAATGAAAAGGTGCAAGATTAAAGAGCAAAAATGGATCAATAAGGGTAAAGCAGGCTTTTAACATGAATTCAAAAAGAAGCACCTGCTTTAAAAACTGAAAAGTAATTGCCAAATTAGGAAGTTACCATTTGAACTGCAATAGTATATATAGCATATAAAATAAATTTCTGGTCTGGACATGTACTGCTCCCCTCTTGTCTCAGCTTTACTGAAAATGTCTCTGCACATTAAGCAGGCTGCCTTCATTAAAGCACAATAAGGTAAAATTCTCTATCTGCAAGAAATCCTTTCTTGAACCTCAGTTAATGCCATAAAAACACATAAATATTTCATAAATCATTTCCTGTTATGTATTAAGAAAAATATTATCTTTGAAGGTGTATGTTATAAACTAATTTAATCCAGTAAAATGATCCATGTTGGAAGTGCATTCCCCAGCACTCTTTAAAAGTAATGTCAAAGAGCACTTGAGCACTTGTTTCTTATGTGAACTAATTATCAACTCTGGTCATGCCTTGAATGATGTGATGCAGATTTTGTCACTCCTGGTATGGAGTCTTTGGATGCTGCATTGAAAGATCATAAATTTAAACATTCATGTTTTATTATCAAGTGTATCTTATTTTTTTTTTCTTAGTCTTTCATTTATTTCCCTATTCTAAAAATATCTTATCAAGGATTTGAGTTATACTGCAACTCCAAGCTGGTTTTTCTTTAATATATTTTCCACCAATTCTCTGCAGTCAAGGGCTGCAAAGTTCAGAACTTTAACTCTCTTATCTCTTGCCTTATGCATACACAAAAACAAAACCTGTTAACTAGCAGAAAGAGGGCCAGAAGAAATGAAAACAAACTTCATACTTGTGTGTGCTTTCTTCCTTTCCTCCCCATGAAAAAGAAATAGGAGTGAGTCATTCCACACCTCTCTGTTTGACTAAGGCAACATTCCCTGATTACTATAATAAAACAGATTTTGCAGGGGACAAAACATCAGACTAACAAAATAAAATTACAAAAGAAATGTGGGGAATGCACAGCTGGTGCATACTTATAAAACTGTACTCTATTATCCTGTTTTCTCTAATACTATCTCATGTGGACTATGGATGAAAAACCAGCACACCCTACACATGTACCAACATTTGTAGATTAATTTAAGTAAAGGTCACAGTCTTTAAAGATAGCATTAAAATAATGTAATGTAGTTTATGGAAGAAATGCTGTAGATCTTTTTTTTTTCATTTATTCAAACAATGTGTGACTGACCAATCACATGCTACTTTGAAAGACATTCAATCATGATATCAATTTCGCCTTCTCCTAATTAATCAGAGTAGCTGACTCAGTAAGAAAAAAGGCATTTGTTGGAAACCATCAATGGAACAGTCACAGGGCTGATTGTCATTAAGTGACCCATCATTTGGGTCTATGCTGTGCTTTTGGGTTTTCCCCTGATCTGACTGCACATTTATATTATAATTTGGTGAAAGTGGCTCATTTTTTTTTTATGTACTGGGGCACTTCCTCCTTTGTTAACAGTAGTGAATCAGTGGAGGATGGTCACAGAATACAGACATCATCTTCTGGTCTTGCTGCAGAGGTGACAGCCATGGACACAGGAAAAGCCTTGCATCCATCCATCCATCCATCCATCCATCCACTCACACAGCAGAAGTATGGGGATGGATGGATGGATGGATGGGTGGATGGATGGATGGATGGGTGGATGGATGGATGGAGAGCCATAGTGTGTTTCTACATTTTCAGTGCAGAGACCCCACTGGGATGTTCAGCAGACCGAGCAGCTGCTGTGTCAGCACACACAGTTACCTCCTGCACTCTGGCACACTTCCCAAACCTGAGCAATGCACCTGTCTTCTCCCCAGCCTTAAAACATGGCTCAGACTCTTTGGAGTGACAAGTGAGCATGAGGCATCACTATAGAGAATACAGTAACAAGCTGAAGAGGTGGATTGCCATCAGAAGAAGTGTGTTGAGTAAGGCAGATCCCAATAGGATCATGAATGTCATTCTCCTTTTTTTTTTCCATTTTAAAGAGTGCATACACATGGCACTGCAAGGAAACCAGAAGTCCCTCCAGACATGTTAAATTCTAATTCAGCTTTATAATATTAAGTAACCAATGTGATCTAACCATCCTTATAAACACAAAAAGTCCTGAACACAAGTGAAATATCCCTTTTTACTGTGAACAGTACTTTATTTTGGACTTCAAGGTATCTTTCCCTGCAACAATCTACAGAGGATGTGAATTCCAATAGCCCGTTTTCTAAAAATAGTGTAACACACAGTTAAAGTAAACATTCAGCTTTCACTTTTGGGCTGTGCTACCCAGGCAATGACAGATGATACTCTAATGGATATACTTATTCCTATCTTTTTTCCATTAAAAAAACCCAACCCAAACCAAACCAATATGTTTTGGTATGTAAGGCATGTTCTACATGTAAAACAGGAAAGTGAGGCAATAGAGTGCAGAGGAGCCTGGTCCTGCAGTGAAAATGATGTCCTGCCTCCCAAGACTTTCTGTGATAGCAGGATTTAGAAGCTTCCAAATGAAAGCTGAAGAGCATTCCTAAGTGCTTGGATCATAACAATTGTCCTGCGACAGTCACCTGTCCTGGCCCTTAACGCACAGCATGCTTACACTGAGAGGATTTCCCAGAGGTCTTCAGAGAGTTAGGATGCATCTTCAGTCAGAACACCGTGACCCGTGTGGGGGTTCCAGACAGGCAAATGAAGGGCAGGAGGACAAGAACAGCTCTGTCCTCAGTCAGCCAGAAGGCAGGGTTTGGCATGGCCCTGCAGGGATCCAGCTGTGCTGCTTCTGAGCTGAGCTGGGGCAGTCATCCGCACGTAGTGTTGGGTGTGCTGGTTTAAGGCTGGGAGGCTGTGAGCCTTCTGCTGGGCTTCGGATGGGACCCGTGCCTTGACTTGTTCTGGGCTCTGCAGCTTTTTGCACTTTCTTGCTTGCTGACAACCAGAGGTACTTTTGAGTCGAGGATGCTTTTAGCTTTTTAGCTTGAACCACCCGCCACCGAGAATGAGCATGCAACAGATACTTTAACTCAGTTAACTTGTTGTGTGTCACATTCTTTCCCCGTTTGGAAGGTTATTTCAACATCTTGCTGATTTGTTGCATTTGCTTCTCCTTGCTCCCTGTCTGCTCTCAGCACAGGAACAGCCAATTTCTTTGCTTCATTGCAGCCTTTCCTGTAAGAAGGCTGAGATCACTTTCCTGAGCGGTGCAAGGTGGGAAGCCTTGCCCGTGTGTCTGGTGTCCCCGTACTCATTCTCTGCTGTTATTTAAGGGCAACCGTAAGTGATGTAGCCACATATAGACAGATTGCCAGCCCTCAAGGCTCTTGCTAATGATTTATACACTCTGACAGTATAGTTACAGCACTTCTACTACAAAACCTTATGGTTTTAACCAGCTATTCATAGTTCTGCCTGCCTTATTTTAAAAATTGCTCTTTTTTTTTCAGGTAGCAAAGGTTCACCAAGATAATAATGCAATTTTATGACTGATTTTGCAGAATACACCTAAGAAATAATCTCTGCAGGAACGTTGTCATCCCAGTTATCTGGTTTTAAGGATGTTGCTTCTTTAAGAATTGAGACCAAATTGCACAATATTTTGTTTCAACTCCTAATCCATATTTTCTTCAGTTCCAGTCTCCCCACTCCTAGGCTGCAAAATGTAATGAATAGGTCTGATTTACAAGATGGGTCATGAGGAAGCAGAAAAGGTCTTCCAGCTGCTGTCTGCCGGTCACAGACAATTCCATTTCAGTCTTCCATTCAAAACAGAACAAACTGCAGAAAAGAAGTGTTTCCATGAAAAATAGATGGGGAAACATCTGCCATGGAAAACAAGAAATGCCAGTAAATAAAGAAGCTTCAGAAAAGAAGCTGTCAATCCTCTTTCATCAGAGAGGATCAAAGAATATTTGCATCTCTCTACAGTTAAGGTAAATGAAAGACTGTACTTTTATAAAAATTTGTCCACTCTGATTTCTGAAGTCTTCCTCATTCTAATGAAGGAAACAATGTCTTTTCTAAGTGTCCAGATGTTAAAGCTCTTGACCCACCATGATTAAACTCAGAAAAATACATATCATGTGTGATATTCTATTCCAGTTTTAGCCATATGTTTTCTCCAGGATCATATTTTTCACCCCAGAAAAGATGGACAGATGTGGTCAAGAAGAGCCAGAGCAAATCACATCTGTGTAGTGACGTGACACGTTGCAGAGTATGGGTAGCAAAGAACGTTCTGCTCCTTTTTTTGTTGCAGTTTGTGAGACTACCAGAAGAGGAGATTAATCATGTGGTTACGCTTGTGGCATGTGGAGGAGCTGTAGAGCAAATAAAAGTTTTACTGAATCAGCAAGCAGCTCCCTAATGCTGTTACTTCTGCTCCTGAGGTTTTTTCCCAAGAGTTATAATTTGTGCACAAAGAGAGCAATCAAAAGTCCCCAGATTTGTAGAAGTAATGTGATAGGGCACATAGAGAAAGGTCTTAAGATCCGAGATACAAACTAATGTATATTGATTTTTTAATAAAGTAAGAATTAGATGCAATGACGTTTTTCCATTCCTTGTTGCTGTGTCTTCCTAAGGAGATAAATTTGAATTGAAATGCAAGGATAATTCAAGCGGGGATTTCAGTTTGGTCTCCAGTAATCCAGTGTTTGGGGAATGTGATGCTGTCCTGTATTTGAAATAGAATTGTTTATGTACCAAACACACAAGGTATTATTTCATCCTACAAGGCAACACCAAAGTCACTCACCCAAGTCAGAGTGAATGTTTATATATTGGCAATGACCTGGTTTTTAAAGTGGAAACAATTATAGCAGAAACTGAGCTTTCCTCATAGGATTTTATGATTCAGAAAAACAATTCATGCCATATAAACAAAAATTCTTTCAGCCTAAAAGCATGTGTGTCAGTTTTGTAGAATGATGATCACAAAATGGCAAACGGAAATAAAGATTTACAGTAGAAATCAACCTTAGATTTTATTTTCATGTTACTAATCAGAAGTTGTGTAGTATGTAAATGTCATATATAATAAAGGGAATATAATGTGTTTTATTATCTGGATTATGCCAGAACAGTACGATTTATATAAATAGTTTGTCTCAGCTAGGAAGAATTCAGCAGTGTTCTCAGCAGAATATTTGCTCTATGCAAATCAAGCTGGCTGTAGAGGGCTCAAACCAAATTGGATGCAGAGAACTGCAGCATCTCCTGCTGCATCCATCTCGTTTCCCAAGGCCCGGAGCCTGTCAGCGCTGGACGTGTCCGAGGCGGTGTCCAGGCACGCCGGATCCCTGGCAGACAGTCAGGGACTCCATCCCACACGGAATTGCTCCGTGACTGCACCCACTGGCAAGCTCTGCCTAGCTAGGCTCCTTCCCATCAGCTTCCCCTCCTAGGGTCACTTGAGGCCACAGGGAGCTGGCTCAGAACAGGCTTCTGCCTCACTTGACCACGGAGGGAAAAAGGGTGGAGAGGCTCTCAGGTACCTTTCTTGTGGCTGAGAAAGCAGCTGCTCCTTCCACTGGGACCTTGTGTCTTTGGGGGAAATGTCTCCTTTAGCTTCCTTTCTTTTCCTCACAGGGTGTGGTTGTTCCCCCTGGCCACAGGCAGCTGCCCCTGGCCACATCTCTGCCTGCCTTGGGAGGACAGAAGTGCAGGAATGGCCACTGCCCGTCCTGCTCCTTCTTGATGCTCTTCTTCAGGCTGTGACCTCACCTTTATGTACGTGAGTGCTGCTCTCCATATTCAAATGGCCCATCTGTTGCACAGAGTGCATCTTGCTGTTTAGTTGGGATTCACTGCCTATGCATAGAGTGAGGTCAAAAGTGAATACTGTGATAATTCTGGCTTGCAACCCGTTCTGAGAGAGCTCAGTAGCACTTAGTAGCAAGTCCATGATTTCTGCTGCAGCTTCAGGTCTAGGAGATACCAAGTCCTGTTGCAAAATCTCCAAGGACTTGAACATACATTAAAAAAAAAAAGTGAAAACCAGTTCTTGTAGCTAATTTTATTACTAAATTTTGTTCTATTTTAATTTTTTTTAATGTTTTAAAAGTCACTTATTAGATCTTATTTTGCATTTATCCATTTTTCCTGTCCTGTTGTTACTTAATTATGGAATTGAAGGATAATCTTTCCAAAATTAGGTGCTGAATAACTTTGAATCAGTTATCTTCTGTTCCTGTTACCTTGATAGCCAATGTGGAGTAGGGAGGAGGTGCTGGGGTAAAAATGGGGAGCATATGAGTGAGAGGTATCTTTATAGAGCGATAGAAACTAAAATTATCTTTAGGACAGAGTCCTGCAAGACGTCAGCAAGATGAGGTATAATGGGGTTTTGGGGTTATTAAGATGTTCTTCTCAAGCATGTTCACAAACAGTGTTTATACCAGCAAAGAAATATGTAATCAATGAAGTGGAAAATATAAGGACTCTGATAATTCACAATAAGTTAACACTTTCTTAAGAGAAATTTGGAAAATTGTTGGATTTGTATGTGTCTTTGGTTCTTATGGCCTCTGTTGCTGTTGGTTCTTTTCATGTTAGGTGAGTTGATTTTTGATGACTGACTTTGGGTGAGAGACAAGCATGCCAGAAATTCTTAAAAACATTAACTTAAATACGCTATTTTCCCCAGATCACTAGAACTGGCAGGGCACAATGTGTAGCAAAAAATATTCCTTTTTCAGCTTACAATTTCATTTGGTGTAAACTCAGACCTTCAGGTCTCAGGTATCCATCCTGAATGGAATATAACGTGGATCTTTTACAAGATTTTATTTTTCAGGGGGAAGCTGATATGATGACAAAATACAGTTGTTTGAAAAGTTTGCTTTGAGTAACCACCACTAAATAGAGTAACTGCCTCTGGAAAAGGGGACAAGCTTCTGAACTTGCTTTTGGACCTGGATCACCCAAAGCAAAGTGCCTGCATGGGTTGGGTGAGCGGAGGGTGCTGCACCAGCCCTGTAATCCTAACCCAGGCTACAGTGAAAGCGCAGCTTCTCCAGCTTCAGTGCAGATGTTTTCCATACAGGAAGCCTCTAATCCAAACTTTCCCTCCTCTCCTCTTGCTGGCCTCGCATGGCCTTGTCGTGCTCTTTGCTCATTCTGGAACAATAATATACATTTGAATGGCAGCCAGACTGATTGCAGCCTGTTTTTCAAAAATTAGCCTGTTGTTCTAACAATTGCATTTAGCAGAACGTTCAAATCAACAAAGCTGATGGTAAAAAATAATTAATTTTTCTTGTTAATGAGCTTAAGTATGACAATCCACTAAGTTCTGTTTCTTCATCAGCCATTTCCCGTAGGTCCCACACTCAGGCACAAACCATATATATACATGTTTTTATTCATACTAGAAAGTTTCCAGATTGCACCAAGAAGGCTTTGCCAAAGCATTTCTCTGAAGTGCTTCTACTTCTGAAAAAAAATCAAGGTGAATCCTGAAAGATGCTGTACAGCACTTTGCTTGTCTCATAACTTGTAAAGCCCAATTCAACAAACTAGTTTTCCTGTGATGAAATATTACATTCTTGCTTTGAAGTGACAGGGTGTCAGGGTGACATGAATGGCTTGAAAAGTTTCATAGCAGAGCCCAAGAGATTTGTTTTCAAGGATTTGCATATTCCTTGTGTTTGCACAATTAAGAGACAGATTTGTATTTTTTTTTCTCTTGCCAAAACACACAGGAAAGTACACATAATTTACTGGAATACAATGGGATAAGGGAACCTTCTGAAGTATTTTATTTAGGTTTCTGTTCTGGTTTATATTTGCTGCTCTTTTTTTAGTGTGGTTTTTTTTCTGGCAATTGGAATGGATGTGAACTTGCACTATCCCAAAATTTATAGAGCCTGTGAGCATATGTGTGGCGTGGGTGGCTTAGCAGTGTTTGCTGCATCTGCAAAAGGAAGCTTTTGCATGTATTAAGATGATAAATTTCAAACTGCTTTGAAGGTGAGCAGGAACAATCTTAGTGCTTGATGGATTGAAAAGACCTGTTTAATGGCTGCTATCAATCACATATACTTTAATTTTCAGATTTCTAATTTGCCCATTGTGTGGCTTAGTCAGAACATGCTTCACGTAAACTAGGGATTTATTAAAAAGGCCAAACACCCCACGTTTGTTTGTTCACTCCCTTTGTGTTACACAAAGACACAACAATGCCATTATATCCTTATTTGTTTCCATGGAGATTTCAAGACACCAGTAAGAGAAGGTCTGCGTTACATAAAGCTCATAAAACACATCTCTAACACATGGACCCCCTTGAAACACCATTCCACCCTCAGGCTGTGTCTGTACGATCAAATCCAAGCGTGCCTGGAAACATTTCTCAGCTCCAGGCTGCAAACACCTATGTTGGTGAAGAGAGCTCTGCCTGGCATGAGCTCATCCCTTTACAAACAGTGCTGTACCCAAACAATTCCTGGGCACTTTTTGGTGTTTGGAGAGTTATGACTGTAGTGGCCATTCCCTCCAGGCAGAGCTCCTGGAACCTCTTCTTTTGGAGTCTCAAATCAGTTGTTCTGCACTGGCACAGGCCATCCCAGTCCACTTGGACCCAAACACAGTCTCAGACAACGTTCATTTACTGGAGCAGGTGTAGCCAGAAGAACCTCTACAAGAACCAGAAGAAATTGATATTTCCCCAGGCCTTGTGCTGTCTTGGAAGGTTATTTTGGAAACAAGAAAACCCAACATCTAGACTCTTGGATAAGGAACATCTGCTTCTTTGTGATTTTTATAATATCAGGTATCACACCAAACTAAAAAAGTGATTTCTCTCCAACTTGGTTGCAACCAATTCTTCATTTTTGAGAACAGATTTTCAGCTGAAGTATTTCCATCTCGGCCTCTGTCCCAGTTTATTTCAGTTTCCCACAGACTTGTTGAGCTCCATTGTTGTTGCAAATGAGAAATAGGAAAAAACTCTAAGTATCCCAAAGTTTCAGGGCAAGATGTGTTTGAAAAAGAAACTCATTAATATTTTAAAATGTTTGCTATGTACTAAATTCCCCACAAAAGTCCAGTCTATTGACATGGTATAATTTGTGCCTCAGAGGTGGACAGAATTAATGAGAATATTTTTGATAGTGGAAGAAAACCCAAAACATAAACAGTGTAAGAGGAAGGATTTACAGAGCAAATTTACACCAAGCTTCCTCCTAGAAAAGACATAATGAGAAACATTTGTAATCATTAGCAAAAACAATTAAAAAAGAAAAAGAGTAGAAGTTCTGCAGTGCTGCTGGCTGGCTTCCAGACCAAGGGGCAGTCGAATGCCTTTTCTTCCCATTCCTTTTGGTGCTAGCAGGAGTCAGAAACTCTGGGGCCAATAGCAGCATTAACAGTGTAAAGGTCTTTTTGGATCTTCTAAGCAGAGTTGTATTCAATCCTTGGTTTTTTTGACTTTGGATTGCTCTCTGTCAATTTGTTATTTCTTCTTTTCAGGATATGTCAGGATTGCTTATTTCTGCCTTTCACTGTTTTCTGTCTTTCATATCTTCTATTACTCCTGTGAATTGTCACTCTTTATTTTTTGCTTCCAGGAGAATGATTTCCTCCCTTCCTGACTGTTCTTCTGTAACTGCTTCTCCATCTTCTTCCTAATTTCTGCCTGTCATATCTGCTTTTCCTCACAGAACTCCTCGTCCAAGTTTCCTTTCCCAAAGGCAAAAGAACTTAAACAAATTAGAAACTATTTGTTCTAATATGTTGTGGATTATTTGTTCTTCTGTCTTCCACGTTATCTCTTCCCTCAAATATTTGTACTCTGCTGTCTGTTTAATTTATAGGTGCTTTTGTATAATCTCTCTCGAAACAATCACTATATGCAAAATCTCATGATCTTCACTAACAGAATGGTGATTAATAATATGTTGAAATAAGTCAGAAGTGACTCAGAGAGTTTTGGAAAGGTGCAAAGCTTTGAATGTGTTCTTGAGCCTGTAGTATGGCCCTGCACATCTGTTGCCTCAGAACTGGGACGCACGTGAGTTGCACCACTGCAATTGCGAGATGAACCTTGTCTAAAAGGTCTGTCACAACACTTACTGTGAATGGACTATTGCACGAGGAAAACCATTGCCTGGAGTCTTCTCGGGATGGTTGGGACAGAGATGCCTTCACTCTGGTATGCTTTCAAGTGAGATTTATTGTTACAATCTCTCAGGAGTTTTGGGAACTCCTTCACAGAGCTTTGCAGAAGTCAGCCATGGCACGAAGAATGATCCCAAGACTGCAGGTTACGAGGTCGCTTAAAGGGTAACTGGCCAATAGATAATTGCTACATGCATATATTTTCATTTTCACACCAACAGTTAGTCACACCTGCATTACCTGTCTGTCGCATTGTGGCATTTTTCACCCAATCCTTTACTGTCCCACAGTTCTCTATTATTTCACTCTATACTACCACACCCTTAACTTTTTACTTTATTCTATAACTACTTCTATATCTAAATTTCACACTGAAAAACCCTCTACTATCTAACTTAACACACTTTTTCTTAAACTACACACCAAGATCTTTGTTATAAGTCACTATACTTGGAAGCTTTTCCCATGGCTTCAGGTCAAATCCAGTACACATTTCTTAATTAGAGTAAGCAGGCCCAAGGCCTTGAGGATTTTCTGTGCCTTGGATTCTGACAGATTCTGGTTTAATAGGCACCCTGTAGGTACTGTCCTACCCGACAATTTTTGCTTTCCATTGAAGGGAGAGGTTGTTAACGGAGCGTTATGATGGCAGTTTTCCAGATGGGATTTATCCATTCAGAGCAGTGCACATGTGTATTGCCTAATGCAAGCCAAAAGGAGACCTTCTTGAGCAGAAACCACAAACTGAAAAGTAGCCCTGTATCAGGGAATATTGATTCCAAAGACACCAAGCACCTGGCATCTGGCATTTATCTAAGCATTGCGTTTGTCTTTGGCTACTAATGTCAGCAATGTCTGGGAGTCCAGTTGTGGCACACACCACAGCTTGGACAACTACTGACTTTTCATGTGGACAAAATTCTTCTTTTAATTAAACCCTGAAGGTCTGATGTTGTTAGGTATGTGTAGTGAATGCCAGTAACATTTTCCCTTTGATCTCAATGGGAAGTGTTTCCACTTCCAAGGTGAAAGACGTACCAAAAAGGACATTCCCCGTTAAATAGATTTGCTGTTCGTAATGTCCTAAACTTCTACCAAGTCTTACTTAATTTTCAGGTTTTGCTGCCTACCACCTTTCTGTTGGATAGTCTTAAACAGTACTGAAATTTGTCCTTGCACATTATTCAGTAATGACATCAGCCCAAAGTAAACTTAGCATTGCAATCAGAATAAACAATTTCCCTGGAGTTTACTAGAACAGTCTGAACCTGGCATGTGTAACATTTTCTCTGTGGAATGATTAATATGTGAGCCAGTGGCTGAAATAATTACAAATGAAGGAAAAGGAACTACAGCAAAGGAAATGTGTCACTAATGACCAACTTACCAAAGTAAAACTGTGATACACCTCAGAAAACTGTTGGGCATTAGATGCAGGAAGCAGGAATTCCACCTCTGAAAAGGTCAGAGGACCATCCACTGACCAAATAGGAAACTGGTCCTTTCCCTATCTAAACATCTCTGTTCTGCCGTCCCTGCAGCCTGCAATGCCATCTGCTCTGGGGTTTCCCACTACAGAGCAACCCACGAGGTGGTCAATCACCAGAAATGTTCTGAAGGGCAAAATGCATCTGGACCTTGCAATGTCTGAGGGGACCCTTAGGACTGTGGGGAGTGCAGCAGTTAAGGACCCCTGAACACTGTTGTATTTTCTGCCAGGCCTCTCATTACTGCAGACACAGAAGTCCAATCTGTACACCTTTGCTTCCCTGTCATTCCCACATTTCAAATTGACTTGGCTTGACTGTTACTTGTTAATTTTTTTTTTTATTCTTGAGCTCAAGTGATCTTAGACTTCAAGGGGTTTGTATACTTTCCTGCAGTTAATTCTACTTTAGTGAATGTAGCTGACTAGAAGATTTTATACCTAAAATATTCCTGTTAAAGATCAGAAAGGGCAGAGGATATGCTAGCATATGTGCTTTTACCAGAAATAATTGTATTTTTTGGTTCTTCTGTTTAATGATTCACCTGACCTTTTTCAACTTGAATTGTAACTTTGTATAAAGACCTAAATTGCATTTATATTTTAAAAAAAATTATAGCCACGTGTCTCTCATCTGGTCTGATCAGCACTACTCAAACTGCCAAGAGTAGGAGAAAAAATCCCAGTGAGAAACCACCTGAAATCAGAAAGTCACCACGGCAAGCTAAGTTGCCAAGTAGTCACTTCTTTGACCCCGACCAGCTGGTATTGTTGATTCTTTGCAAGGCTCCGAGGCAGATCTGGAGGTTTCCCGTGCTGGCTCAGCCCACAGAGCAATGAGCGTTGTCAGCTCAGTGATGCAGAGGTCTCAGCAGGCTGCACAACCCGTGAGTTTCTGTCAGAGGTGGAAACAAGTGAGATAAATGGAAGTTTTCTTTCATTCCCTCTGCTTAGTTCGTTCTTGATTTTGAGTCTGAATGGCAGATTCTTCAAAACAAATAGTTCTTTTGATCTGAGTCGATTTATTCAGCTGCTTTAATGAGGTGCCTAGAGTAGAGATGTTTAACACACATTGTTCTATGAATGTGCGTGAGATTTTGCTGAGGTTTTGGATTCAGATGGCAGGAGATTATAAACTCAGGTTATTATATTGGTTTAGAAACAGACAACTATAGGGCTAGTTCTAGCTTATGTCCTGTAGATGACTAGTGAAATTCAGCTTGGGGCTAGCGATCAAATCAGATCAGCTTGAACTGAAAGGAGCCTCAAAACTAGATTTTTGGGGGTTTTTTTTCAGAATGAGATTATAGCTTTTATTTAGGACCCAATGAGTTTATTCTGTCTGTAGTAGTAGCAGTTGCTGGCCTGGGATTAAGGTTAAGGCTAAAATTAGCATTAGGGTTAAGTTTAATGCAGGCAAGAGCCAAGGAGCAGCTCCATGTGAAGCTGCTTGCTGAGTTTTGTGTCAAAATGTCGGATTTATAACTAATCTTGTTGCCCAGAGGGGATGATCAGTTAGGTTCAAATTTGTATTTTATCTGGTGGCATTTAAGGAGCTTGAACTGCACAAAACTGAAATATATTTCCCTCTCACAGGAAAAAAACCCAAGTGCCAATAGAAACACCCTGATTAAGTTCTTTCTGTTGCCAAGAATTTCAGATTAGAGCAAAATCAGTATATTGCTGGATTGAGATTAGTGTTCAGACAAGTCACATGCTGCAGAACCGTAAATCCATGAAAGGGAGAAGCTGTCCACGTGGATAAATCAGGCCCCTTGCCTGCATCCAGCCTCTCTAGTTTATCTGCAATGCTGTGCTTACAGGCTCAGCACAGCCAGGAGCGAACCAGCATTGTGGAACCCTCGGGAAGCCGCTGGAGGCGATGTGAGCCAGGGCCGACCCCGTGACAGAGTAACTGCTTTATGGATAAATGCAGGACAACGACTACGGGCCGCAATTTCTCTTGCTGGGGCAACTAAGACTTAACTTTTGAATTAGCAACACTGTGCTGTAGCTAACGAGTTTCCAAGTGCTGATGGGTGTGGGTTGACAGTGTCAGCAAGGGCTGGTGCTGTGGGGTTAGATGTGGGTGATGGAAAAAGATGTTCCTAACGCAGGTTTAATCACAGCTCCTTGGCTTTCCTTTGCGACCATTTCTGCCCGAGCAGAGATCTTAAGCTCAGGGCTAGCTGTAGTGCTGGCACCTGGCCTAGAAGGGCTTTTGAATCAGTGTTGCATACAAGGCAGCAGCACTGGGGATTTCATGCGGGAAGGAGTTTCTGTGAGTCACACTGCTCTGCTATCTCCAGTCTGTCTCATCTGGAGTAAAGGGGAGGCTGGGGGCCAAGGTTAGGCAACGGCCTGACGTTGTCTAAGTGAAAATGCAGATTTAGAACTAGTGCTGAGAGGGCCAAGTGTATTTGTGTCAGGCAGGACTTGCAAAAGTTGCCATTTGATACACACAGCCAACTTTTATAATTTCTTCAGTGAATCTAGAAGAAAGTTTGTTTTCGCTAGAAATATTATTGGTTTGGATATGCGACATTCCCTTCACAAAGCAGTGATATTAGTCAAATGTGACCATTTCTGTGGTATTAGATAATTATTTACGGCTTTCAGTATTACAGTTTTTTCATAGTTAAACTGTGTTATAAGAGTAGATGCTCTCTATTAAGTCAGAGCATGAAGGGCAGGTTTACACTCTGTGGTGTTAACCTGAGACAAAATTCTCCTCTGTGGGGGTATTGGGTTTCTCCATGTAGGTGCATTAGAATTACTGGACCAGGTGGGTGATGGAGTATAACCCTCTTGCTTCCCTGTGAGAAGAATCATGGGCTCAGGAAGCAATTTTGAGAAAGAAGTTTGGATATCCTCTTCCTGTTCTTGGGATAGAGAGAAACAACAGAATTTAGCAGCAGCAGAAGAGTTCTCACCATAATCCCTTCTCACAATAAACAGAGTTATCTTGTTTCTTGAGTTAAATTCGCACCAATAAACATGCAATAGGTTCCCACAAGAACATGCTCAAGGCAGTCCTCCACAGTCTTAAAATCATCCTAAAAACTATCTGAAAAATGCCCCAAGTACAGGAATTATCAGATTTTTGTACTTGTCCTGCAGCCTAAGAGTTCACTTCTAATGTGAAGTTTCTAACCCTAAGGATGTCCAGAGTACTCCTAAGTATCTGTAACCTCAGAGTTACTATTCACTACAGTTTTATTCTATTTCAGGTAGGGTGAAATCTTTTATCATTTTGATGACACTATGGCAAAAAAAGAATAGTTGCTGAGAGTGAAATGCAGAAGCAAATGATAAGATTTTTAGACATATGTAAGAATAATGCTCGTGTTGACAATAGTGGAAGTACTCAAGTGTATAAGATATTGTTCATAAAGTATCAATAACTGGCTGATAATTAATTGTAATGCTGCAAAAGGTCAATTAGATGTTCATTACAAAATAGGTCCCATTACACGCTAGTCCCTCAAAATCAAGCTGTTCACAATATTCTGTATCTCATTTTGGTGCCTAAAGGTTCAGATGATGCTAAAATACTCTTGTCTTGTGTAGGACATAATCATTCTTGCCTTACTCCCTGTCACATAATCTCCAGCATTCAGAGGTCTCTTCTTTTCTGAGTAATTTTGTGGCACTTGACATGCCTTTTACATTTTAATTGTGTTTTCAGATGATGGCATAGCTAGTAGTAAATACTTCATTTTTTCCATAGCTGCACACAAAGCTGGTATTTTCAGTAAAGTTTAGGGAAATTAGACAGTCAAATCCCAATAAATTTCAGTGGATGCTGGACACAAAACTGGCTCTGCTGCTTTGAAAATCCCAACAGACTTACATTTTTTTTTCTTTTACAAAGTAAATGTATGTAAATGTAACAAAGTAAATGTTTTCAGGTGAAATATTTAGAAATGAACTGAAACACCTCTTCTGAACAGATCTAAATATTACAAACATCTAGCAATGTAGGTCTTGTAGCAGCGTAGGTCTTGTAGCAGCATCCATACTCTCTTTTCCCTCACTCCTGCCTTTGTAAACTAAGGACCTGAGGAGCCAGCAACTGAAGTCAATGGAAAGTGAAGCTGCTGAGCAACTCTGTAAACAAACTCTCACAGTTCAGTGAGGTATCCACAGAAAGGCATCCAAAAATGTGCTTTCTGTTTGTGCAGTGTCTAACTGCTCCATGGCTGATACCAGCTCTCAGTGCAGCTGCAGAGCACTCTGGATGGAAGGGAGGCGTGTTGGCCACGGGGTTCTCTCAGCCTCCCAGCCCTCAGGTGTACAGCAGAAATCACTGGAATGTGAGCGTGGGGAGTCTCCAGCTCTAAAGGTAAAGGTACAAAAAGTTATGGGTGCTCATTAATTCCAAACCAAAACTAAGGCAGAACATGATTCCCTTTTTCCCAGAAGTTTTCACTGCTTTTTCTTTAATAAAGTTTAATATATGCAGTAGGATATATTCATGTCATTTTGTGTCTTCTGTTCATTTTCAGAAGTGCTAGGGTATTTCTCTAGTCTCAGTGCAGAGCTTTTTCACAGGGTAAGATTAGAAAGCTTTTCAAACTAAATAGTAAGCCAGCATTTTACTTCTGAACTGTTGTTTTTTATTTTATTTTTAAAAACGCATGTAACATATTCTGCACATTTTATCCTTCCTCACCAAACAGTGAAGTTCCTCTGCATACGCAGGGATTTTTAAAGGATGCTTTCGCTCAAGAAACAGATTCAAATGCTTAGGTACTTTAATGGAATAAAACTGGTTTCAAAATGTTTCAGAGTCTTATTGCTGGAGAAATCCATTTCCCTATTCTGATTGTCACACAATGACAAATCCATTTCCTCAGTGGTTATCAGATGGTGCATCTTTGAACGGCCATGACCAAGTATCTGTGGGTGGGAAACCTTTATTTTTTATATCTTCTCACCCATTCTAGACTGATCTACTTGGAGTGCCCCAAAGACTGAGGAGACACAACATAACTGCCATGAAAGCAGAGGATCTGGTGCAGGGCTGGGACCTCTGAGACACAACTGCACAGAAACAAAATCTGAAGAACGGGGGGGGAAATATGCTGATAATAAAACGGGTTATGCATGTCCTTTTTCACTTCACAGTTCCTGGTTGTGGGAGGTGCCAGACTATTCTGAGAGGACAATCTGGGAACAGAGATGATATACGGTATGTGTGGGAGAGCTGCACGATGCCAACTTCTCCCACCCTATCTTGGCTTCTGTAACAAGTTGGTCAGCTGCAGATCCAAGTCATACAGAAAGAGAAAAGTACATTTAGTTAGGCCCAGATCCATGACTTAAAATGCTATTTGTTTTTTTCCTGTGTATTCAGGGAAATCTGATGATTTCATTTTGATTTAATGGTTCTACTGCTCTGACCTCTCCACACCTGTTATGACTCAGCTAACTTAGAATACCAAAAAATACCAAAACCATTAAAATTTTAAAAATATTTTATGTCCTATATGACTGTTTGAGTTTCTAAACATATGCTGTGAAACTTTGATACAGTTTGGATGGCAAAACTGTTTCTGTTAAATAAAATACAAAGGAATCTGATATATGCATATGAAAATTGTAGGTCTAACATTAGTGCTTATGTGGTTATATAAGCTTATGCTCTACTTAGATTTGCCTCTTGCAACTCATCCTTCTGAAAAATAGATCTATATTGAACAAGAAAGCCAGGGTATGATTAGGCTTGCACACCATATGGTTTGTCCATTTGAAAAGATGTTTTCTGCAATTGAATTTTCCTATCACATTTTTGCATCTCCCTGTTTCTATCAGATAGTTCTCATAAATTATGCAGTGAGTGTATCACTCAAAATAAGGACAAGTGATATCCTCCAAAGAATTCATTTGAGGCTTCAACTAGGTCATTCCTGTTTGAGGCCACACAGACCATTATTTTTAACATGCCCCAGCAAAAATAGCCGTGCTGCAGAATGTCTGGGGAAATGAAGAAGTTCTTGAGAATCTGGCTAACATGTTTTGTACTGGAAAAGTTACAGAAACCATTGAGGAGGAAGCTATACTAGAAAAAATAAAAAAGACACAAAACAAATCTAACAGCTGAGATGAAGGATACAGTTCTCAGAAATCAATATGGTGTAATTCTTCAATTCTCTTCTGCATATTTCTGTATAAAATCACCCTCTCTCTGGGAGGGTAGAAGAGGAAGAGAAGAGGAATGAAAGGAAATATTCTATCTACAGCTGTCAGAAAGAAATGCACTTATTAATTTTACATTAGCCTTCCAAAGTTGAAGGTAAAAATAAAAGGGTAATTTTACAGTTCAGTGAATATTTCTCCCATTTGTTATTTTAACGGTCCAAAATGTACAGCAAGGCTTTAGAAGAAGTGCTGATCTGAGTACACCAAATTGGCTTGGACCCTTGTTGTTCACAAATACAGGGTTAGAAGTCCAAAAAAACCCCAGTGCTTATTGCAGTGTGCTAAAAATCAGGGGAAAACAATACATGCATAACTCAAAGCTAAACATAATCCCAACAGTTTAGGTACCGTTTTATACACATGCTTTCTGATGCCCTTTCAAGTTTTCACTTTTGTGGAAGGATATTCTCTTCTGCCATTAAACTTTGCAGCTTTAAGGGCCGCTCTTCTCCAGCTTTGCTTAGCAGCAGATGCAGCGCAGTGTGTTTAACAGCAGGAACCTTGGCCTGGGGAGCCATGAGCCCTACTCAGTGAGTACTCCCAGCACGCCTTTTACTCTCTTCCTCTGAGCTGACCCAACAGCCCAGCAAACATTTCGTTATGTAGGCTCTGTGGGACATGTGGGATACAGAACAGAGAGCATGAAAGGGTAGGAACACTTCACTATTATTTTCTTATTATTTTGCAGTTACAGAATGTTTGGCAAATGATGGTACACGAAGTTGCAAGGCAGATGCTATAAATTGGGTCAGTATGATGTATATGTCTGCCAAAGAGCTGTTTAAGCACATTTTCACTGTTTCCAGCAAAAATAACAAGAGAGAAGTAAAGACATCATGAAGTAATTATGTCATTTGGAAAGAAAATATAGCAGGGATTTTTAAAACATACGTGCAAAGGGAAGAACAAATTGAACACACACCATACTTGAAAACTTAATGGAAAAGGAGTAATCGATAACACAAAAACAAATCCATTATCTTACCTTTAATTCAGTCTGAAATCCAAATTATATCATACATAGGGTCACTAATGAAAGGAAAGGCAGGAACTGCTGTCTGTAGTTTGGATACCATTTTTAACTCCTGCTCAAGGCGCAGGGGAGTTTGTAATGCCAAACATTTGACAAACTAGGGATTAGTTAAAACAGTGGAGCATTGACGAGAAAGACAGCTGATCAATTCAGCTATAACCACTTGTCTGAAATACAGCAGTGCAGCCCTCAGTCTTGCCTAACCCCTAATGTAGGGGACTGCACAGGTATCCTCATGGCATGGTAGAGTCTCTCAGGCAGGTGCTGTTGGATGTTACCTCCCAAACAGCCGTCTGCCCACATAAGGAAAGGGGTACACTATAAACACATCTATCAGAAAAAGCAGAAAGGAAGCTGAATACATAAAATAACATTTTTTGAAGATGAAACCATGCACACAGGAGTAAGGGATGAATGGTCATTGACAAAGGACAGAAGGAAAAAGCTGAGAAAGGAGACTCCATTGTAAGTCTCGGGGGAACTTCCCTGTTCTGAGTGCCAGGAGAGAGCACCATGGAGAAATAGAGCAAGAACCAAAGCCACTTGATAATGGGCTGGACTGAAAGACTATGGTTGTGACTAAGTCAGTCCTAAGTGACTAATTAAATCCTTTCCATCTCCAATGTCTCCAATAAAACCTCTGCCCTAAAATAAAAAACAAATATCTGTAGACAAGCCAAAAAAAGAAAGGGATGTTTCCTCTAGAAAAGACCCAAGGGCCTCGAGTGCAAAGCAAATCAAATGATGTTGGTTTGGAAGGAATTAATATTGTTATGGGCTGTGGAGGCAAGCAAAATCCCATAAAGGAAACTAGTAAATGCCTATTTAACCAAAAGTTAAGAGGTGATACTTAACTGTGTGATGTGGAAACACATCTGAGACGTGTTTAAAGACCCATGTAACTTTATGAATGCAATGCTTTGTTATCAGGCCCCATACTGCAAGTCATCGAGGAGGCTTTACAGTTTTTATTTTTTATTTTATTTTTTTTATTTTTTTTAACAAAGTGGCTGATGATTTTAAGGATTTGCTAGCAGGTTTGTGTCACAGTTCCTAAGGGTGTTTTCTAACATGCTAAATTTGCCATGCTGATGTCTATAGGCCCCTCTAGCTTGTTACTTCATAGTGAGCATAGTGTTGGAGCTGGCTGAAGTTTTAACTGTTAAATTGTATGTGGCTAGATAGTCCTGTCTCTTCCACAAAGGGAAAATATTTCCTATTTGACTGTATTTGAATTCCTATTTGCTTTATGCAAATATTTCTGCAAGCTTTATGGCCCACTATGTCTACAACATGCCACTTTTCATGCTATTCCTTTTTTGGTCTGGAAAAGTTTTTTAGGGTTTTTTTTCTTTTTTGTTTTTAATACTATACTCTGAAATGCTGCATTACTCACAGCAATCTTCCACATTTAACCATTTTATGGGACTGTTTAATGGTTTGAGTTAGGCTTAGAACTTGCAAAGTCACAGGTTATCAGTGTCAAATGATCCAGTTTCATGCACTCATAGGGCCATGATCTTTCCAATCTTTCAGGATCTTTCCAATTCTTTATACTATTTAGTTCTTTAAAAGCCAGAAATTCTTATAACATGGGCTCTTCTTTCTTCAGTTTTGTCTTGAACATCCCCTTGGTGTTGTGTGAGGCAAACATGAGCAAAAGTAGAAAGGAAACTTCAGAATACCCAGGAAACAGGAAAAACTTGAAGAAAGGTTTCAAAGATTAGCAGAGCACTCTGAAGTTGAGAAGAAGGAAGCAGGAGTTTGGAAGTAAAAGAGTTGTACTTTTGCCATAGGTTTGGCCATCAGCTCTGCTTTTGTGCATATACAGAGCATGATGAGAAATTATTTTCCTCAGGACTTGCATCCTTGTTTTTTATTATATCCCAGCAGCATGATGTGATGTGCCAAGATCTCAGCTGGATTTGGCCCAATATTCCAAAATTAAGCAAGTAAATGGATGCAAGTCAAGTTAAAATTTTTCATTGGATTCAGAAGTGAATTAAGTGGTCCTGTAGCTATTCACTCAGTCCATGTTGCCCAGCTTCCAGCAATTATTGAAATGAAATGCAGTGCGACACTGTAGACCTGGCCTCTGCTCCCACACATCAACTCTCTGTTCTTATTCGTGTTTCTGACCTCCAAGGGGGCTTCTCTTGTCGAACTCTCCCCTGTTTCACACCAAGAACACCCCTTTGGCTCCATGGGCCTAATAAAGCACTAAAAGTCTTCTTGCACAATTTTTGTTTTACATCTGTGGTAAGTTAGCGTAGGTGGTAAAACAAAAAAGATTCTTCTAGTAGCTCTGCAGAAAAAAAGAGTGAGTGCCTGTCAGAGCAAATGTATATCCTGACCAGCACTGAAGTTACATGGAAGCAAGCTCTAAACTGTCCAAGGCACGTGATGAATAACTGGCATTTAATAACTCCTTCCTCCTCTGCATGGGTAAGAGAAACTGGCACGGATTATGTGGCCACAGTTGAGAAAATCCTTTGAATTTCATCTGGTTTAAATAACTAAAAGTTTTTCTCTCATCTTGAAACTATCTTATGAACCTATTTATCAACTTTCCTCCCAATATGGGGATTTGAAATGATGCTTCCTATTACCCAATAGGGAGGTTTAGTGTCCAGCCTTGAATTTTGGGAGTGGTTTGGGGGATTACTTCTTCTTTCTTTTGATGTTGTACTTGCATTTATAAATAAAGATTTCATAAGAGCAAGGACAAGAATTCAACAGGACTCAATTCCTAAATGCAAAATGTAACCCACCCCTGTATTCAGTCATTTTCAGTCCATCTTAACGACTTCTCAGTACAGGAGACGGGACAGACAGGGTGAAATGAGGAGTTCAGCCCAGAACAGCATGCACCAGATCAGTTAGACTGTGTTACCATGTCTTGAATCCTGGACTCCCTGTATCGGAGACTGTAAGTTATAAATAACCATAGAAGTAATTTTTCCATAAGCAGAATTATTTGCTTACTCATGTCTGCCAGCTCTCCAAAAGCCACGGGAAGGAAGGCAGCTTTAATAATAACATGAACCAAGTACAGTTAGATTAACCTTTCAGACAACATATATCTGGCATTCATACTATGCAGAACAATAAAAATGATAATAAAAAAAGCAAAAGTGGCATACTGTGCTCTGAATCCAGAAGAGAAAATGGATTTGCCACACCATTTCTAAAATGGGCTGGCAGACTTTTGCTGTGCTGAGCTGAAGGAATGTGGGCCACAAACCTCTGTTCCAGGATGTAACCTCAGGATAACCAGGAGCTCTAGGATTCCCAGGTAGCCAACCAGTTAAAATGTTTATTCCTAATAAAACTTCTAAATAGGGTTACAATTGTGCCAGGCTGTATTAGTGCATATGTACCCTTCTATTGTATATAGGATCAGTGATTACAATAAACTCGCTTTGCTCTTCCTTTAAAGGAAGAATAGTAAATTAAGCCTGGAAAAGAAAACAAAAGCAAAATGTTTTTTGGTTTTGGACTCTATGCAGTTTCCTCCAGTCAGGCTAAAATGAAGAAACGATTGATACCAACACTCCTTTTGATTGTATAATTCCTATTTTCTCTC
This sequence comes from Picathartes gymnocephalus, assembly GCA_013390045.1. NCBI lineage: Eukaryota > Metazoa > Chordata > Aves > Passeriformes > Picathartidae > Picathartes > Picathartes gymnocephalus. Next base: position 4,677 of record WEKY01021080.1, on the reverse strand, counting down.
TACCATTTATAACATATCAAG
>WEKY01021078.1:4250-15342 GCA_013390045.1 Picathartes gymnocephalus | reverse complement strand
CAGTTCTGGGTGCCACAATATAACAAGGACATTAAACTGTTAAAGAGCATCCAGAGGAGGACAACAAAGATGGTGAAGGGCCTTGAAGGGAAGCTTAATGAGAAGCAGCTGAGGTCACTTGGTCTGTTCAGCCAGACAGAGGAGAGGAAACTGAGGGGAGACCTCACTGCAGTCTACAACTTCCTAATGAAAGGAAGAGGAGGGGCAAGCACTGATCTCTTCCCTGTGGTGACCAGTGGCATGACCCAAGTGAATGGCCTGAAGTTGTGTCAGGGGAAGTTTGGGTTGGCTATTAGGGAAAGGTTCTTCAACCAGAGGATGGTTGGGCACTGCAACAGGCTTCCCAGGGTAGTAGTCAAAACACAAATGCTGATAGAGTTCGACAAGGGTTTGGACTGTACAGCTGGGCACATGATGTGACTCTTGGGGAGAGTCCTGTGCAGGGTCAGGAGTTGTACTCGATGATCCTTATGGGTGCCTTCCAACTTCGTTTATTCTATGACTCTCTGACTCTCTATTGTATCATTGTAGACCAAACAGTCTGAAACCCAGTGAAGCAGCTGAAGGTGTTCAAGGTTACTCTGTGAAGTCTGAAAAGTTTTTGTTGTTCATTGTTCTTGAACTGCAGAGTACCAGAACAGAACTCAAAGACTGTTTTTAATGTATAATTTTATGTAATTTTCCTGTTTATCTGTTCTCAGTTTTCTAGGGGCTGATGCTGTGTTAATCTGATTTTACCTACAACATTGCATCCATCTGTAACAGCCTCAAGTCCATATCTGTTCTGGGTTTTTAATCACATGTTTCCTATAGTCAGACTAGAAGTGTACTGGGTAGCTGTGGGGAGGGTTGTGATGTCATGAGACCCAGAAGGGGTACTGAGAATGTGAGAATAGCAGGACTGTCTGGACATTCTCCACTAATCAAACAAAGGCATCAGGATGTCCTTGGTCCACCTAAGAGCAGAAGCAGATTCACTACGTTTATTATTTATTATTATTATAATATGTCAGAATAACAGTTCTGTTTTGCTGTGCTGCCCAGGGGTGGTAATCAAGTACCAAGACCACTCACTGACTGCTCAACCTATATAGCCCCAGCTCATCCTTGGCTACTGCTTTCTTTTCCCTTTTTTCTCTCTCAAGTTTTTTCCCTTTTACTACTCTTCTCTACCAAATAAACAGTATGTTCCTAATTACTTTTCACATCATGTTCTGGTACATCTATCTGTACTCTAATCTAGTATTTCTGCTACTGTTGTTGTGGAGGTGTTCTAAGCCATGTGCTATTGCTGATATGATTTTCTCAGTATCTTGGGCCTTGCAAGATTTGCTTTCCCAAAGGTCTTTCTCACCTCCTATAAAGTTTGCCTGTTTCTTGCACACCTACTCTTGAGCTGTCAGTGAAATCCAACCATCCCCTCATGGCACTTCTGTTACTGTTGTTAGAGTCCCATACATCTGTCTTATCACATCCAGGACTTTCCCTTGTCCAGTAGTTTACCATGCCCATTCAAGTAGGTAGGTCAAGAACCTAGGCACCCATCATCTTGCAATCCCAGGAAAGTGGGGATAGCCTGAATGACAAAAGTAATCAGCAGAAGAGGATATCTCTTCAATAAACACGCACAGAACATCAAAATGAGTTTCAGAAAAATTGCTTAAGAAGGATGCAAATACCTGTTCTAACAAGCATGTCTTGTTTAGAAGGAAGAATTTAATTTGTACTATGCTCATGAGAACAATTCCCGCTGACAGGATAAACAGCCGACAGAGGAATGATGCAGGTGTCCTTGCTTACAGAAAGGAGAGGATAAAAGCAATGTGCTCCATTTGCCTTATTCATGATGCATCACTGCCTTCACAAATGATAGCCTATGTGATTTAGTAATTAAATATCTTTACTACTTCCCACCTTATGTAATCACATTTAGTTTTAGGCCTACAGTGCTTGAGAAGACCTTCTGACCCATCAAATATACCCAGCTGTGAATTACAGCCATCCATTTAATAAATATCTAATCTAGAAGAGACCGTACTGACATAGCCTGAATCACAAAGCACTTAGAAATTAAGATCTTTAGTGTAAACGATCACAAAAGTAGAATGAGGGCAGGAACAATCAAGTGTATCAGCAATCTCCATGTCGATAGAGTCGCAGATAACTTTTTTTAGGTGAATATGCTCTGATGAGCCTGTGAAACAGATGACACATGGCGATACAGAAGAAGGTAAAAATAACTTGTTTAACACAGCAGCAAAAAATACCACCTCATCAGAATGATGAGTTTTTCCATCAATTTTGTATCCATGTATTTGAATACATAGAGGTGGTTCAATAATGCCATGGAAAATTATAGTATGTACCTGAAAGAGCAAAAATAAAATGAAGTGAGGATTTTTAACTTGCAATTTCTTTCCTTTTAAATTTGCTGCATGATCATTTTACTGTTTCTTTTAGATTCTAATTTTTCCTAAAACTTATGAAGTTTGACGTGTTGAAAGATATTAGACTGAGAAGGCATCTGTAAGGGTATATTTACAAAGGTAAGCATTATTTTAGAAATTCTATTTTTTTTAGGGAAGCTTTAAATATTGCAAGCATTTTTTGACAATATATTCGTATTTTCAAAAGAAATTCAGCACTTTGTTATTTGCAGTTCTTTCACAGCTGATATACAATATAGACACTAACTATGAAAATGATATATATTATTTTTCCTAAGTTTTTCCAACCTCTTCTTAAACACTATTTTTACTGTAAGTAACAATTATATTGTAATTTTACTTACATAGCAGTTATATTTGTTTCAGTATTTCAAGCACGTACGTTGAATAATTTAAATGCAAAAGTAATCAATCAATTATTAATAAATAAATTGCTATAAGTGATTAAATATAACTTGTTTTCCATAATGTTTTTTACATTATGGAAAATCTTTACAAATCTTTAAAAATATTTATATATAGCAGATATTTCTCTTATTGTGAGAAATATGATTCCTCTAGAGGGATTGTGAGGGTTGGGAACTTTTCAATACTTTAAAGCAATGCAGTTTCTCAATCTTTTTACAATACATAGATAATGAATCTTAACCATAAGGAACAGGATCATGTCATGTTAATGTATAGTGGTATTCTCTGCTGTATATTGTTTCAGGTTTGTTCAACTAGATCTTCAGGCATTTCAAATACTATCTTGACAAATCTCACTCTAATTATACATTTCAATTACTCTGAAGAGTTTTCAGTTAAGTATATTTTGTGTGGAAAATTATTCATCTCCCAGTTTTATTATATAAAAAATCTGCCATTGCTTTCACCATTGTTTATGTTTATTTTGCAAATATTAACTTACTCCTGAGACCAGCTGAGGAGTATCTGTTATTTGAGTTTGTACTGAAGTTTTTTTCTGTTTCATAATAACCTTCCTACACTTCATTTGCTGTTTAAGTTGAAAAGTTTTAAAATAACTCATTTAAGAATGACAGAATCTATAATGGAAAATGCCATGATTTTTTACAGAATTACTTGCAGGGTTACTTAGTTGTCTCCACTTTAACTTGAAATGTAGTCCTATCAGTTTACTTTAGGAAGAGAAAAATTAAATGCTTGGATTCTGTGAGTTCCTAAGATATATCCAGGTCTCCACTCACAGGGATTTTTTGAAAATATCTTCAGAAGTAAAATAAGGAGCATTCTATTGTACAGGTTTCCTCTCTGCCCAAAAGGTTGGTTGAAATAACTGCAGTCGCAATGGTTCAATTTCCAAAGAAAAAACCTGACAAATATGCTAAAGAAATTTTAATTATCAATCTGAAGGTCACACTCATTGCTTTTGATGTAGCTTTAGAAACATGCCAAAGGAACTCATGTTGTACAATCAATTCTTCAAAATATTTAATGATGAAAGCATGGAAAAGTCACCAAACCTTACATTCAGAAGTGTCTGTGCTCTCTATATCACACTACTTATCTTGCAGCCATGACCAAGTTTCTTGTGGATAGAGTCACGTTTTAAGCATGATGCTCTGAGAGTAGTGAGACCAGAATGCAGATAAGAGGTTGTTTATTCATAGTCATACTGGAAATCGGTAGTGCTGACTGCCAACTGTAGAAAGCAGTGAGAAATTTTCTCAAGGGCCAGAAACTGGCTAGTGAAGATTTTCTGCACATTATGACTGTATCAAAGGTTAGCTTTTGACTGCCAGCACATGCAGTACAAACATTTAGATTCCAGAGGACTATTTAGCTTTATCCATCTTTTGAGAGATTCTTTTCATGAACATTATGTCTTTTATGTTTTAGGAACATCTACAGCTATATATAGGAAATGCTTATGTAAATATAGTTGATATAGGTAAAGAGACATTACTTATTTCTTTTGAGATATGAGATTTATACAGGAAAAGAAAGAAAACATTATTTGGTAACTGAAAAAAATCTAAAAAGTCCAAAACCCCCAAAAGATTAAAAAAAAGATTCGGTCAGTAAATATTTGTATTTTCCTAAAAATGAGACTAAGTCTTTGTGAATTATGGAGACTAAGCAGGGGTGAATTTGAAATTACATTTACCTTTTTTTTCTATTATCAATATGAACTTTTAGTTAATAATTTCATAACAAAATTTAAGCATAAAATATCACAGTAAAAATTAAAACCGGGCAATTATACCTTGCTAAATAATCTGTTTTCTATGTTCAGATGAGGCAGTTTCATTTCAGTAATAGCACTGGCCAGCTCTGAAAGGTATGTTTAGGACATAAACAACCCAGACATCTCCATGAAAAGATTAATCTTTTTGGCAGATTTGATCAAACTTTCAACACAAATAGGAAGGCTGTGAAAATAGTGTAACTTGTTCTTTCTAAATCCTTTTCGTTCAAGTCACTGACATTTTGAAGAAGCAGACCTGGAGAAGCAATAGATCTCGCAGATCTCAGAACTGTCCGTTAGAAAAACAAGTAAAAAATTAACTCATTACAGTCACTGTGTATAGTCCATAATACTCTATGCTCTCTGCTCTTGGTGCTTTAAGGATGATTCTACAGACCTCTGAAACTATGGAACCCCATTCATAACAATCTACAGAGCCCCTTTAAATCTTTAAGATATTAACATCAATTAAGTTTGATATTATTTAATTTAACCCTGATAATTGTCTATGACATCATATTAGCAAGATCTTACAGCAAAGTAAAAAGCATGTATTATTGTGTTCTCCCATCAAACCTATTTCTCCCTCTGCCCAGACAGGAAACACGTCATATATATATACATTTCCACACCCCTCCAGCAAAAAATTCCTTTCAGGTCAAAAGAAGCTTTGGGAAAGTAAGAAGACATATAAAAACATTGTCTATTTTCTCTGCTGATATAGAAAGTTGTTTCTTAGCAGCAGTAAGTAAAAGGAAAGAATGAGAGGGCAGTAAAGTAAACATGGCTAGGAATGAGAAAGGCCAAACAGAAAAGACCATATTGACTTCTCTGTTTTTTTTAATAAAAGGTATTCTCTCTGGTGGACTGTAATGCAGCTACACAACGCATCGAGAGCTAGAAAGACGCAGACCAACACATACAATTCAGGCATCAACAGGCACTAAATTGGACACAGAAACGTACCATTTAGAATACAAAGTGAGATGAGTCCTGTTTCACTTAGTGAGTCTGGCTTAAGTCCAAAACAGTATATGTGTGCTTAGAATTTCCCCCTCACAATCTGTAAAAAGCTGGAAACTTGAAGTTCACTATAAATGTAAGGCTGTAATCCACACTTGGTTATTACAAGTACACTGAAAACCAGACCAGAGAGGTCTGTTTCCATGAGGAAAACCCTCCTAGCCAATGATATGAAAAGCTGCTGGTTGTATGTTTATAGGATAACTCCAGTCAGAAACAATCTCAGAAAGTTTCTGGTCCAAATCCCTGCTAAAGCAGGGTTGGCTGTGATATCAGACCAGAATACTCACCATTTGCTGATGCTTTTGAAGGTATTCAGCAGCGGAGGTTGCATTCAGTCTCTGGGCAACCTGTTCCAGTCCTCAAAGTTTTTTCATCTACCAGGCTGGACCCTTTCTGGTTCCTGGCTTTGTCTGTGGTCTTGTGTTCTCCTATCATACACCACTGTAAAGTGCCTGACTCTCAGAAGCAGAAAATGTTACATTGCCAAAAAAGATCTGTGATGCTTTAATGTTATATCTTGGCTAAAAGACTGAAAGACATTTTCTGTTGCCTCATAGGATACACTCACTTTGAAATTGCCTTCTCAGGCCTGAGAAGCCATTATTCACACCTACAAACAAAACTTCTGCACAAAAGCAGTTATTTTAAGAGGTCTTTATATATTTTTCTGCTCATCAGAAGAGGAATTGCAGGTTGCCCATGGCTAGAAAAATAAAAAGCTATTTTACTTCCTAAAATTCACTAGCCTTAAAAAGCAGTATATTAAATCTATATTAATTTCAATTTTTTGTTTGCAAAGGACTTGAATAAAAGGCAGGGATAATGTTCTAAAGCTGTTCACGTTATTGATCTGCAATGACTTCAATTTTTTGTTTTATTCCTCTGAGGTTTATGAATTTGCAAGACATGTTGTGCCAAGCCAAAAGTGGCAGAGATTAAGCTAATTCTTTCATTTGGAAGGAGATGGACACTGTTCATTGGATCCAATGAAGAACTCTCTTTTCTTGACCTTACTCAATAGATCAGATCCTGACCTAATTATTCTTTCTGGATTTCACTCTCCCGTCCAGTTTGGATCTTCAGAGTATTCATAACTCCTACTACATTTAGCTTTGGCATGTTTTCAGTGCTGCTATGAAAGTTTGATAATTAATTTGCAATTTTTGTTACCAAGAGTTCATAAAGGTCTGCTAAAATATATTTTGCTAGTTGGTTGTATGAATTTCAAGCCATATGGTGCCGTCAAAATATTACTGAAATGAAGTTGTAACGTATTTGCCATTTCTTCCATTCAGTAAGCCTCTATTCTGGTGAGGCAGGACATTGAGTCTCACCAAATTTGTGCCTGACATTTGTTACACTCCTGTCTTTTACATATGGATGCCTCAATTACTTAATTAGTGCTAACATATTTCAGGGTTTGAAACAGGCTAAATGGTCTCATATTTTCATTTTTATTTCCCCTGTTTAAAATATAGGTGGTGTGCTACAGCTGCCACACCTCCAAGATCAGGGCCATCATCCTGTAAATCTCAAAGTTAAACAGCATAAACATTTCTTTGGTTAACTCTTAAACACCTTATAGTAAACCCTGAAGTGTGATTTATCTATCACCTTATCAATCTATTCTTTCCCTATTCTGTCATTATTTCATATAATTGTCACAACTGATAGTTTAAAAGGTTGGGTTGTGAATATCCTTCTTTAGCTGAACATTGAAACAACAATAAAAAAGACATTACATTTCTTAAGAAAAAAGGCATTGGCCTATGTCATTATAGGAAAAAAATCAGTATCTCATTGCTATAATGAAAATCTATCTATAATTCTGATTGATAGCTTCTGACAAAGGTTCTTAAATTGGAAATAATTCCCTCCTGGTCAAAATAACACCACATGAAGCACTAAATAATGGGCTTTTAGCTTACTACATTAATGACTTCAACAGGTATATAAAATTTCAACTAAGTAACATATACTGGTTTAAAGATGCATGGTTATATTACAGATGAATCAAAAATAGTATCTGGCATATTTAAAATACACTATTAATTTTTCAGTGTTTCCAGTAAGACATAATTCTTCCTGCTCTTTGTTGTTGTCGTTGTTGTTGGTATTTTTTTTTTTTTCCAAAATATCCAAATGTTATGCAGGGACCTGATCTTTTAAATAACTTCAAAAAAGATCAAAATAAAATGTGCTTTTAATGAGCTCTGAAATAAAACTAAAATTGGATCCTCATACCTAGGAAGTGTGAAGGAAGAAAGTAGAAATTGAAATATTATTACTTAGGGCTACAGGATAGCATATGTAAAATCTTCCTGTGAGTTGATACTGAACAAATGAAAAATGCAACATAGAATAAGATTTTTCTAAAACAATGTAGAAGACTTTGCAAATGGCCTTACCTAGGCATGAATAAACTCACATCCTGTCTCATTATAATATTAAGGATTAATCAATATAATTAACAATAGTCCTCCTTCTATAGCCTGTACTAATACAGAAGAATAATGTTCAATGCAAAAATAACTATGAAAATTGTACATAAAGCTAATTTTATCACTTTCCAGCTATTTATATACTTCAGTTATATAAATATAAATGTGAAGGAAAATGACATAGCTAATAAGACATCTACAGGAAACAAAGCAAATGGGTTCTTCTCTGTGAATAGTATTTAAAAGGGTATCTGCTTCAGAATATGATCATTAAAAGAATAGGGGTAAAAAAGCAATGTTTTGATGATACCAGAGTTTTAATGCCTTAGCCTTCCCAAGATATCTTTCAGTGGCTGCTTCAGAAGAAGAATACAATGTAAATTGATTTTCTACATTTTGAAAAGGGCAGTAACAGAGAAAGAAGAGAAGAAAAACATTCTATTTTGAAACAGTTTCTGCAAATACTTCCCACTTTTAGACTGTGATGTTGTACGACAATAAAGGTGTGGCAAAATTTAGATGCTCTGGAGCCATGCAACTCCACAGCTTTCCTGGCTGGTGTAAAAATGGGTAGTTGCCAAGATAATGGAAATTCCATGGAGATTTCTTATCTGACTTCCTTCTCTTTTTCATCATAGAAAAATGTCATCTGGGCCACGGAAAGAATATAAGACAGTGTTTCTTTATCTTAAGAGTAGATCCTGTTTTCTAAGAATATGTGACTTTATGAAAAAGTTTGTAAAATAAACACACTTTCAATTTATAAGAGAATGCAGTTTCCTTTTTCTTAGTGGAAGACAGCACATCCAATCCACCCTCTTACATATGGCAATTTTTATTCCTTTTATTTTTCTAGTCAAGACCTAATTTACTAGGCCCTGGAGCTATAGATGCCTCTGAAGCCCTCTCTATTTTTTTGGATAGATTGTGAACAAAGAATTCTTTTGTATGTGATGCTCTAATATAATTTGAACTAAAATAGCTTCAAGACTCAGAAGCAAGCATACTAAATAACTGTCTGAATAGAAAACCAAGTCCATAATTCTAACATAAACAATTGCAGAGTTTAATAAATAGACATCTGAGCAGTTATCAGAGCACTCCCAATAATGCATTTTTAATACTTTAAGAAGTGAGTGCGGAAAGGAATCAACATAGTTCCTCAGGCTATAAACAGCTTCAAGTGGCTTTTATCTTACATCCTCTTAGATTGTTAAAGTTTGTAATTATAACTATATTAATATTTGAAGGCTTCTCACCTTACAAAACTTTCAAACAAGTAGAAACCTAAGGAAAACATACAGTAATCATAAAGAAGATTGTAAATGTTAAATTCCATTTATGGCTTTCTGATCATACCTTCTTGTATCCTATTTTTAAATGGAGGCATACTTATGATTTTATCGTTCTATGTGTAGCATTTAAGTACGGAAGACAAAATGTAAAATCTGTTACTGCAGATTTAGTGCAGGCATTAGCAATACATGGGTAGTATTTAAAAATTATCAGCCTTGCTTGAATGGTTTTATGTTTGTGAAATAATTTTGGAAGTATCTATAGAAGTATGAGTTAATATGACAAACACACTGTTCTTAATTCTGTTCAAGAACATGACGAATTTGGTAACAAGATGAATGACAAAACTTGATATAAAACCTGATACTCTTCGTGTGACATTAACAATTTTGAAGTCTTGTGCACATCAAGCCATCATTGTCACTCCTCAAAGTTTCTTGCATGTAGTGATTGCTGCAATATACAGCATGCTATGCAGACAAGTAATTCTTCATTGTCACTAATGTCTTAACATTCTCCTAGAATGAAAGAAATGAATAGGAATCCAATGTCAGCTAAAGTTAGTGTCTCTTGATGGCTCAGAGGACAGGGAAACTGGAAAAGATTAGTCCTGTCTCTGTGAACAGAGTGAAAATCTGATGTTAACTCTCAAGTGTTGGAAATGAAATCCCTTAATTCAGACCAAATTTAGATTTTGTTTCACTGTAGTAAAATTCAAAGTCAGGCCTAGTTTAGTTCTGAACCCAAAGAGAAAAAACTTGAATATGTGAAGGGGCAGAGTTTTTCAATGGCTGGGGCTTTATTTACATACCCGAACAAGTGGTCAGATTTCAGCATAGGCTAGTACATCATGTGCTAGTTTATTTAGAAAAATCTGCCATGATGGTCTTAGTGGGTACCGAGCATGAGAAAAAATGATGTTATTTAATTGCCTGAAAGCTTTGCTGTGCTTTTTGAAAATCTGCTTCAGCTGTAAGTCTTCAACACTCTGGAAACAAAGAACTGCTTTGTCTGCATACTGCACTTTGTCCCAGAATTAAAAATATAACAAATGTGTGCTTAAAAGCATATGGTGTTCACACCCACTTCTTCCAATGAAAAAAACACTTGCATACATAAAGAGTTAAGCGCCAAAGATATGTGCTATTCTTTTTTTTATACCATGACTCTTTTACTCCGAGAGTTAGCTGAGTGTGCTGTCTAGAAGCTGACATGCGGTGTGCTATATGTAGTAATTAGATTCAATACTTTTGCTGCAGCTTCTGGAGATGGATTTCTCCTGCTGATCTCTGATGAACACCATGCTAATGGGAAACTAGATAAAGTATTGGATTGTATGTAGCTAGTAATTTTTTCTGGCAAAAAATAAATTATTTATACCTCTTTAAAGAATATTTTAAAATACAAATGAGGATCTAAGTTTTGTTTAGTAACTTTCATAGAGGAAATAAAAATTTCTAAAGAAAATACCTTACTGCACAATAAAAGTGAAATCCAAATAAGTGCCAAAAAAATGCAAAAATCAAACATTTAAAAGTCTCACAAGAACTTATCATGTTTAATTCAGAGTCTGCTTCATACGTCAGTGTTGTGTACAGGAGTAAGGGAGAATTCTATTCACTTTTAAATATGTGGAAGATGTGAGAAATACAGTGTAAGATATGGTTAGAGAG